>VWZF01005546.1:199336-332830 GCA_013396755.1 Sclerurus mexicanus | reverse complement strand
GGAATGGAATAGAATAGAATAGAGAGTTGGAAAGTACCCACATGGATCGTCAAAGTCCACCTCCTGGCCCTGCACAGGACAACCCTAACAATCACACCATGCACCTGAGAGCATTGTCCAAACATTTCTTGAACTCTGTCAGGATTGGTGCCATGACCACTGCCCTGGGGAGCCTGTTCAGTGTCAAAGCACCCTCTGGCTGAAGAACCTTTTACTAACATCCAACCTCAACCTCCCCTGACACAGCTTCATGCTGTTCCCTCAGCTGCTGAGACAAGTATCAACACAAGAAGACATAACTCTGCACTCCTTCATAAAACAAAGAAGGTAAATTATCCACAAGAAGGACCAGTTTATCCCTGGAAGCAATGGAGCCAGCATTCTTCCTGCCGTGTGACGACTCCTTGGCGTATGAATACTTAAGGAAGAAATCAGACCCAGCTATCAAATGTGTGCACTAACCAATAGATAATTGTATTTATTCTGCTTGCAAAGTCACTTTGAACATGGTAAAAGACTGCAAAACAAAAGGATGGGGAGGGTGCTAGGCAGAAAATATTGTTCATTATAACATGTGAAAGAAGACCGATGATGCCAGGAGCTGAACAAGGTTCAAATAAGCACATCTCAGGATGTTCTCTGCTGCATAGACACATGAGAGAGGCTTTGAAAACAGGCCATACAACCCACATGGCAGAGTGGGGAACACCCAGTTCTGCTTAGAGATGATTAAAATGCAAGATGGTAACCTACCAGTAGGAAAAAAAGATTATTTATTCACTTTTTACTGGAAGGTCCGCTGCTAGTCACTTTTGGCTACCTGAAGCAGCATGGTCTGTTGACACTAACTGTTTGCACCATGTTTCTAACACATTTTCTCCTCTCCCTCCCTGATTTTTCTTTCTAGTATAAAGAAATATGTAATTACACATCTAATGCACAGCAGTTTCTGCCTCTTTTGTGAGAGCTGCAAGCAGGCAGTCATATTCCAAAGACCAATTATAAAATCATTACCAATTACTGTCAAATAAAAGCCAGCTATGATGTCAGCTTCTCTAGAAAGCTTTGATGCAAAGGGGTCTTCCTTCTGGAGATAATGTGGGACGTCTTCTTCCTGGGACGAAATGTTGTGATCTGATGCCATCCCACTCATGACCAGTTAAGTTCCTGAAAAACAAAATAACATAGTTTGCAGTAGCTCACATCTGCTGTTGGAACATGCAAAGGTGTAATTTGCATCTTCCAATGGTCATTTCTGCTCTGTCACTTTCCAGGGCATTTAGGGATCCAACTCAAAATTGCATAAAGCATCCTAAAGCATCCTGCCATGACTTATATCATTACTTTATCCAAGAACCTCATTACTCACATGGCACCACAATATAAAAAAGGCATTAAGCTATTAGAGAATGGCCAAAGGAGTGCCCTGAGGATGGTGTAGGGTCTGAAGGGGAAGCCATAGGAGGAGTGGCTGAGTTCACTTGGTCTGTTCAGCTGGAGAAGAGGAAACTGAGGGGAAACCTCACTGCAGTTACAACTTCCTTGGGAGAGGCACAGGAGGGGCAGCCACTGATCTCTTCTCTGTTGGGACCAGGGACAGGAGCCAGGGAATGGCCTATAGTTGTGCCAGGGGAGGTTTAAGTTGGATATCAGGAAAAGGTTGTTCACCCAGAGGGTGGTTGGGCACTGGAACAGGCCCCCCCAGGGAAGTGGTCACAGCACCAACCCTGACAGAGTTCAAGAAGTGTTTGGACAACACTTTCAGGCATGTGGTGTGACTCTTGGGGTGTCCTGTGCAGGGCCAGGAGTTGGACTCAAGGATCCTGATGGATCCCCTTCAACTCAGCATATTCTGTCATTCTGTGTCAGTCCTCACAGTAATCCATCTGAGCAGTATCCAGGTACCAGTGTATTGTGGCTTTCAAGCCAGGCCTTTGGAAGTGCCTTCCCTGAATATCTTAAGGATCAACATGTTTCCAGTTTGGTCTAAGAGTGGCCCAAGACTGAGAATACAGAAAAAAATAAGGAAGGTAATCATTTGTGTCTGATTTTCTTTATTGCTCAATGTGTTTAATGTATACTGTACTACATGTCTTCATACTCACAGTTGCTCTTAATGCCAAGAAACTGGGAATTATCAGTAAGAGAGTCACAGCAACTTCTTCATATCATGAAGGGCACTACGTCTACAGATGGCAGCTCTACAAATTTTACACATAAGTGAAAAATTATATCTATAAATTCTCGCTATTTATGTGTTGGGTTATGGTCATAGTTATAAACAGCAATGGCTGCTGCAGTCATGAAGAAGCAGCAGGAGTATTAAATAATACCCTCATCTAGGAAAGCTTGCTGAATTTCCTTCCCCTTTCCTTTTGTGTGGAAATGGGTTATTGAGGTCAAATAGGGTAGTATAAACAAAGTGAATCATGATACAGGAAAACTAGAATCTGGCAGACACCCATGAAGGTTATCCCTCCAGGACAACTGAAAAAGTAAAGTGAGGAACTCTTGCATAAGGCAAAAACCTTTCTGCCATGTTGGAAACCACCCAGCCAGGAGTTTTTTAGGGCATTCAGAACCCTCAGTTCTTCTTGCTAGTTCTTGGTGAGGCAGGAGTGACAGTCAAGAACCTGGCACTTGACAGGGCTTCCATGCCTTTTGCTGTAGGACTTGGGGCAAGCTGTGAAGCTCCAAATTTTGTCTCTCAAAAGTCAAAACTTGAAGGGAGGCTAAGTGAGAAGAAAAAGGTACTTCATGATTTTACTCATTTGCTATCTGTTCTGCGTCTTGAAGACAGACAGTCTTCTCAGTGACAGACCTGTATGGCCAGGTACACCTAAAGCAACCCCCTCCCTGCTATTCTTCTAGCTTTGAAATATATAAAAAAAGTTTAAAAAAGACTGTATTTATTTAAGGGAACTGAATCATGAAGACACACTGCCACTCTGGACATGGGAGAAACCAAAAGGTCACATAGGCATATGGCTCCAAGTAGCACTGTTTAAAGTTCAGCAGCTTCATTGTTTTAGTTTTTTTTCTTCTTTTTTTTTTCATAATAAAGGAAAAAACAATAAGCAACAGTTGATTAATTTAAAAAAACATTCAATTCTCCAGACAGCAGGAGCAATCATTTAGGTTTGGATCAGGTACCACAGTACAGCAGCCTGAACATGGTCGGAAAAGACCATCTTGTACAAAACAATGGATTAAAGCATGAATCTGGGAAACAAAATAATCAGAATGATCATCCTCTCCATCCTATCATAGCCACAGGTCTTGACCCAGATTCCACTTGGCCTTAGAAGTCTGATGCTTTTCTATCCTCCAGTTTGCATGATCCCACAAACCTTCTATGGCTGCAGCATTTGAACCATGTGGGTGTCTGAAGTGATGCAAATGGAAAAGCACAGCTGGGACCTGTAAGCACAATTTGGGTTTGATACAAATGTCAAAGTGTTTAAGGGCCACACTAGAATCTCCCACTCCGGTCATTATCAGGTGGCTCACAAGGGCCATATTGCCCAACTTACAAGCACATAAAAAATGGAGCTTTAAAGAGGAAATTTCAACCTCTGCATATGTTAAGCCTGGCCAGAAGTCCTGCCATTGGGATTTTTAACAAAGGAAAGGTGCAGGTTTCACAAGCGAATCACAGCCCTGTGACAGGAGGGAGCCCTCCCTGAGCCAACTGCACATGGAAAATTTTGTTGCTTGGCTCAATCTAAGTTTACCTGCTTGCAAATGTTAATAATGTGACAACCTTTCTGGTTGCTGAAAAAGCAGTACCTTATTGTGGCTTTTAGCAGATAGGGCACATTTTTCTTGAAAGTTTTCAACAAAAATAAGAGGAAATTAATGTCTAACTTCCAAGAAGATACACAAACTCTCCTCATTTTAAATCATACCTTGTGAATCAAAAACATGTTTAAGATATACAAAGATAAAACCCAACTCTACCTGATTTACACAAGAAGTGTTACAGTGACATATAATGCAGGGGTCTAACACTACATTATGGCTTTAAAAGATGTTCAGGCAGGAATTAACTGTGCCCCCCAAATGAAGCTCTATGCAAGAATCAGGTCTCGCTTTTAGAGTGCATAAAACAGAAAAGGATGTAATTAACAAAGCAGAATAATTAATCCTCTCATAATTCCAAGTCAAGAAAAGCCATAGTCCGTATAAGCATCTAGTGTCAAAATGTTGGGTCAAAAAATATGAAGAGGGATAAATTTTATACTAGTAGGATTTTACACTAGAAAACGTAGGGGAAGTGCATTTTGCCAGATGACTATTTCAGGAACCAAGATTTGGGCTGCTAACTCTGTTGGGTTTATTTATACATGGCTTTTTAAGGTCCCACAGTATTAAGTGCCTGATAAAAGTCAAAAATGTTCTGATCCACAGTTCCTAAAAGTTAATGAGTCAATGACAGGGACTATAAAATGTTATTTAAATAGAAATGCCAGTGATCCACGCTTGTACCAACCCTCATTGCTTGCAAGCTCCTGTGAAATTCTAAAACATGTTGGGAAGCTACAAATAGGAGGTGGAATATCCCTGATTCAAATTATACCTTCTTCCATAGGGCTTAGATAAATATGGGCACATACTGGCAAAATCTGAAGTCCTTAATCTAAATCAGTAAGAAAACTATCACTGTGCTCATGATGGGCAGCCAAAAATGGATGCATTCAGTTTACGTAGCACAGCTGTTAACTGGTGTTAAGTAGGGGAAGCATTTTTATAAAAAACAAAGGAAATATTAATACCAACCATTAAAAAAAATAAAAAAATCCCTTAAGTTATTTAGTATGAGAGAAAGCAGTGTGTAGTATGGGCTATAGGAATCACAGAAACTGAACTAGTATCAGATGCTGCAGAAATCGTCTGTGAAAGCTACTCTGGCAGCGACGTTTTCATGTGTTTGACATGAGAGCACAAGAAATCAAATATTATTTTCAAAGTTATGGACCACATTGTCATTTTTTGTAGAGACAGACTAATTTACCAAGGGATATATGGCAGAGGGAAACAAAAGATGTCCAGGGACCTAGTGTCACCTCATAGAAAGAGTTAGTAGCTGAGCTCCATTTGAAAGAATTAATACAGCTAAAGTGATAACATTATAGTGTTAATTAAGAAAATAATTTTCTGCTCCCTCATGATATGTTAAAACAATAAAACTGTAATTTTATCTGAATCATTAAAAGACAAAAGCTAAAAGGATAAATTAGTGCCAGCAATTGTTATCTTTTTTAAGAGGGAAAAAGGTAAATTATCTCTTCCTTTAATTTCGCCAATGACATCTATTTCTCAGAGTCCCCACAGCACAGTCAGTCATCTCCCAGTGTCTGCTGGCTCCCAACTCATACTGTCAAGTGTCACTTTTATCCTAAACTTCCCCTGCTGTATTTTGAGGAGCTCCTTTCATACACAGGGGCTGTGGAATCACAGGCAAAGGGAGCAGTGGGAGCTGCCTTGTCCCACCATACCCACCCTGGTAACACAGGACAGAGTCCAACACACCCAGACACAAACATTGCTTCACCCTTTACACACCTGCATGGCCACACTTGTTTTCCTCTGGTTTGATGATGACAGTCAAAACTCTGCATCATATTTCTATGGCATAAACCTTTAGACTCCCTTAGCCAAGTATTTCCCAATAGTCCAACCAGCCATTGTATTTAGGAACATAAATAACAGTGACCAGAAAGCATATCTCAAAACAACCATGGAAAATGCTTTTTTTTTCTATTAATTCCTAATATAATACAAGAGATTTCTTTATGAAAAGCAGGCTTGATTTAGTCTCAGTTTAGAGGTACATTATGAAGACTCAAGCTAGGGGCAGAGAATCTGTCTTCTCTCCTTAGCAGACATGTTCAACAACCAGGCTGCTGGTTATTTTACAGTAGATTCACTCACGCTTTTTGAAAAGGAATCATCACTTTGAATTCACTAAATTGAAAGTTCAATGTTTTCTACATTTCAGGTGTGCACTGTGCTCCATCACATCACACTGCTGCTTTTGTGCTAATAATGATAGAAAACAGCAGGTTTGTTATGTTTCTCCCATAAGAGAGAAACAGAGAGCTTTTGGAACAACAGCTTTTTGGCTGTTGATACTAGGAAAGCACTTTATGCCTACCTCTCACAGAATATCTGCCCAAACAACCTAATGCAACATCACACAGAACACTGGAAGAGCAGGAGAAAGGCAAAAGCTACACCTAGATCACAGAATCACAGAGTGGTTTGGGTTGGAAGGAACCTTCAAAGATCATCTCGTTCCAACTCCCCTGCCATGGGCAGGGAAGTGTTCCTTCCACTGGAACAGGTTGCTCAAAGCCCCATCCACACAGCCTTGAAAGCTTCCAGAGATGGGACATCCACAGCTTCTCCGGCAGACTGCACCAGTGCGTCACCACCCTCACTGTGTGGTCCCCATCTCAGGCTAAACACCGCTGAGAGGTGAAAGCTATTTTTAATTAAAGCCCTGCTTAGGTGCTTCTATTTCCTTTCATTCTCAAAGCTACGCAGTAAGACTTATTACTGAGCTTTGCAAAGCATGCAATCATTTAAAAAAAATGTGACAATGATAATTTCACAAGGGCTTATGTGAGTTTTAGGTGCTTCCTTTCGCTGGAAGGGAAAGGGTGGGTTGTCTCGGTGTCTTCAGCTACTCTTACTTTAGCAAGCAGTGCAGACCCGTAGCAGTGGATCTGCACAGCAAAACAGCTGCTGTTGAGGACTCTCATTTTTCTAAGGCAGTACACTTTCCAAGCTCTGGTGCCTTCCCAAAAATTAAAAAAGATAAGACAAGCCTCTTTTTTAATTGGTTCTGATTAATAAACGTAGATTAAAACCCAGGCTCTCAAAAGATATTTTGCAACATAAATGCTTTATCTCCTTGACAGGCACTCTTGAACAAGGACTGAGCAATAATCCAGTTATTAAGGACTGGTTTGCTCTTGCTGCCTCTCAAGACCGAAGGATTCCACACTGCAGCAGGTCTCCAATGTCCAAAGCTTGGGAGCAGAGAGCACTGCACCACAGCCTCCCATCTAGCTCATCTACAGACCATCTTTCCAGCATATTCCATGCTGAAAGGCCCCTTGTGCCTGTGAAAAGAGATTTGAAACCACAACCACAAAAGAAACCAACCTGCAGCTTCTTAGAAATGGATTCTTGCTTCTGTCCATGCTGCAGGCACTCATCTTTAATTAAAACAAACAATTCCACTTTTAAATAATAAATTCTTTAAAATGGAACTTTTCAACTATAGCCAACCTCAGGAGATCAAAAATCCTCACTCAGGCACTATAAAATGTCAATACCAAGCCTCAGAACTTCTGAGATTAAGGGAAAAAGTGATTTGTGGATTTTTGCTTGGGCTAATCAATGCAGCTTTGCCAGCCCTACATCAGTTTTGCTCTCTGCTCTCTCCTCAGCTCTCACTGGGGTGATCCAACAAGTCCTTTGTGGCTTGGCCAGGCTCTTACCCTGAGGAAGGCCAGGACACACCATCCCCCTCTTTCAGGAGAGAAGCTGACCACAGAATAGTGGTAACCTCACTGATCCTCCCATAGGGAGGGCACTGAAGGAAGGAGGAGAACAATCTTGGTTGTTCTTGCAAAGCACCTGATCTTTTTCCTGAGATTAAGGCAAATTCAGGGAATTAAATGCAACAGCAACCAAATGGACTTGACCATTCCCTGTAATTTATCATGGAATCATAGAATGGTTTGAGTTGCAAGGGACCTTAAAGACCACGCAGTTCCAACCCCCTGCCATGGGCAGGGACACCTTCCACTGTCCCAGGCTGTTCCAAGCCCTGCCCAACCTGGCCTTGGACACTTCCAAGGATGGGGCATCCACAGCTTCTCTGGGTAACCTGTGCCAGTGTCTCACCACCCTCATAGTGAAGAATTTCTTCTTAATATCTAATCTGAACTCTGCCCCTGCCAGTTTATTTCCATTATTTATTGGGCACTGACATTTGGTTTGAGGTTTTGTAGATCCCTTGGT
The DNA here is from genome assembly GCA_013396755.1 of Sclerurus mexicanus. Classification (NCBI taxonomy): domain Eukaryota; kingdom Metazoa; phylum Chordata; class Aves; order Passeriformes; family Furnariidae; genus Sclerurus; species Sclerurus mexicanus. The sequence goes on along the minus strand of VWZF01005546.1, from coordinate 324,793 downwards.
GGCTGGCTCACTGAAGACACAGCATGAGACTTTCCATGCCCCAAACAAACTCCAGCCTGTGAGCATTTAGGTCCCATCTGCCTCTACAAGGTCACTTGGAGAAGAAAAGAACTTCAGAGAGTGACTGCAAACCAGTGACACAACCTGTCCAGGCTGTGTTTTTGTCTATTTGTATTTCACCACACACTATGATTTGGCCACTGTCTATCTCTTCTATGCTAGTCCACCTGTTTTCCCACCTTCTGAAGGAGATTCTTAGTGTCCCCTACCCTCCTGAGGGAACAGAAAGGTCTGGAGGACCAAGCACAGAGCAACCCCCTGGATGCTGCCGAGTCTCATCCCTTCTTCTACTTGATGTGCAATTTTCAGCAAATTGCTGAACCTCTTCCCTCTGGAGGGAAACAGAGTGAATTTGTATGTACAGAGCAGGTGGGTCAATGGACTGATGTGTTCTGGTGTAATGGCTCCCAAGTCAGTGATCCAAGGAAGAAAATTGTTTTCTGCTGTTTTGGAAAATTATTATAAACCACAAGGTGTCCTAAGCAATGTGGAGGCACTCAATGCTTTTATGAAGTACAAATTAACTTCTCAGGTCCAGCAACAACAGACTGTGATTTTGCAGGTGATGGCAAACTCAGAGACCTGAAGTTGTGGGTTTTTTGTCCCCAGGATAGCATCTTCAGAAGAAAACTGATTTATTTACAATAGAGAGATCAAAACTGAAATTTCAGATTCATCTCAGAAGGCTGTTATGTTTTCAATTTTTGATGTGAAAAACCACAAGCATTATTGTGTTCAGAATTTATACAGTTAGTCCTCAGTATCCAGAGGGCACGTAACAACATGCACAAGCCTGGAGTCACCTGAATTACACGATGTATTTGTGGGTTTGTTTTCCTATAGCTCAATAAAACAACAAATAAATAATGCTGTCTGTAGTGTAGTGCCTCCCAATATCCCTGACAGTGGCCAGATACATATTTGTGTTTGGGAGCAGCATCTGAAGCTGCTGGGGCATGCAAATCATGGAAAATTTCCTCCTTCTGAAAACAGCCGTATATTTGAGCAAGATGGGTAGAGAAGCAGCCTTCACAATAGTCATCTCTGAATAGGAGGATAAATCTCCTACCTGCTCACTCTGGCTGTTAATAAACCGCCCTGCATGTGGTTTCCAAGAGGCCAGAACCACGATGCTCAGGGTAATCTTGAGTGGTGACTGGGGTGTTACACCCTGCAGAAGGCAGACACTGAGAAATTGAATCGTGGCATAGGATCATTACAATCCTTATGACTGGAAAACGGGCTGGAGAGTACATCAAGCAAACACATACTCCTCATCTGATTTCATAGCAGCATAAATTCTGGGTTTGTTGCTACTGATGAGTGCCCTGCCTATTCCTAACAATGGAAATTTCACAACTTCCCAAGGTTAATTGAAATTCTCAGAGAAGGAAAATTGAGACCACTCACTTCTTAAACTTACATCGTTAGATTAGAAAGACTCATTTTCCTCACAAATCCTTAATATCTGATATAGGTAGAACATTTCAGGGAGGAATAGTATTAGGGATTCATTTCGGTGTTTTAGGGGTGTAATTAGTGCAGATTTAATAATCTGCTGAATTCAGCCTTGATAAAAGCCTTGTTAATGCAAAACAGATTATGAAAAGGGCAGCACACAAGGGAGGGAAATTCAAATGCCTTGAACAGGTAACACACATAGTGAAGAGTAACAGTATATTGACTAGTGTCACTGCTTTGGCAAGAATTGGGCATAAACAGTGCTTTTTAATGACTTTAAAAAAAGAAAGATTTTCTATGACATTATACCACAAAATATTCATGAGCTGCAAGAGCTCTAGGTGCAGGAGGGTGAGAGGAAAGCAATAAGATAAATTCAGGAGAACTGGAGTTTGAACATTAGTGTTACATTACCTGGTGAATAGAAGATGTTCAAGAAGCACTGAGGAAAACTCGATTTGGGAAATGAGGATGAAGAACGGTATAAAGGTAAATGCTTGATACCTTCTGCCTGGGTTTTAGGCTATTAAACCAGCCTAACTGCAAAGCACTGTGCACACCAGCACCACAACAGCCAGTGCCTACAGCACAGGATAGTGCCAGTGCCCTCACCAGGCAGGCACCACCTGAAAGGCATCCACAGCTTGCCCAAGAAGCAGAACACATTATACCAGGGGCTCTGCTTAGATTAAAAATTCATCTCCTGATCTGAGCACTCTTTGCAAAGTTCCTCAAAGTCGAGAGCGAGCCTACTAGGAGAAAAAGATCTGTGTTCCCACTGTATCCCCAGGGAGCCCTCTGGCACATCAGAATTTCCTTAGATCCATGTTTGAGCTCACCTTATTTACGAATTTTGGGACACCCACCCCTGCTCTTGTCTGGGGCAGAAAGCCCCTTATTTTCTTGCAGCAGTTTTCCTGGGAGTCCTGGCAGATGATCTGTGTGAGCCTGCTGCAGCAGAGTAATGTGCCAAATACCTGGCTGTCACCCTTTCCTAATCTTGCAGAGGGAACTTGGCTGTCTCTATAGGCCTGAGCCAAAACAAACCTAAAGAAAACAGAGCAGACATTTCACAGGATCTGAGGAGGCTGCAAAGGTTTTATTGAGTATTTCTATGGCACTGACAGCACAGCAGCAAATAAAGCATTTCACACTCCTGCTTTCCTGAGGCTGACTTGTGAAAAAAGCATGTGTCACTCAAATATAAGAGCTTCATAATCAGCAGAGACAGTCTAGAAGGAAATGAAAAGGAGTCACAACTGAGTATTATCTAGAGAGGACAAAAAACAGGCTCAGTAACCCAACAAGTGACATTTTAACCAAGAAAACAGTACCCCGATTGCAGCAGCACAGGAGAGCAAGCAACAAGAAAAAGCCACAAAAACAAGACCAGCTGAAAAGAACAGGAAGGCAATGACAGTTCACAAGATACAGCACCTGCAATTTTGATTTAGGCTCCTGGAACACTTTTTGGTAGGAGTTTCCTGTTGCAGAGAAAATCCTACCCCTCTGTTTTGACATCACTGTCTGTTCACCCATTAAAGTGTCCTGGAGACACACAAAAGCCTGACCCTGTCCCAGGGAGAAACAAGTGGCTTCCTGGCAGACCAGCATATGAAATCTCATCTGTTCTGTTCTCATGTAAAACATAAGACCCGGAGTAACCACATGTAGAGCTGTTTGCCAGCTCATAAACTTAATTAGAGCAGCTCAGTGATCTGTGCGCAGTCATATAACAAGTCAGAGGCTGGGAATGTAACTTGGAAATGCCGATTCCCTTTGCCTCACTCTCTCTGCTGGATCTTCTCCTCCTGTTGTAGGTTGAGACTGAAGTTAAAATTGTCCATTTGCTGCCTGTTTACTACTGAGGTAGTTGAACACTGCAAATTGGGGTGCCCCCAGAGAGGGTGCCTGCACCCTCCAACTGCAAATACAAGGATATGTTGATACCTGACTCTCAGGTGAGTACTTCAGTGCTATTTTACAATTAAATGTAGCTTAAAGTTCTGCTAAATACAAAGAACTGGATTTTCTTTGGTGCAAAGTGCCATGACAGCACCGTGCTGACTTGCTGTCTGGAGTTGTACAACTCCAGGCAATTCCCTTCTATCTGTGAACAAGAGATGTGAAAACAGTTTCTGCAAATGCTTTCTCTCTTGTTGTGAGTGTTTCGTAATATTCATTTTAATTTCTTACCTTGAAATTAACCAATAATCACTATCAAATCGATACCAATCAGATAATCATTATCAAATAATTAATATTTTCGGCTTCTAATATTGCCCAAAGGCACAAGGAATCATTTTTCTTCCAAATTCTTTTTGTAGTATAGGTAATGCCAGATTTGTGCAGAACTCCAAAAATACTAAAGAAAACACCAGTCCAAAAAGGGCAATATTTATCAAAATGCCATTACACTGGCCAGTCCTGTTACACTGAGAAATTATCCATGATTATATCACACACGCCTGGAGACTCCAATGCCATTAGTCCGGGTGGAGGAGAGAAAGGAATAAATGAGACCATGCAATATCAGAACATTCAGAAATTATTTCTGAATTTCTCAGGTGCTTTTCTGAGGCTGAACTCTAAAATCTTTTCTATTCATTTTATTCTACAGGGAGAAAAGTAGAATGGTAATCAAAAGAATTCATTGTGAAATTGTCTATGAAGCTAATAAGAAAATGGACCTAAATTAAGAATACAGTGAAAATACATAATATAAGCACCTAAATGTGTATCTATGCATGCCATTTTGCACCTGAATATTCTTTTGCATGTACACACCTCCACTTTCAGCATCTTACAAGAATAGGAGGAGAAGCAGGACGTACCTTATTACTGAACTCTGTATAGAGCATCCCCTTTAGAGCCCCACAGCTGCTTTTATCTCAATGTCTGGACCGGAGTGATCTGTCAAACCATAAATCCACAGTGCTCTTGGCGTTTCAAGTTTCAGAATTCAAGAGGAAGAGAGGAAGATCATTCTGTTCCTCAGTACAAGGCAATCTCCCTCCTCTTCCCAGCTCGGGCTCCCAGACTCTGGATGCTGTGCTGTTCCTCCCTCTGTCACTCTTCCCAGTGGAGCTGCTGTCGATCATCCATCTCAGCCCACGAAATTCACTCTCCGGAGTATCCTGCCCCTCTGTCCGTGCCCATCAGCTTGCCAAAGAGCAGTGACACCTCAAAGAAGGGACCCTGGGAATGAGCCACTGGCAGAGGAAGGGGCATGAGCCAGACCCAGCCAAAATGTGCCAAAGCACAAGTCACATGTGGCTGGGTCCCTCCTGCCAGCACAGTTGCAATCCTGCTTATCACCCGCACCGCAGAAGGGAGAATGCTTTTAAATTAAAGGTGCTTTTTCTTATTTATTCTTGCTTTCTGGTCAGAGAGCAAAAAGATCTGTCGTCCTAAAAGGTACTTTCACTGAGGTAATAGAAGCATCTTTTAGTGCTTTTATTTTCCTTCCCTAGCTCCACCAGTCACTTATAAAACTGGGCTGGGTAGTAAGAATACATGTGTGTAAATCATCATCACTGCCCTGAAAATGTTTGCATTAACTGAAGAACTGACATTCAATCCCCACTGCAGCAAAATAAAATCTAAAGCCTGCAGAAGAAGCCTGAAAAGACAAAATACAGGAATCAATCCCTGATTTTCCCCACTGAGGCAGGTTTCCGAGTCTGTACAGCTGAGCCCCACAGAGTCAGTTCTCTGTCATGAGCTGCCTGGTCAAGAAGCACTTTCCTGGGTAACACACCAAACTGAATCCAGTCCTGGCTATGGAAAGAATATTGCAGGGTACATTTTTAGACGCTTTGTAACCCAACACTTGCCCTATCACCTTTCTGCCAGGGGCTAGGAATTAGGAGGCTGCAGAAGTCACTGAAAGGTTTTAATAAACAGCAGCTTCACTTGACATTTTAATATCAAAGACAAATAGAGACTATGACACTTTTTATGCTTTATTTAAAAAAAGAAATAATAGGTGTCTTTCCGTGTTTGCTAGAGGTGGAAGGTTGTATTCTACAAGATTAAAAAAGGATGCTCTCCTACAGTGGTAAAGAAGATAAAAGGAAGCAAATGACTTCCAGAAAAACAGATTTTTTGAGCCAGGGCAGAGCCTCACTGTAAGGCTGGATACTGCTCTCTGATGGTTACATAAAAAAAGAAAAGCAGCTTGTTTTCCCCTTTCCTAATGAAGGCACTGGGAGTAGCCCAGTTTACAGTTACAGACTGGCCCCAGTCAGTTCACTGCAGTGTTCTTTGTCACACACACTCCTTCAGCCCAAAGCTCTGCACATCAAGGAAGGAACCCTGAAACTACAGAACTTTCTAACTGACCCAAAATCCAGGTTACACCACCAAAAACCCTGTGTGCCAAGTGACTCCAGGCCAGGTCACTGCAGAATTAGCAGGAGCACAGTGATTTACGCTCAGCTGGTTTGAAGCTGCTTTGCAGAAAATGCTCATCGTTAATGCCATGTTTTATTTAGGGGGTGAAGAACCAGAGAAAGGTGAAAAGTACATGGTTTTCCAAAGAGAAAACTCACTCTAGGTAAGAACTGCAGTCTTCCAAACTGTCAGCGTCTGCCAAAACGATTGTAGATGTCAGGAAAGCTCCAAGCCCTCCAAAACCAGCCATGTGCTGCTACCCTGCAAGAGCCAAGAGGAGACCAAGGAAACTGGCTGCTTTGTAAGTGGTAAGTCCCGAGGACAGATGACATCTGATGTCTCTCCTCTCCTCTCCATCTCCACTTTTTCACATCAGCATGGAGCAGAGCAATAAACAGCAGCATTTAGTGAGGGCTGAAGAAAGCAGTGTAACTCAGGATGGTCAGGCCTTGGTAAGAGCAAAGAATGGTTGGGAAGGAGAAAAAGAGAAAGATGAGCACAGTTTAGAGCATCACCCAGGACCCTTGGCACTAGGAGATAGGAGGAACATGGTTCTTCTACAAACAGTTATTTCTTTGAAGAGGACTTTGATAGTTGCTATGGACTTAAAAACCAGAAGATGTAAAGTATAAATCAATGTCCTTCTAGGGGATGTCACTCGAGGAAAGAGTTTGCCGAAATCATGGCTAACAACTCATGAAAGGCAGCAATGGAGGAAAACCTGGTTTATTTTTCAGTTTACTGCAGGTAGTGTTGGTGATATGATACTGTCAGTAATAGATCGTTGATGTCAAGTCCTCATCTTAGCTCCAGTCTTAACTGGTCTTGACTTGCTTTGCTAACTGGTCTTGACTTGTTTGCCTTGCCTGAGCAGCAAAGTAGTCAAGGCACTAAATGCTTAACAGCAAAATATAAGAAAAATGGTAAGAGAGGGCAATTTTTTTAACCACATTCCTTGTTCAGTAGCTTTAAACCTCGAATTTGTTCATATTTGGTAAGATTCAGTCACATTACACATGCAAAACTCCAGCAAAGAACAATGTGTGAGTAAAAATCCTGGCATAGTCTAGGATCATGGATGGCTGGGAAAGAAGCTCACTAACAAAAACAGATCATTGCCATCAGCAGCGATGGCAGCTTGGGGCACTGGCATCTTGTCACGGCAGCCCTTGGCCAGCATACACAGGAAATCACAGGTACAAAGGGTGGGAAAGTAGCTTGGAGAAGAGGGACAGCAAGGGGACAACGTAGCCAGAATCTCATCATTAATGGAATTAGTAATATCACTCCTATTATTTTAATTGAACCATTTGGGTTATGGTTCATGAGTGTAATTTTAATTAGACTAGAAGCAGCTTTTACCTTATTTTAATTAAAGACCAATTCTTGTATTTGTTTATAAGGTCCATAACAGGATTTTGACTGTACCAGGCCTGGCTGAGGATGTAGTACAAATGCTGTGAACTGTTTGGTGAACTAGGTTAGGCTTAAGGATTCAAGTTGTTGAAAAATTTTTTTTGGCAACCTCAGAGGGAAAAAACCCACAAAGTTTGGAAAACGTTCCAGTGACCGACGAGAACTAAGAAGCCGCTGGTCTCCGCAAGCTTGGATCAATCTAAGAGGCAGGTACCATGAGAAACAGAGAAATAAAAGCCAATATTGAACATGCTTGCAAGAACAGAAAACTGAATATCTTATTGAATTTTTTTTTAGAAAAAAAATGTACAGGAGAAAAAAGGTGCAGGGAAAAATATCCTTCGGTCTGGCAGTTCATTCATTCAATTTTTTTCTCCCTATTTTTAAAGCAGCTTTCTAACAGATTATTGATTTAATATAAAAGCAAATAAAAAATAAATCAGAATGGCAGTATTTCGATTCCTGACAAACCACAGCACTGTAACATATCTTTTCAACAACCAACATGCAGCACAGTGAAGCTCCATGTTAACTGCACACCACTACTCAGTAATCATGGTGCAAGAGAAGGAACATCAGCCCAGAGCAAACGTGGCCATTGTGTCAACTGCAGGGTGACTTAAATGTCCAGCGTATTTATTCATATTCACATGGTCATTAAAAAATATAAATTGTGGCTTGATGCCTAGTGTCACACAGATAAACTGAGATAAAATTTAATTAACTCTCTGCTCTGCGTGTGGGATTTCATCTTGGCTATATGCAGTGGGATGAAAGAAGGGAATTTGAGTGCAAGAGCTTCATCCACCAGGATGAGTCCATGGAAATTAGTCTTATGGCACTTGTATTCTCTCATTAAAAAATAGATGCCAAGACTCATTAGAGGGCAAAGCTGTGTGAACCTCCAAGTCATACATTATGATGTGTGACACAGTAAATTAACAGAGTTCCAGTGCAAAGCTTGAGGCACAGAAGAGCTCAGTGGTGGTGGGCGCCATCCTTTCTTGGGGACTCATCTTCGGCCTGCCAAAACATGTTGACTGAGTCATTGAATACTCTGAATCTACTTGCACCATTTTGGATGATATTTTAAATATTACTGCTGGGGCAGGATTTGCCAAGTAGAGCATTTGTGCATATGCCCAGATCTTCCCTGCTGGCATAACAGTAGATGAGCTCTGCTGCCCTCACCATTGAGACCTTCTCCACAGTGCTGACCCACTGAGAGAGACACCCTGCTCAGCAACTGTGTAGGATAATGAGAATTAAAATAAAATCTTAAAAGATCTTCCTTCCACCNTGCAGGGTGACTTAAATGTCCAGCGTATTTATTCATATTCACATGGTCATTAAAAAATATAAATTGTGGCTTGATGCCTAGTGTCACACAGATAAACTGAGATAAAATTTAATTAACTCTCTGCTCTGCGTGTGGGATTTCATCTTGGCTATATGCAGTGGGATGAAAGAAGGGAATTTGAGTGCAAGAGCTTCATCCATCAAGATGTGTCCATGGAAGTTAGTCTTATGGCACTTGTATTCTCTCATTAAAAAATAGATGCCAAGACTCATTAGAGGGCAAAGCTGTGTGAACCTCCAAGTCATACATTATGACGTGTGACAGAGTAAATTAACACAGTTCCAGTGCAAAGCTTGAGGCACAGAAGAGCTCAGTGGTGGTGGGCGCCATCCTTTCTTGGGGACTCATCTTCGGCCTGCCAAAACATGTTGACTGAGTCATTGAATACTCTGAATCTACTTGCACCATTTTGGATGATATTTTAAATATTACTGCTGGGGCAGGATTTGCCAAGTAGAGCATTTGTGCATATGCCCAGATCTTCCCTGCTGGCATAACAGTGGATGAGCTCTGCTGCCCTCATCATTGAGACCTTCTCCACAGTGCTGAACCACTGAGAGAGACACCCTGCTCAGCAACTGTGTAGCATAATGAGAATTAAAATAAAATCTTAAAAGATCTTCCTTCCACCCCTCCCTTCTTCCTGTGCTCAACTTCACTCCGGATTTTCTGGCCCTCCTGCCCTCAATGGCACAGGGGGACAGGGAATGGGTCTTCAGTCAGTTCATCACATGGAGTTCTTAATGCTCCTTCCTCCTCTGGGGCTGGACTCCCNTAGAATACATAGCTTTGATCACTCTCACAGAGTGATAACTGGTCCCACCTACAAGGACAAGGGCAAAGCTGGGTGAACCTCCAAGTCATACATTATGATGTGTGACACAGTAAATTAACAGAGTTCCAGTGCAAAGCTTGAGGCACAGAAGAGCTCAGTGGTGGTGGGTGCCATCCTCTCTTGGGGACTCATCTTCTCCCTGATTGAGTCATTGAATACTCTGAATCTACTTGCACCATTTTGGATGACATTTTAAATATTACTGCTGGGGCAGGATTTGCCAAGTAGAGCATTTGTGCATATGCCCAGATCTTCCCTGCTGGCATAACAGTAGATGAGCTCTGCTGCCCTCACCATTGAGACCTTCTCCACAGTGCTGACCCACTGAGAGAGACACCCTGCTCAGCAACTGTGTAGGATAATGAGAATTAAAATAAAATCTTAAAAGATCTTCCTTCCACCCCTCCCTTCTTCCTGTGCTCAACTTCACTCCGGATTTTCTGGCCCTCCTGCCCTCAATGGCACAGGGGGACAGGGAATGGGTCTTCAGTCAGTTCATCACATGGAGTCCCTAATGCTCCTTCCTCCTCTGGGGCTGGACTCCCCACACTCTTCCCCTGATCCAGTGTGGGTCCCTCTCTTGGGACACAGTCCTCCAGAATGAGTCCTTCCCATGGGCTGCAGTTCTGCATGAACTGCTCCAGAACAGATCCTTCCCAGGGGGTGCAGTCCCTCAGGAACCAACTGCTCAAGAGTGGGTTCCCTGCAGGGTCACAAGTCTTGCCAGAAAATCTGCTCCAGGATGGGCTCCTCTCTCCATGGGGCCACATGTCCTGCCAGGATCCTGTTCCAGCATGGCTTCCCATGGGGGTCACATCCTCCTCTGGGCATCCCCCTGCTCTCTTGTGGGCTTCTCCAAGGGCTGCAGGTGGATCTCTGCTCCCCGTGGACCCCCATGGGCTGCCGGGGCACAGCTGCCCCAGCACCATCTGCACCACAGGCTGCAGGGGAATCTCTGCTCCAGTGCCTGGAGCAGCTCCTGCCCCTCCTTCTGCACTGACCTGGGTGTCTGCAGGGCTATTGATCTTGCATATTCTCACTCCTGCCTTCCAGCTGCAGGTTCCACAGCAGGTTTTTTCCTTCCTTCCTTCTTAAGTATGTAATTACAGAGACCATTTTACCTCACTGTAGAACGTGTAGCTGAGACTAGTCAAGTGAATTGCCCTCTAAAAATGCCAAGTTTTATAGAACTAGAGAACTAGGTCTAAAAGATTCCTATCTCTGACTTTTCCTTACGTGGTCCTCCAAAACAACCTGTGCCAACCTCCACTGCAAACATAAGCAGTGTCTCCTTGACCACACACACACGTAGTAATATATTTCTCTTACTAAGGCATATAAAATCCATGTGATCAGTCAAGCCACTAATTTTGTCCTCTGGGTGTGCCGAACTTGCCAAAGACAACTTCAAACTAGGCCACCTGCTGACAGTGTGCTCGGGCCATCTGGGTATGTGTCACTTCAAAATAAGGGGCTGTCTGCAGCAGGGAGGACACCTTGGGATCCTCTGCCTTCAGCCAGTGGCTCCCAGTCTCCCAAGAGGAGGAACATGGACTGTGCAAGGCAAAGAAACAGCCAGCTAAGTGCAGGGGAGCAGACTCCTGGACTTAATTCTGTGGCATATGGAGACAACTATCTATGCAAGCGAAATTCATCTCACCTAATGGGATTTGGTGAAACGTTGAACATCAAAATTTAAATATCTACCAGCCTTTTATCTTTAAGCATCAGAGAAATCAGTGGAAAACAAACATTTTCATCATTGAACAATTCCAAAAGAGGAAATAGGTAAAAGAAAAATGGAAAAATGCACTTTGATTAAAAATTGAAATTAAAATTTCTGATGTTAGATACCTCCTAAATACTAAATTTTTGATTTCTTTGTCCCTGAAAATACACATTAATTCTGAAAATTGAATTAAAGTTAGATAGTTGACTTGCTTCTCAGGTTCTAAATGAAACGACAACAACATTACACTGCCTAAGTTTTCCTCACTAACTTTTGAACTTATTAATTCCCTCAAAAACAGAAACTAATTAAAATCTTAAATTATATCTCTTTTAATGTTTTGAAAAAACCAGCAAGAACATAGATAAAGGAGATACAGAACCATAGGCAAAGCAAGGGGAACCACCAAATCTACAGTTTGAAGCAGCTCCCTTCTTTGACAACAAATCCCTTCCCTGACCATCTTTATCTGGAGAGACGTGCTTGGGTTTGTACCTGTCATTCTTTAACTACAAACTTCCCGCTCTCTGTGTAAGTTTTGTCAAACTAATCTAACTTATGCCAGTGATTTCAGCAAGTGGTTTTGATAAGATTCCAGATTCCACCCGAAACATTAGTCCCAATTAGAACTGGGAAAAATAAGTCTCTTCTCCAACACCATCCTTTAGAGATAATAATACTTTAACTTTGTGGTTCTCATTTCAACTGTTTGTTTAGTCTTTGAAAGCAGTGGCAGCCCAATGGTTGGTATATGTTTGCCTGCATGTATGTCTACAAGCTTTTGAGTCAACAGCCAGAGAGGATCGAGACTCTCTTAGTATGACACACACAAAAAATCCAAACCCTCTGCAGAACCTTACAGAACGTGTGAACTTTGGAGTTCAGAATTAAATTCTTCTGGGCTTTTTTGCACAATTTCTTAATGAACCCTTTTTGGTTTATATTTAGCGAATGTGATTGGACACATTTCTTCACCAAAAGGGTTGTCAAGCACTGGAAGTGATGAAATCACCATCCCTGGAGGTGTTTAAAAGGTGTGATTTAAAAGGTGTAGATGTGACGCTTGGGCACATGGTTTAGTGGTTGGCTTGGCAGTGCTGGGTTAATGGCTGGACTCAATTATCTTAAAGGTCTTTTCCAACCTAAATGATTCTGTGATTTTGTAAGAAGCTGAAGTTATTGATGGACCCCATATCCTCAAAGCAACATTGTTGTATCTTCACTTAAGGCTCCAGGCTTTCCTCGGGTCCATCCTCCTGGGAGAAGGAGGGGAAAGAAACCTCAGCTGATTCATCCCCTGTCACACACATTCATGTAAAACCAAAGTTTTGTGCTACATACTTGATTCCCAGGATTTCACACGAGTCTTCACTGGAGTCACTGGTTTATTCACCACAGTGAAGGATTGTGTCTTATGCCTGCATGATCTCCAACAAGGACTGAGGAACTGCAATAGGCAGATCAACTAGTTTAACCCAAGGATGACTCAGATGAGCCCACCAGCTGAGATGTCCAGTGGCAACTATATGTATAAATTATATTTTCAAGTCATTCTTTTCTCTGGGTGCTCTCTGGGCACAGAAAACAATAGAAAACGCAAACTCCATTCTGTAAAGCAGAATGTCTTGAAGAGAGTGATTGCAAAAGAGAGGAAGAGGAAAATAAATGAAGAATGGGCAGAAGTAGCAGTAGAGGGTAGGGAAAAAGAAAGATATTCAAACCACTAAAAGCAAGAGAGAAAAACCTTGAAGTGGGTTGGAAGATGAAAGATATTCAAAGGGGGAAAAAAAGGAAAGATGAAGTGTTTCTGAAAATACATCCTAGCTAATTTCAACTGCGTCTTCTGTGGTGCAACAATCCCCCAAACCCCTTTTAAAGTTTCAGGGTAGGTACATCTTCCCTTTTCAACTCCCTGTGCAATTCCCCCTCTCAGCCTTGACTATTATTTGCCTTTTTCCCTCTCTCCCCACTCCCCTCCCAGGTGTTGTTGCTTCCCTGTGCATGTGACACATTTTAGTCCTTGGATGAGGCTCTTCATCTCCCCAGTCCCGTAAGTGTCAGGCTGGAGTTTATTTCTATGCTCTAAGAAACAAAAGCAAGGTGTCATGAGTGTTCTTGAGACTGTTGTGCTTGGTTTGGATTATGGTCATAGTGCTCTGATTGTACCAGCTGTGTAAGAGCAAGTGTGGGAGCAGGGAAGTCTCTGCATGCAGCAGAGTGGGAAGAAGGCTCTGCCATCAAATTAACACTTTTATACTACGAAAAACCCACAACTTAATTAGGGTTTGTTTTTTTTTTGTGGAAGATAGTATAAAGGAAACATTCCATTTTCTCCACTTAAATGTACTTGTGATTTATGTTTATGTTTAACATCAAATCTTTCATGGTATTTTTAAACTTCAAATACAGATGGACAAGACACATTTTGTATTTTAAACAGGTATCCAAAACCTCAACTACTGCTTATTTTTGTATCAATACAGCAGTACTTACCCATTTTGTATCACTTGAGTCAAGATGTAAAGAAAAAAGAAACCCACAGACTAGGAAAACATTCCCAGCTGGGAGAAGACACTTAGGAAATCCCTCAAGGATCAGGCCATTATACAGAAAATTGGACTGAACAGTTACTAAAGTGAAGGCCACATGAGATGGGCAAAGGGCAAAGAATAAACCAATAACACTTGCACTTATGGAGTGCAAAAGGCAACAAAATATGAGTTTGATGTAAATAATTTTTCACTTTCTTCAATTTTTGAGACCTAAAGGCAGCTGTCCCTCTATCTGTATTAAATTCTTTTGAACCATGAGCACAAATCTTCATTTAATGAGGCCACAGTGTCTACTTCTGCTGCTTTCTTGTATGCTGACAAATGTTGTGACTTCCTTAGATGTCATCAAAGGTGAATCCAAAGCGCTGTGTGTTCATGTGGATGGATTGAAGGATATTAGAGGTCTCTCCGTGTATGTGGCCCAGCACAGACTGCAGCCTGGAAGCACCTTCCTCCAAAATGAACCCACTTTTTCCCTGACTGTTTGGCACCTTTGCAAAAGGCGTGACATGCAGTGGCAGCAGTGGCTCACTGAGGGGATCCCACTTAGGTGGCATCTCTGCCATGGTGACTCTCTCCAAGGTGCCAGGGCTTTCTGCCTAGTTCTGCAGCTACAGAAGTGTGCCCAAAAGTGTGCACAATGAGAGTCAGCATCCAACTCCTGAGAGCACCTGCATGCCACCAAAGGAAGAGAAAGGTGAAGATGTGCTAGAGGACTGTCCAAGAGATGCCATCACCAGAAACAAGCATGAAACAGGTCCAGCCTGGCAATGGTGTTTCTAGCCCTGTGTGTCAACCCCTCCAAAACTGCTCCACAGAAAATACCAGCAAAGACTTTTCAGGTCATTTTTCGCTATTCTACATAGATAATTTTGTTTACCACAAAACTGGTGGTACTGTCCTAAACCAGATCAAGATTGTAAGTCAGTTGTTTTCTCCTGTTAGTGCAAGGTTATAATTCCCTCAATCCTGAATTCTCCTCCTTTAAGTCATCCATACTCTGTGGATGGATAATTAGAAGTTTAAAAAGCGGCTCTTGGGCAAACTCTAAGTAGTGCCTACAAAGCTCTCTGTAATAAACTGTTCACTGGCAGAGAAAACAAGGATGAATGAGTTATCCATGGAAGAAAGTTTGTCTGATCCACACCTGTTCACCTGGAATTCAAGTGTCTGGTCATTGGTGTCTGCCTATGGATGCACTTCCCAAAGGCCATTCGCTTCACTGTGTGTGCCAGTCCTGGCTGGAGCAGTTAACATGTGGTTTAGAGACTTATATAAATGAAGAAGGAACAGAGCACTGGGAAGAACGTTCAGAGCTATGAAATCTCACCACCCAACACTGCAGGCAACCACTGTGTGAGCTGATCGTATTCTTTTACTTTCTCTTTTCTTTTTTTTCTTTTCTGGATATTTGTTCCTCTTGGTTTGACCACGGGCCTGTTCCCACTGTTCATTCAGGGATGATTAGAATTCTTTCTCTAATGTCCAGCTTGACGACATACCTATTTGTTATTGTGTTGAAACTCTCCTGCAGCGCTGGTAACTCTCTCTGTTACAGCATTTATTTCCCCAGTGTGTTATAGGAACCATCATAATTTCAACCTTAATTTTGTCACACAGATAAATGCAGTACCTTCAGTTTCTTCAGAGATTCCCAGTCTCTAAGTTCACAGTCACCCTCATGGTCTGTGTTAGTTTATCCACCTTTAGTCAATGCGAGACACTTTATCCTAGATGAGGTTTTATATATGCCACAACCTGAGAGACCCGTTCTCCCTATGTTCTTTTAAATACTTCTGTGATACAATTTGGAAGAACTTTTGAATTTTTGAGAGTAATGAAACACGAGTCTGTGTTGAGCCCATGATGGGAGAGTCTTTCATGTCAAGATAAGCTGAACCACAGTTTCTGTCCCCGTTTCCTAAGTCCTACCTTGTCCTTGGTACATTACCCACCTCACTCCATTAACACTTATTTCAGAATCCAGGATGACTCTGTTCTCATTGGCCACACTGTTGCTGGGAAATCCCTGGTACTGAGTCTGCCACCTACACTGAAGCTGAATTTTTGGCTCGGACAAATCAGCACCCTACCAACAAATCCCAGCCATGGGCCAGGAACTATTCCCAAAAGGTGGCTCGGATGTGGCCACACTGTTTTGGAGGCCAGAGTTGCTTTGTAGAAGTGAAATACTGGGCTGGCATGAGGACCAAAGAGCTGCTGTGATCCTGTTAAAGTTCCTAATGCAAATGACCCTGACATGAGCTGTTTTATTCTTCTCCTGATGATCACTGAGGAGAGGTACAGACCTGACATGTTGCTGATGGCTTAAATCAGTCAAAAGCAGTATATTTCCCTTGGACTAAGGATGATTTTTGTCCCTGGAACAGTTAGATGTGAATGTAAGGAACTACAGTTGTACAAATCCATCAGTTTCTGAGAAAATATTGACTTCGTAAATTCCCAGTCTATGGGTATTATGAGCACTTTGTCCTTTTAAATATTAAAGCCTGTAAGAGATTTGACTTTTCTTTTTCTGTTTTGTTTGTTTGTTTGTTTTTTCTAAGATGGCAATTAAAATAGTGTCCTCCAATGATCCTGAGTGGGATTTTTGTGTCATCCCAAAGCAATATTACATAAGATGCTAATGGCAATAAAACCCAATCAATTCCTGCAAATAACATCTTCTTTGACCAGTGGCTGTGCTAGGTTGATGGTTGATGATCTTCAACATCTCTTCCAACCTTAATGATTCTGTGATTCTTTGAATACACTTTTAATAAAATAGCTCTTCCTCCATTTCTTACAAAGGGAAGCAGCACTAAGAACTTCTGCAGTTAAAAAAAAAAGTCTAATTGTTCTTAACAAGGACAAATTGGATTTGAAGGACTTTTTGATCATTAATATGACAGGAAACAAATGTGCA
Organism: Sclerurus mexicanus; assembly: GCA_013396755.1. NCBI lineage: Eukaryota > Metazoa > Chordata > Aves > Passeriformes > Furnariidae > Sclerurus > Sclerurus mexicanus. Next base: position 308,059 of record VWZF01005546.1, on the reverse strand, counting down.
TCTGCTTCTATAGAAGATATGTCCTGATAATAACAACAAAAAAGCATTGTCTAATTCTTGAAACAGACGTTGTGTTAATTGTACCTCTTCTCCACAAACAAAAGAATTAACTTTTAATGACTAATTCTTGTTTATACTATACCAAGTATTGCAAAGATAATGCTGTTATTGACTTCAAATCATCAGCTACCATTAAATCCAAAAAGCTTTTTTATAAATCAAACTATGGCTAAAGCTGGGGATTTAATAACTTCAACAGGCATAGAAATAGTGTCAGTTTTCTGATGTCATAATATATCTAAGATATTAAGTACATATTTAGCATAAGAAAATTCAATCTGCTTTTAAATTATTACACTATGATGCATGTATTTTTAACAAGACGATTGATGTTTTAAGTCCAAAGTAGATTAATTAGAAGATAAAATGAAGAGAGTGAGATTACATATGAATAAAATCAAATGAGACCTTTCAGCTATTTGAGATACTCATAAGAGACAGAGACCAAAGCAGAGGTGGACACTGAGTGACTGCAGCATGGAGGGGTGAGGTTGCACCCAGCACTCCTGGCCGTGGTGTGCAGGTAAGCCTGGCTCTGTCTTGCAAAGGCCAATGAGAACAGACACAATTGTTTTTGTCCTAAACCCATCTTTTCTGATGTTCTCATTGCAATATAAGTCACACCATCAGAAGGATGGAGAAAACTTCTGTGTAAGTAAGAGCCCTCTACGCTCAGTGGATTAATTTTTCAGTCTTCACACTGTGAGAGCCTAATGCCCCACATAGCCAGTGAATAAAGTTCCAGTAAAAAAGGTGTAACCTGAAGTGCTATCCTCTAAAAACATTTTCTTCCTAGAGGAATTAAAGATTTGAAAACATGCAAACCCAGGGTGGCAGATAAGCCTTCACCTCAACCATTTCCAACCATTCTATCTGTTTATTTTAAATCCCTTGCTGTTCACAGTCTCTCCCTCTAAATGGTGACACATGAGTGTTATGATCTCTGCTGGGTCCCACTCAGACGACCGGACCTTATAACATGAACTGGAACTTGGAAAAAAAGGTCTGTCCAAGAAACAGAAAATGCTCTAATAAGTAACTTATTTAGAACTGTAAACACATAATTTCAAAATAGTGTTCCCTGGAAGTTGCAGAAGGAGAAAAGACAATTACTGGAACGACAGCTGGAATATTCAGAACTTTGAGAGCAGTCCCTTGAGGACTGGTAAATAAATAACACCTTTCTATTGAAGGAAAGAGGTTAAAAAAAAGACTCAGGTGTATCACAACACACTAACCAGCACTCATATGACAATGAATATTTATAGGTATATCACTAAACTATTCTAATCGGTGCTTTGATGAGGTCCCTGTCCTTCCATGCTATGAAAAAGAACCAGATTGACTTTTGCCCTGTCACAAGCAAAGCCAGTTCAGCCACTAAACCATCCCTACCAGGGTAATCCATTTAACTCATCATGTGGCAGCTCCACAGCCCTGAAAGCTGCAGCCTCTGGTGCATCACTGGAAACACGTCCAGCTGCTTTCATGTGCCCCATTGAGAACATGTCTTGTAATTTTATTTTGATTCATTACTGCATTATGGCCCTCTAAAGTCGCAGCAAAATGAGGGTCTGTTTAAGCTTGCAAAGGTCCTCTGGCTAAAATCTGCAGCGTGCCAGCTTCGTGAGAATGAGATGTGCAATATTGTTTCTTTCTGAATCACTAATTACAACATTATAAGGCTTGTTTCTTATTTCAGATTGCAAACCTGAAGCAACTACTCTCAAGCAGAAAGATAGAGGTATTTCTTCCTTGCCCTCACATTACTTGGTTAAAGGGTTCCAGATATTGCAAGTTTTTCTTACACTCCCAATTAATTTTAAAATTAATTAACTAGTAATTTTCTCCATATATTATACCATACATTTAATTGCAGAGTGTTTCCTTCCTATTCAGTCTCCTGAAATATAACTAAAATATTTCTAAGTGTCTAAGATTACTGTTTGTAAGTCCTTATAGAGAACTCTAAAACAAAGAGATACTTCCCCGTACCTTTGTGATTTAACAGCTTTGCAACGCATAATTAAGGGGTTTTTTTAATTAACGATTTGCCAGCGGAATTAATGCCTGCCAAATTCATGCTAAAGTTCAAGATGATCAGCTCGTGTGGGTGATTTTTCTGAGAAAAGTTCACAGCCAGAAATTGCCTCAAGAATGTTAATTTAATCAGGTCACACTGACATTTTCCCCTAAAGAGAAATCAGACAATGATAGGAAAAGTCACATCACACTTCTAATGAAAACAAACACCAACAGTATGAAATGTTCAGCCGACGTGGCCATTTTACCTGTGCAAAGGTGAAATTGTGCATTAACTTGCCAAGACAAGAAGATGTTTCCATTATTCTGCTTAAAGAATTTCTTTAAACATTTTTTTCAGCTAATGCACAATTTCATCTTGGACCGCAACAGACAGCACCAGTGACAGAGGAGTTCATAAAATCCCAAATAGCACAGAAAATCTAGGAAAATAATTAAGGAAAGGGGGGTTTCTGAGAGTACATTTAGTGCCAGAGGCAAATCAGCAGAATTGTACTTGGATATTAAGAAAAAGAGACAAATGTGCCAAGCCTGGAGGAAGGGGGTGGGTTGTGAAATAATTGTAAAGTGTGTCTTGGGCATTTTTTTAGGTTAGACACAGTTTGACTAAATTTCAGGTAAACCTCCGGTCAGACAGGTACCGAACTGGTGTGAGTTACTCCCTGTGGGAAGAGCCTGGAACAAATAAAGGGGTAGAGGAAAAAAATGGAGTGAGAGAGGATCAGCTGGCCTTCTAAAACCTCTGCTCATGTTTGCCCGTAACATGGGAAGCAAAACTGGAGATGACATTTGTTATTCATGTTGCACTTACAGACTGTGGTACAACCGTACTGATAAATTCACCAAATTCTCTCCAGGCATTTATGCAGAGCAGCCCAGTCCTCACCAGTGAGGAGCCCTGTGGAACATCAGTACAGTTCTGGTATCAAGTAACTCTGGCAATGAATGTTTTCATAGGGAGAATGCTGACTTACTCTTTTCATGAAGTGCTCATAAAAATGTCCGAAAATTTGGAAGAACCCCAACTTTTCTCATTAAATACGGGCGCAGTGAAACTGAGAATAGAGCTCCAGTTTTATCCAAACTCTTTGTTCTGTCACTTTTAGAAATTTTAATCATCTCTCAGGATACAGAAAGACTCATGGCTCATACTGGACAACATGCACACCAAAAAGTAACAAATCCACATGTACTGGCCATGTAGTTTCTTTTGCAGATGATCCAGGACTTCCTTCCTCTTCCTTCTCCCTGTCCATCTTCTGGCCTCCATCCATGGAACCAGCAGATAAGTGCAGTTCACACATCTGCCCATGAGAGGGAAAATGCAGTGGTATCCTGAAGCATTTCCAGGCTTATCCCTGCAATAGGACAAGACAGACATGGGTTTTTCCCAGGACAACTGCATGTTGCTTTTAGAACGCTGCACAGTCTGTCGTACAGCGGAGGGAGGGCCAGAAGACCCCCTGGAAAAAGCTGAGGAAAGCACTCAGGCTGCAAATGCCTCCACTTGCAAATTACTCCATTTCCCCCAAATTTCCCTGCAGGAAAAGGCAATAACCTGCATATCAGAATCCCAGAGAGAGGACGGCAAGGTGCAGGTTGCAGGCTGGGTACACTTTTTGCCTGGACTAGTTGTAGCTTGGGGTCATCACCCTTGCTCTAAAGAAAGAGTTAGATCAATATTTACAGAAAATACAAAGCCAGTTGCACGTTCTGAAAGTTCCCAGCAAAACACAGCTGAATTTACAAGTATTTCATCCCAACAGTATCACAGCATGGTTTGGGTTGGAAGGGGCCTTAATGGCCATGTGGAATACATCATGCTATGTATCATGCCATATATAAAATTTAAAATCATCACCTGTTTATGCAAGGTCTATCGTCCAATTTTAAGATGTCAGGTCTCTAAGCCCTGCACACTCCCCAACTCAGTTTACCTTTTTTTTGTATGAGGTAGATTCCTCAATAAACACTGTGAAATAAATGTGCTGTTTAAGGTAAGTAGCTTGATGTTCACAGGCTGCATCTTTTGGCTCATCACAGGAAGTTTTTCTGCCCAATGATACAGGCAAGAGGAGCTGTAGATGCCACGAAATCATCTCTTCAATCCTGAGCAAGGGGCTGGTGCTTGCTAGAGTTACTTGTGGTATATTTGGATAGTGTAGAAGATGCTTTGCAGTGAGCATGGATTATTACCCTGCACTCAGAGAGACAAGAAGTGATTATAAATTATTGAAAATGGGCTGTACTTGATAATCCCATGCATGCTTTCTGCTGTACTATCGCTGTGAGGAGCTGGGCTCAGCGAGATGGAGGAATGTTGGACTGGGAAGAACACACATTTTTCTTACAGACTTCTGTAAGAACCTCTCTAAGATCTTAGACTATGTAGATCTCTAAAACATCTTCAGAACTGTCAAAATCTGAAGATAAGATTTAAGATTATGCCACAGTCCCAAGGAATGAAAAGCCTGCTATTTGATTTAGGATCTGGTCCATAAAGAGAGCAAGGTTGCGTGTTTGGGTGTGTTATCCCTACAAATATGTAATTCTGTGGTTTTAAAAAAAAAATTACCCTTGGGATGTGCTTTGTGTGGCTGATTCCTGTTGATAAATGAGGTTCTTCATGGGATGGAGAGCTCAGAGCTCGCACTGAAAATTCCCTGCGGGTCTGTGCTCACACTGATGAGAGGGTGAAAATCTATGACATTAAAATGACAGATTCCATTATATTTGCACCTTCAGTGGCTGTCTTGTCAGGAAAAAGGAAGTGTGAATGTGCTGAGCAAGATGACTTTGACTTTTTAAAAAGTGCTTTTATCCAGGTCACGCAAAGAGCCCAAACTTTTAACTTGGTGCTGATCCCTGACCAAGGGATGCTCACCCCGCCCTGGGCTCCCCTTTGGCTTCACACAGGAGCAAAGGCACGAGGTGTTCTCCATGTGACAGTCAGACCAGCTATTTCCAAAGGTTCTCAGCTCACACCAAGCAGGAAAAGGTGTTTCAGAGGTGGTTTTTAGCTCTGCACTGAGCACATGTGCATAAACAAGCTGAGAACAGAGAAAAACCTAAAACCACAGCCCACCCGAAAGCCTGTCAGAAGGTTCCTGCAGTGGCAGAAGCAGCAAGAGGGTAAGAACAACCATTAGTGGGTTCACACTTCCGCCAGGAAATACCGAACGAGGACACAAAGTCAGATTTTTGTCCAAATTCAGCACTGTCAAAAGATACACAACAATGGTTTTTACTGACTTCTCATCATGAAATTGCTTTCAAAAACAATTCTTTTGGTGGATCACTTCAGAGGGGGCAAAGGTTCCTTCTGCTTCCCCCAGAAAATTGCTTTTTTGTTCCTAATGAAACAGCAAATCTCTAAAACATTCAGCTTTTAAACCAAAAGTTATGATTTCCTTGTAAGCAAAATGTTTTGGCTTTATTTTATTCAACTTTTTTTTCATATTTCCATATTCTACCACATCATTTCCATTCTTAAAATCCTTCAGTCAGCCTTTAGGGAAAAATTCTTGCCTTCACCTCAGCTTCTCCGAGAAGCTACTGTCTGTGTCTTTGCTGAAAAAAATGACATTATTTTATGTTAATTCTCCTCTTTCTTAACAAGTGCAGGCAGCAAACAATCACCTGACTCTGGGCCCCAGTCACACAAGCTCTAACAGACACCACATCTTTGCTGCTGGCCACAAGGCAGTAAATTCCAATCTTAACAGAGGCATTTCACTGAATTGGTTCAGTGGTTTATTTTTAATGACTCTACATGTCTATGTATCCAAAGATGTTAACAAACAAGTTAAATTATTCCAAGCATTATCTCTGTTGATGTTGCATGGACAGATGTATTTTTTCCTGCACACAGAAAGGCTGTGTAGTGTATTTTGATGCATGGACATACCTACACACACCTTTAAGTCTGGTGATAAAGCTAAAGAAATATCTACCACCCACCAATAAATCTACCACTTTCTACCTTTACAGCACCTTAGCAAAAACAAAAATTAAAATTAATGCACTGAGAAACATGTTGCTAGAGAAAATAAAATCATAAACTTCATCCAAAAGCTGCCACAGGGGTGTGCAACCTGAGACAGACCAACCCTCCCCAAGATAGTTCAGGGGAAAAGGCTTTCTCAAAACTAGTAGAATTGGTGCCTTTCGAATCACTTTTCACCATAAGCAACACAACCAGAATGATGCAAAATTATCGACTAACTAACAAAAATTCTGCAAGAATAGGAGGTTGTATGGAGACTTCTTCATCAGGAACTGTAGTGACAGGGCAAGGACTAATGGGTACAAGTTGAAACAGGGGAAATTCAGGTTATATAGAAAAAAATTTTTACTGTGAGGTTGGGGGACACTGGCACGTGGTGCTCCATCCCTGGAAGTGTTCAAGGTCAGGCTGGACAGGGCTCTGAGCGACCTGGGATAGTGGACGGTGTCCCTGCCCATGGCAGGGGTTGGGACAAGATGGTCTTTAAGATCTCTTCCATCCCCTTAACATTCTATGATTCTAAGAAAGGGTTTAGGCTCACTGAGTGGCCCAAGGAAAGGCCAGAAAAAAAGTTGAAATTCAGACAGAACTTGCCTCAAATGCTGTTTTCCAAATGGGCATTTTGTGGCAAAGATGCTTTTTTCATTCCTAACTTGTACAGTTTCTGGGTTGAATGAATGCCAATATGACCTTGATATAAAAGCAAATCAACTGAAGCTTCAGGCTTCTTCACATCAGGGCAAAGAACATTTTCAGGAAGTGCCCCAGTTGCTCCTTCAAACTTTCAGTTTTTCTTCACTTACGAGGATGACTGCAGTGGTGAGCAAGAGAATTGAGCAAAGCCCGTTACATTTGTTCTCTGGTTTTCTTGGCTGCATGGTTTATTTTTACTGCAGCAATGAAGCAACTTCGGTCTGAAAACAACAATAAAACATTGTGGAAATCATGGGTTCATCATGAAGAAATAATGCAAGAATTTGTTACATACTATTTGCTTTTATTTATGTCATAAGATCTGTCTCTGGGCCACACGACTTGTTTTTATTTCCTGGGAACGATGATTTAGTTATGCAAAATCATATCAAGCTAACTAGAGGTCAAGCCCAGAGTTCACCACTTGAAAATAATATAATTTTTAACAGGGTTTCTTTCATAGAAAGACGTGAGTTCAGATGGAATGTCCACAGAATACCCTTTTCAAGAGGAAGCCTCTGGAGTCAGTACCATTATTTATTTATGTTACTATTATTTTACTACATACTCTGGCATCATGTAGGCACTTGAGCCGTGGTCCAGGGCTCCACAATGCTGAGCTCTGTGCAGTCAGAGCACAGGGGGACTTGATGATCTTAAAGGTCTTTCCCAACCTAAATGATTCCATGATTCTATAGCACAAAAGGCTCGATAGTCATTTTTGGTACTTAGGTCAGGCTTGTGTTAGCCCATTTTACCGAGGGAGAAGTTAACCAAGGTCAGAGAATACAGCTCCCAGCGTGGACCTTCAAGAAATAACACCCAAGGTTATAGATTAATGCCTTAAATAGTGATCCACTGAATTGATTGGACTGGTCAACTTTTATGAAAATCAAGTTACTGACAACTTTCACTACTATAAACAGCATGATTGGATTTTTCTGACAGAGTTTAAAAATACAATAACATGTAAATCCCTGTAAAAAAACTCTTGGGTAGATCCACATTTGAAAGTGTAAAGTGTCTTGATGCAGGAATTTTTAGATCAATTAAGGCTTTAGAATTCTGGATGAGTTGAGTATGAGCTGTGGATTCCCCCAGCCCTGATTACGCTCAGCCTGATGTAACCAACACATGATACTCCCAGGCTTCCCACACATCTCCTCAACAGACGATGCCAGACTTGGAGCTCTCCTTGGATGCAACCAGCCATACTGATTTTAGAAAAGGAGGATTCAGGCTTCCATCCTCTCACTCCTTGAGCTTCCCCAAGTGAATTAACACACTGGGAGACATCAGGAGAGATGGACAGCAGTTCTGGTAATCTCTGCAGAGAGATAACTATTCCCGCTAAACACTCCATAGTAAAGCATCCTAAATAGAGACTGCCTTCTGGTGCTGCTGAACTGCAGAGCACCAGATTACCTGGGAGAGCAATCTTTGGGTGTCTCATCACCTTCTGCTTCACCCCTTGCTTTCAGTTTCAGGCACCTGCTGTGTCCCATCACCACACACCCAACATCCAGACATTCCAAATGCCCTGGGACAAAGCCCATCCATGCAAACTACCATGGAACTACCCACCAGCCAATGGACTTCACACCCCTGCCATGAGGTATTCAAAAAACTTAAATATTTGTACCTTTTTTCACTGCCAACATTGCGACTGTATTGTCTTGTAACTGTTTTAGATGTCAATCTCTAACTTTTATGAATTCTGAAATCATGAATGTATTTGCAGCTCAAGTCTCAATAGCCCAAATTTTTGTCTAGACTCTCCTTTTTCCTTGCAGGTTTTGACACACATTCATTACAGGAAGAAGACCCACATTCCTATTAATTTAACACATCTTGTAACGTGATGGGTGCATTTGTGTACTAAATTAATTCTTTCGTCCACTAGCAAAAATGGAAATCAATACAAATTCAATACTACAACTCCTCTTCTGAAAGGAAAAAGACAGGTCAGTCTAGCTTGCTCAAAAGAAGCTTGAAGGGTGGTTTGATCACATCAGAGAAGAGAAGGCTCTGGTTAATCTCAGCAGTTACTTCTGGCCTAAAATATAAAACCTTAAAAAAAGTATCAGTGAGATTTCCCAAAAGCAGGCATTTTCAAGACACTTAGGGCTTGGCAGTTCATTTTGAATGCAGTGGGGAATTTCCTGCTAATCAGCACACTTCAAAGCCAGCCTTCAAGTCTTGTCTTCAAGAGATCTCTGACACAGCCTGACACACATTATACTCCAGTAGCTTTACAGCTTGTTGATAAAATTCAAAATCCTCTCTTCTACTGCCCTATTCCTGCTCTGCCCATCAGTGCCTCCACTTGCAGCACAGGAGATAACGAGGGGATTTCTGCTGCACCTCCCCTGCTGCCCAGATGAATCCCTCGAGCTCTCTGCAGCGAGCAGGGATTAAGATTAACGTTTTGTAATAACACAGAAGCTAAGCAAGAAATCCAGGCTGTCCCAGAGCTCCCGAGCCAACCACCTCAGTAATGTGGGAGATTTTTCAGCAACACCGTGACAGAAATAAAGATTGCATGAGTAACTGTCATTACCCAGGAAAGGATGGATCATTTGCTGTGGAAGTGAGAGGCACAGGGTGATGTGATGGATCTGATGTGATCTAAACAGGCAAGTGATACCCCAAATCCAAGTTCTGTTCCCCTGTCCCACAAAACGTCAGGATTAACTGCTGATGTCAATGGAGTATTTCTGGAAGAAAAACCCTCTAAGAGCAAGGATGAGGGCCAAGCATACCACTAACAAATAACAGGGTGCATTAAAAAGGTTGGCACCAATGAAAATATATTGAAACAAATACCCCACCTTCCTTTTCCTTAAAATTGGCATCAGAGCCAGCCAAAGCAGAGAGCTGTGCCCAGAGATGTCCACCTATAACACCAGAAATTCACATCTGGCTGCTGATAACAACACTGCAACGCCAAGAACAGCCTGGGACAGTGACCGAGTGTTAAGAGACTGTTTCATGGGCTGAAGAACTGCTTTGACACCATTGCAGAGATCACAGTAATTAGTGTTTACTGAAAGCCTGTTAAGCAACATCAGGGTAGGGAAAACTCACTGCTTCTCAAAACACTCACTCCACTAACTAATTTACCCTTCTTAAACGAGGGTATTTAAAGCCAGACAAATTCAAGCTAAATAAAACCCCATCTACCAATAGCCCAGTAATTGCAGTAGTCTGCCTGTTCCCTCCCCAGAGAAGCTCCTGCTTGAGTAAGAATGACACTGTAAAACTCAACTTGCACTGCCCAAGGGTCAGAATGATCTTGCTGATCCATCTGTTGTTCAACACTTTAATCCTCAAACAGCCCAAACAGATGATTTATTACTGGTCTCATCCTGAATCAAAAGCACCCAAAGGGTACACATACATCTTATGTGTGGGATGAACAGCTATAATTAAAGACTGATGCTAAGTAAGCAAGAAAGCACTGGGCTTTTCAAGTTTAGCACTGCTGAGCAAATAAAAGTGCCATTCCATTGACTGACTACAGTTAAGTAAATAAATAGACCTCAGATGACTTTCTCCAGTTCTGAAAAAGAGCAACCTTAGCACATGGTTCGAGTAATTAGCGACAGATGAACTGTTTTTGTCAAATCAGAGGGGTCATGCACCTTTTCCCAAAGCCTGAACTGGCCTCAAGGTGTCACTGGAGCTGGGCTGGGCTTCAGATACCAGGGGAACCTGAGGGGCCTAAGGGAACAGTGTCCAACCACATCTGTCCTGAAATGTAGACTGCACGTAAACAAGTTTATAAGCTTTACACTATTAGAAAGGTTCTGCTTTTAAGCCCAGAGGAAAGACAAACACCTCTAGCCACAGTGGTCAGAGCAAACCATGCAAAGATCTCACCAGAAGTGAACAGAAATGTTAAAATTCCAAACAACTCTGATGGCGTTTTATAGAATCACAGAATGGGTCAGGCTGGAAGGGACCACAGTAGGTTACCTCGTCCAACCTCCCATCTCAAGTAGGATTACCTAGAGCACACTGCACAGGATTGCACACAGATGGTACTTGAGGATCCCCAGTGAGGGAGACCCCACATCCTCCCTGGTCTCTGTTCCAGTGCTCGGTCACTGCACAGTAAAGAAGTTCTTCCTCAAGTTCAGGTGGAACTTCCTGGACACCAATATCAATTTGATATTGATTATGCCCCCCGCAGGAAGAATGAAAACAAAAAATAATTTGCTTTATGGTAAAGAATATGTTAAAAATTGTAACCACATAATAAGCATCACCCTGCCTACAGGATACAAATGGGACATCTGACCCTGGGGTCAGAGAAGGGGGATGCTGTTGGTTTTATAATTTTGACCTGATGGCATTCACAGATGTTCTAAAAAGACACTCACACAGTGCTATTGGCCTAAACAAAACCACTGAAACTGGAGGCAGAGAAGGAGGAAGTGCTCCCATGGGGCTCACTCCTGGAAGCACATCCACAGGGGATTTTAGCAGCATCTTCACTGTGGGGCAGGAGGTGAAAGAGGGCTCTGTGTCCCAAACTGTGCTTTCCCCCTGAAACGACATTTAGCTTTGGGAGGACACAACCCCTGCTTGTGCAGCCACATGTGAAAATAAATGGGATGTCCCATTAATTGTGACACTTTGTGAAGAAGGCCATTGGGGGTTTTCAAGTCTGACGACTTTTGGCAGGCAAGGTGGAACTGCTCCAAAACAAGCTCCTGCACATCAAGGGCTGTCTCACACAACACTGACATTATTAAGCTGTTGCTACACAGATAATTTGGGAAACAGGCAGAATTCCAACTCTAGTGATTCCCTCTCTTCAGCTGCAATTAGAACTGGGCCGTCAGCCCATGGCATTTAGAAAAATACCCCTTTTCAACCCATGAAGGACAGCTATAGCTTTCACCTCTCAAATATATTTATTCATTAAATGCTCCTGGTCAGTTTAAGTTTGGAGTATTAAAAATAGCAATTCAGTGCCCATCATCATCCTGTGCCATTAACTGGTTCTCTGTAAGGCCTCACCCTCACCAGTTATTTTTAAATACCTAAGTGATCATAAAACACAAGGTAAACCAAAGATATGTGCCAGCAGCTGAAAATAAACACCATACTTCAAATACCCTTTAATCAACAGCAGATGAAACAGATTTTGTTCATGGTGCTGTTGCCCAGGCAAGCCTCCTGCTCAATTTCCTGGGATTTTGGAGGGAGTTTGTATAATATGGGAAGCCTCATTCAAGACAGTCTATAAATGCATAGCTGTAACAAACTGGTTTTTAACATGCACATGTGTGTACATGTGAGAGGAGAGCAGGTGCCAGGTTGAGGCAAGTTTTCTTAGATTTTCAGGTGCTGTGAAAAAATCCAGACATTTCATTAATAAAATTTCACTGGAAATGAAAAAAAAAAAAGCCAGTTGAATTAAATGTGGTCCTGAAGAGTGGTGGGAACAGAACTCTTAAATCCATGGAAGCAAATTCAGGTGCACAGCAGTTGTTTTCTCCACGCTGCAAACTGCACGTGGTCCCTTTCCTTCAGAGGGGACAGAGGTACCTGGGTAAACATTCACAGCTGCAAAGGACACACTGAACACTGACCAACACCTTCACCTCACACTACCTGTTCTGTATCAGCCTTTTATCTACTTTTTAAAACGCAGTAAATAAATCAGGTGTGCAACACTGCAATGAAATAATCCCCTCAAGTATGAGGAGCACTGAGGTAGCCCTGATACCACTTGAGGAAGGATATGCAGGTGCCTGGAGAAGATGCTACTGATGCAAAAAAGGTTGAACAGAGACAACAATACTTGTAATTTATCTGGGGGGACAGGGGGGAAAAGAGAAGGGAAGAAAAACCCTCTAAGCACTTCAAGGAGTGAAAGAAGCCACAGCACAGAAAATGCTGCTTGACAATAAAAAGCACACTTTGGGGTAATGGTCTTTTTTAATTTATGTTACAGCAGCCCATAAGCCAAATTTTACCTCTATTTGAATAAATCCCCTGCCCTGCAAGTGCAAAGGATGAAAGGAGCAGGGATAGACTTGTAGCAAAAGTACAGTCTAGGAGAAAAGAAGAAGAGGAAGCAACAGAGTCCTGAGGACAAGAACTATCTCACGGCCCAAGGCAGAGCTCTGCCCTCCTTGTCCCACCTGGCTGTGGGTTTTTCGTGGTACATATCACATGGCCCACATCCCTCAGTTCATTTGTCAGGGCATTTTAATCCCTCTTCAGTAAAGGCATGTTGATAACATTAAACTATTATTTTTACTAAATCTTCTATATTTCAAATGTATGTGAAGGCACATGGGGTGTGCCTTCTGCACACCTGATTTCTGAGTTGAGTCATACCAGCAAATACTACAGGTATTCATTTATCTACAGTTTGGGCAGAGAAGGATATGGACCACTTATTAGTAACAACAAAATTTCAACTTTATTTCCATTTGAAACTGTCAATTCATCCTGACAACAGACAATAATGTTTCTATCAAAGCTTTCACCAGAAAGGGCTTCTCAGATCAAGGACAGATTTTCCAATGAAACCAGATACCTCATCTCAAATGGAGAAACCATTTTCTAGCTTAGGACGTTGTATGGCAGATGAACATCAATTTGATTTGACCCTGAAGAGTATTCCAAGCTTGCTTTCCCACATCTAAAGAGGGAAACTGATTTATTTTCAGAGTCCTCTTTCTTGTTTATCATTATCTTGCAGGACAAGGCAAAGAATGAAAATTCTGTCCTGGCAGACCAGAAAAGGGCTTTGTGCAATTCCTCTGACACACAATTACAGAGATGGAGAGAAGAGCTGTAACGCAGAAACAGAGTTGTCCATCAGTCTGGGAGGACAAATGGAAATTATGAATACAGTGACACAAAATAGAATTAGTTTTGCTCCACAGACAGCCAAAACCAGTTAGATAACATTCAACATTTGTACATCACATTAAAAATTAAATCATTTTAGAACAGCTCCACAAACTGTACAGCTCCTTATTGCACTGATGTTAAAGAAATTGAAGCACTGAAATGGCAAACAAGGACAAACTCTCCTCACAGCAGTTTTCACAAAGGTGAGAAACAAGCTTTATGTATCAGCTTGTTCCTCCAAGGGTTGCAGCACCACTGATGGTTTCCTGCCCCTGACAGCAGGTTCAGGGCCTTTTCTCTTCTGGTTTTCATGATGCTTCCTGTGGTTGTGCTCCCTGACAGTGCTGTCCATGCTTTGAGCTGGGCAGACACTTCTGCTCACCTCAAACCAGCATTTCTGTGCAAGAAGTTCCCCTTTTCTTCTCGCTGGTCAGATCCACTGAAGTCAACTGTCCACTGCTAGGACTAGAAAAGAAATGAGCAGGTCAGATTACAGATTATCACCCCCGGAGGGGGAGGCTCCATTTCAAACAGGAGGCGCTTCAGCATCCTTCGAGAAACGCCACAAGATGGTCAACTTAAAATCTGAGTCAGAAGAAAGGCTTCTGTGAGACTGGGGAAACTGATGCAAGAGTCTGCATAACCCTTTCTAGATGTTTTACATATTCACCATTATCCCCTCCACACACAGTCCCATTTTGGGCCACTCACTGCATTTTGGTGCTGGAGTATGTCCAGAGAAGGACAAAGGAGCCGAGGAAGGGTCTGGAGCACAAGTCTGATGAGGAGCAGCTGGGGGGCTCAGCCTGGAGAAAAGGAGGCTCAAGGGGGACCTTTTCACTCTCTACAACCCCCTGAAAGGAGGGTGTACAGGTAGGGGTCAGCCTCTTCTCCCACGCGACAACTGATAGGACAAGAGAAAACGGCCTCAAATTTCTCCAGGGGAGGCTTAGATTGGATATTTGGAAAAATTTCTTCACTGAAAGGATTCTCAACATTGGAACAGGCTGCCCAGAGCAGTGGGGGACTCACCATCCCTGGAGGCATTTAGATGACATGTATATGTGGCACTGAAGGACATGGTTTAGTGGTGGACTCATTGATCTCAGAGGTTTTTTCCAACCTAAACAATTCTATGATTTGATGATTTTGAAACGCCCCGAAACAAGACTACTTTTCTGGGTTTTTTTTAATAACAATTATTCCAGGTGTGACAAACTTTTTCATCTCTCATGAGTCAAACTCCATGTTTACACCCAAGTTTACAAAAGTGGATGACTAACTTTTTCGCCTCTGTTGTGCCACAATAAACACCTACACACGGTTTCTTCCACCCAGGTGAGTGACAACATTGACCCAAATTCTTAAGACACATCCAACAACAGTTTCCACATCAAGTTTTGTCCAGTGAGATCACTTAATACTTTTATCAAATGCTGCTGAGTCATGGGATTAGTGAAATTTCCACCTGTTGTTTCCAGAATATTATACTGGTGGTGACTTGAATTTTAACTTTCAGACTTTCAATCCTGACCTAAAGCCTGATAAGATGTGAAACACTTTCAGTGTTATTTGGATCCTCAATCTGTAAAAGCAAGAAATGTTATCTCAGTTTATTAAATTTGGAGCACTCTCAGACACTGCCTTTCTGTTTCTTCTGTTATGTAGGAAAAATTTTTAGCACAAGTTTGGGGCTTGGTGGTTTTGTTTGTTATTGAGTTTTGGGGTTTGTATTGTTACCTTTTTTTTTTTTTTTGATTGGTTAGTTGTTTTGGGCTTTTTAAGAGAAAACCTTCTGCAATGCATTTAGACTTAGCCCATCCACTAAGGCTGGATGCAAGTGAAGACTAAATTGGAGAGGAAGGATGCAGAGAAGTCAGAAGTTGCACAAACATGCAGCTTCTCCTGCCTCAAATGACCCAAATGCTGACATCAGAAGGGAGGCATAATTTCCTTGACCCCTCTGTTTTCCTCTCATAAACCAAGTATGTTTGCACACACTGTTACTGAAAGACCCTCTGCAGCTTTTAATACTAGAATCACAGCTGGAAAAAAGCAAGCAAATTATTTTTCTGAGGCCCAAACTGAACTGACACAGTTTCTTTCAGCAGACAGCAGGAGCACTGCAGATGCATCTTGTGAGACAGCTGAAGAGGATTCCCTTTCCTAAATGCACCATGAAACCACTAAAGCCTTGGTACCAAAAGAAATCTGAGAACAACAGACAAAAGTTTTCCAGTAAAGGTAGAAAACAACAACTCAGCTCAGTGATGTCAACACCTCAATTCTGCCAAAGTTTTCCTAGGAAGCTGCTGAAACACAGTTGTTTCCTTAAGGTTTAAACACTTGCTTTTAATGAAATGCCATGATATTTTAAAAAACCTTAAGCTCTCATGAGTGCACACCACCAATTAGCACCAAACACACTGTGTGGGCTCTGTCATAATAAAGCAGCCCTGTTAGCATACACATCCAAGTCATTACACTGGGATTTTGGACTCCTAATTCTGTTTCTTCCTTATTCAGTAACCTTCAAGTAAATCTGATTTACAGATGGGGATAAAAGTCATTTGCATTGTATATCTAAAGGGCTTTGACATCTACAGGTGAAGAGATTAGTTTAAAATATCATTTTTAATTTTGTAACAGCAGCAGTAGGTTATGTAGCAGTAACAAAAAAAAAGATCAATTGCCACTTGTGATATTTAGAAGCTTAATATCCTCAACGTGCTTTTGAGATACCTGTATTTCCTTCAGCAGGCATTTGCCTTAGAAAAATGTTAAACTAGGTAAGATGTAGTGGATGGTTCCATTCCTTTCATGTACATATAAGGAGGTGTGTAAATTGGTACATTAATCCATTAACAGGAAAAAAGGAATAATCTTTACCTTTTCTAGACCCCACTTCCGTCTTGATGAAAGGCAGTTCATCCTTAAGGCTTCCCTTGTCTGTAGATTTAAATTAAAAATATTAGAGGGCATAGTTTCTCATGGTGTAGAAAATGTTCATATAATCCAGAATAAGTACCTTTCTGTCCAGAAGTGTCCCAAACAACAGGATGAAGAATCCCTAAGAAATTGAAAAACCAGTTAACAAAACCAGCATAGCCACATGATGTTTCTTAAGTGCTTCTAGATGTCTTTGCCTTACAGACAGATCTCATCACCTATGATTCAGGGGACAGCAATGCACAAAATGGGTTTATCCACCCAGGTCACACAGCTCTTGGGAACATTAGGAAGGGATACACAACCTGTGTTAATTCTCACTACGAACTGGACTGATGGGTTACATACCAGGACTCTCTCAGCCCACACAGTAGCCACCTGAGCCAAGAAGAGCTAAGGCAGATTGGGTGTACAACAGGGTGCCAGTAACATTGGATGCTTATTCTGAGGAGTTAATCCAAACCACAGAATAAATCATGGAATGGTTTGGGTTGGAAGGGACCTTAAAGATCATCCAGTTCCAACCTCCTGCCATGGGCAGGGACACCTTCCACTAGACCAGGTTGCTCCAAGCCCCATCCAACCTGGCCTTGAACACTTCTAAGGTGGGGCAGCCACAGCTTCTCTGGACAACCTGTGCCAGTGCTGCCTTGAGTGGCGAGAATTTTTTGCATGTTTTATTAATTGATAAGGATGAGACAACTTTGCAGTTACTGGACCTTAACTGGTGTATTTTAACAGAAATTCATCATTTCAATTCTTCATCACACTTTAAACTAGCTGGTTTGCCTCATTACCCCTCTACATTTACTATGCTAGTGCAGGATGGCTTGTGCATGCACCATGGAGAAGGGCCGAGGAGAAAGGAAAGCTCTTAGATCCTATTTTTCATGCACAACACGTGCTGCCAGCCCCTCTTTGACCTGATACCTTTATCCCAGGCTCGGAGTCCGAGCACATGCTTTTCCCAGCCTCCCTGAGTTTACCTGGAAAGCGTTCAGCAGCGCGAACGTGATGTGGAATGCCAGGGAGCGGCTGTCGACAATCGTTGCTAATCCAAACCCCCAGGTGAGACCCAGAAGAGGTGTCAGAAGGGCAACGTTTTTGCTAATTCGGATCATGCTGTTCAAATCTTGCGACTTGCAGCCTTCTCCGACAGAGGACCTCCCAGTCTTCACCACAACCACCACCACCACCACCAGATTCACAACAATGATGCTCAGAGCAGGTACAACAAAAGCCAAAAGAGCTTTTGTCTCATACCAGTTGAGCCAGCAGGCTCCACTCCTTAAATATCCATTTTTTGGTTCGGTAATAGCAACAGTGAGGATAGATATGACCAAGGGACATCCATATCCAATAGAGAATGCTGCAGCTAGGAACACAGGTCTTGTTATCTTAAAAAAAATCAGTAACAATCCATAGAGAATCAAGAGGCCCAGGGTAAACATCCAAAAAAACAAGGCAAGATAGAAAAAGTGAAGGAAAAACGTGGCTGCTACACACAGCTCGTAGTTCAGGGCTGCATTGTGCACAACGGCTGCCACGATGAACAAAATGTCAGCAACGAGCAGCGACGCAGCGATGTTGACCAAACAGAAATGGCGCATGTAGGTTATTTCAGTTTTTGTGACGTGGTGCCAGACAACAGCCTCGATGAGAAGGCAGAGAACCAGGCTGAAAACGGAGAGGCCTAAGCCCACCCGAGTGATGTAATCCAGCACGGCGCTCCGCAGCGCGGCGGGGGACATCAAAACGGAGAAGGATCTGTAGGTCCGGCGCTGGTGGGCGCAGGCACAAACCACGCTGCCGGCGGTGTCAGACTGAGTCGTGCACGCCCTGCTGTCCCACCGCCTCTCGGCCGAGTGCCACCCCACACACCGGGCCTCCACGTCCTCCAGTTTATTCACCTTTTCAAAGGTGAGCAAAACTCTCTGGAGCTCCTCCGGCAGAGACACCGACAACACCATCCCGTTCACAAAGTCGGGGCCCAACCGGGTGCTCTCCATAACGGCCCCGAGCGTTGGGAACGCGATGCTGATGGCTTTGGAAGCCCTGGGTAACTTCAGAAGCTCTTCTTCTGGAATCACCACGTGCCCGGTGATGTTGCCTGTGTTGTTGAACTCCATGGAGAAATCAAAGCTGGTCCCTGAAGAGTTTCTGTGTATGCTGTAGCCTTTTGTAGCGATGAAGGGCTCCTGTACACTTTCTGACCCGTTCCTTAGAAGAAGCTTCCCAGCAAATAAATTCACAGAGTCCAGCAATTCTGAACCAGCATTTCTATCCTTTACAAAAGCCCAGTTGGAGATGATGGAGCTGTTTAAAATATGGTTTGCTATCCTGCTGTAGCTCTGAAACAAACATGAAAAATACAATTTATTTGCTTTTTTTATATTAGAAGAAACCAACTGTTATTCCACTGTCAGAGTCTCCAGAAAGGCTCATTTAATTCACAAGTTATTTTTATAAAGGGAATATTCCTTTTGACAGTGAACAAGTTCCCCATGGTCCATCCCAGTCCGACCCAAACATCTCATTACTGGAATTGTCCTATCCTCTTCATATCATAGATCAAAAGGCGATTGGAGAACAAATATAAAGTAAAAACGCAGGACACCCTAGTTCTATTCCAGATGCTGACCTGCTGTGGAGGTCTGATTTACATCAGCCTCTCTGTATTTCTTTCCCCACCTCTCTGATTTCTGAATTCATCAGGAAAAGATCCCAGTTTCTGCTGTGCAACACATGACAACACAGCTGTAGCTCAGCACCTCCAAGTGTCATCCTGCAAAAATGAATCCTTCCTTGTGCTGCTACTCCATGTCTACAACAGCAGGTCCTGAAAACTTTTGCTTTTAAATACATTTAATTCCACAGTGTATTTGCATCATACATGAATAAGTCAAACAGTTTTTCTGACAACAAAACAATGGCTTGTTCTGGAAACTCTTTCCAGGTGACATCTGTGTGACTTCCAGCCACCACTTCATTGGACATTTTTGGCCATAAGGACAAAACAATGCATGGATGCTCTAGAAACCTCAGCAGCACCTCCCAAAGCCCATAAGGGTAAATACCTGCATTTTTGCCCTAGTGACATTGTCTGATAACAGCAGGGAAATCTTCTTTAGCAAATCCACTATATCAGCAATGTTTCCTGGAATGGCCGGTGAAGACAGGATATCTGGGATGATGCATGAAAAATCAGCTTGGCAGCTACTATTCCCATGATCATCAGCACCAAAGTGTTTTGGTACATCTCCAGGCTTCCCATGCCCTGGCTTTCCTCCTCCTCCAAAAGGAAGATGTTCTCCAGCAACACCATGTTCTCCAGAGCATGGAAAGAGTCCACTTTTAGATATCCTCTGGAGGGAGGAAAACACATTTGAGACAATTAATGAAGAGAATGAAAATGAAGCTACAGTTACAGCCAGGCAAGAGGTCCAATGCTGGGTGTGCAGAGAAAGTGCTGAGAGCCAGGACCAAAGCTCACCTGAGAAAACCCTGTGCTTGTACAACACACAAGAAGGAAGGGGCAAGAACTAAATGCAGTGCCTTATTCTTGAAGTGACTTGAATTAAGTTCTTGCAGTTGAGGAGGAGAATTTATCATGAATTATTTGACTATTATAGACACTGGTGTTGCTCTTCTCAGATTCATCCTGCTTCTGTGATTCCATGAAGTCAAAGCCTGTTATCAAAGGATTCTGTGTTTTGGGATCCCATCTTCTTCCCTTTGCTCAAGACTGAGAGCATAGGGAGGGAGCGGCTGTCTTTGCCCCTCTTGTCTCTTAAGAAATTAAGAGCATAGACCAAAGAAGGTGCATAACAATGACCTCACCTGAAAAAGGGACTGAACATCCAGGTTTGCACAGGCATCTGACAACATCTGCCACTTTCTGTCTTCACAGACAAAGCTTGTCTCCCCATGGAAAGAGGGAGAACAAGGCTGAATACAAACAGCTCCGTTGTCTTGGCAGGGAACGACATTTATACAGCTATCTGAAAAATAAATCCAGGAGATATGGTGAGACACCATGCCACAGTCCACGAGGTGAATATCAGGGGTGTGAAGTATGGATAACTGAAAGCATGTGACAAAGACTTAAATAGGACACACAGTTATTCACTGTACCTTGCTCATTACCAGGCTTTGATTCCCTACCGACAACCTGAAAAATAAGAAGTGGAACATACATTGAATGTTTAAATAAATAACTTAAAAGATGATTCCTTGGCACAAACCAGAAAGGGTTTCAAGGGGAAAATAGTCCTTTTGAGGTCCAGAATGCAGAGCTCATGGCCCCTTGCTCATATAGACCAATTCAGAATTCTCTACTTAATTTTCTCTCTAGATGAAACCTTCAGTTGGATCCTTCTGCTGAAATGGCACACTGAGCTTGTGCACAGGATCACACGACTCCAGCAGTTATTCCTCAGTCAAAAAACCTCTATTAAGCCCCAGTATTTTTCATGTTGATGAGAATGTATGACTTGCTGATGTGATCTATATGACTTTTGCCATAAGATAATGCCACAGTTGTACAAATACCAATAGCTGCTTTGTTCCTCTCCTGACTGAGAAGCAACCACAAGGTATCTGCAGAGGTCCTGCAGGCAGGAACACCTGCTGGAACTGTATGTTGTACAGCCTGACACAATCCAGAACAGCTTCCACCACTGCTTGGTCAGCTGGGCCATCATCTACAACTAGCCAAACCTTCCAGTACCTAAAGGGACCTGCAAGAAGGCTGGAGAGGCACTTTTCATAAGGGCATGGAGTGATAGAACAAGGAGGTTTGGCATTAAACTGACAGAGAATAGGTTTGGATTAGATATCTGGAAGAAATTCTTTACTGTGAGGGTGGTGAGGCACTGGCACAGGTTGCCCCAGAGAAACTGTAGATGCCCCATTGCTGGAAGTGTTCAAGGTCAGGTGGGATGGGGATTTCAGCAACCTAGTGGAACTCACCCTGAGAGCAGTGTGTGGTGTGGCCAGGAAGAAGTGCACAGCCCAAAGGAGCAGGCAGTGGACTACCCTCACATCCATTGTTGTGCATTTGCTGCTTTCCTCCTGGAAGAAAAATGTTAAAGAAGTTTAAACTCTCTGTTTCCACTTTTCGAATGCAGTATGATTACTAGCAAGAAAGCAGCTAAACCTATGCCAGACACTGTCCTTACTGGGCATGCAAGGTAATTTTGGGGCATTCATAATTTATTACCTTTACTGCAAATGATTTGTGAACCCTTTCTTAAAAAAAAAAAAAGGAAAAAGAGATAAAATCTGTCCAACACCAAAGTTATGAATTAAACATTTACTGTAAATTGTGAGCTGGAGTGCTTATTAAAGCAGTTCAGCCAGTGGGTCCCTTTTGAAGTGATTTAAGACAGCTTTGCCTCCACTGGGTTCAACACTACTGCTCTCCTTGGGCAGGTCCTGAGGAGACCTGCCATGTGAGGCAGGAAACGTGGGCACTCAGGGCTTGGATATCAAAAGCTAACAAACAAGGACCAGAATGAAGTAGAGTTATTTCCTCTGCAGAAGGATTAAGATCTCTATTTCTTCCATGAAGTCTCCCCATGGTCCTTGGTAAAAGCTAAACATCCTGGGATGCAACTTGCTACAGGCATATTTTTTTGGGAGGAAAATAATCCAGCAAAAGGAATGAATGAAAAACAATGTGTTAGATCAAACCTGATTATTACATGTCCAAGGCAAAAGTAACAGCTGCTCTGCATTCAAAAGAATTGATACACTGATCTTCACTGGATGTATAAATAGATTAGATCATTTATTAAAAACTAAAAAACATAAAACCAGTGAGCTAAAACACCAAAGCACAAAACAAATGCTCAGTTGCAAAGCAGGATGATGACCGGATTTCAGGAGATGGCAACATGAAGAAGCTCGTCAAATCACCGTGCCTTGATAGGAGCTGCTCAGTTGCCCCCCAATATGCACTGATTGGCACAGATGATGCTCATCAGGAGCAGAAGGGTCCTGCACTGGTGGAGCAGAGATGTGTTTTCTCATGCAGGAGACTCCAAGATCTCACTATCTGACAGCATCAAAGGCCCAGGCACACAGCTGGCTGCCCCTTTCATCTGTGATGTTTGTACACTTCGCTATGCTTTTAGATCTGTGGGTTTATTAATTGTGAAAAGATCATAAATGTAAGAGCTCGATGGATGCCCTGAATTTCTAAGCTCACTCTAAACGAGAGCCTTGTGACAGCCCCTTGAATTCAACTGTTAATTAGAAAAGCATTTTCTGGGTTAAAAGCTAGCAGCCATTAGCTCTTGTAAGGAAATAAAATGGGTAAGGTAAAGCAAACCAAAACACTTGGATCAATATTGCCAAAGAGCAGGAGGTGGCTGGGAAACACCTACAGGTCTGAGGCAAAAGGTTGTATCGAATTCTTTTCCGGTTTCTGCAGTCATTAAATGTTGATTGCATGCTCGTAGCCCTAATTTCACTCCACAGCTAGGAACCCTTGAGCTCATCATGTTTCACCATCAATTAATTCACATTCATTTTGTATTGAATCACCAATGAAGATCCACCTAGGGCTGTTACCTTGAGTGAGGCAGAAATCTGGGACACCTCCAGGTATCACAGAGATACTGCACAAAACACTGATCTCACTCAGCTGCACTACTTGACTCATCATGGAAACCTTCCAGCCTCACCTCTGCAAGAACCTGCCAAGGAAACTACTGTGCGGCAATAGAAACTTGGAGCAAAACAAGTGATAACAGCAGCAAGTCACTGCCACTTTAGGAAAAAACGGGGATATAGTGACATGGGGCCATGTGAAAGCATATGCAGCTAGTCCTGTTCCTCCAAAACATGCACTTATAGCACTTCAGACAGAGGATACCTTATTTCTAATCATAAACTATCTATTGCCATTAATTCCTGCCTTTTTAAGCAGCTGTAAACATGCTAATCCGCTCTTCCAGAGGATTCTGCTCCATCAGGACACAGGCACGTGGGCAGCTGAGTCGTGAATACACTCTCACATGAAAAGGACTTTCTAGTGAGAAGACACTTCCACACCCACAGGTATTTCCCACACAGCTCAAGAGATTGCCACCAGCTGCTGATCCTCCTTCTCCAGCTCACTACAAAGCCAACAGAAGGGAAAGAGCAAGGAGTGAGTGAATGGACAGTGGTTACAAGAAATCAAAGAGCCTCTTAAAACAGTAAAAAAAAAGGTAAACTGATCACATATTTAAAAAGTGATCCCTACGCTGGTTAATGCATCATAGCCTTAAATTCCAATCCCTTACTCTCTGACTCCTGTTGGTTTAAAATTGAAATATTTTGTAAAATCCTACAAAACTATCCTCCTTTCCTCTACCCTGAGCACATTCTTGCTTTTAACTTCTGGTAGGATGCACAGCACAGCAGTCTGGCCCCACGTGGTCAGAGCTCTGCTCAAGCAGTGACAACTGTGGGAGCTACAACCCCACACTGCTGGACCCAGAGTCTCTGGCCAAAGGGTTCTCCATCACCTGGAGTCACTTCTCTCCCCTCTCCTCCATTCTAGATAACCAATTATAGTTAAGTTTACAGGGAAAACTATAAGCACACATACAAAACTAAGATTTATACTGACCTTGCCATAATTAGCTAGACAAATATATCTTCCTGAAGAATACAAACTTGCACTGTATTTAACACTTATTAAAAATTCTAAATGCATTGTTACAGAACCTCATCTATTAGTTTTAGGGCTTGAACAGCTATGATCACTTGCTATTGCTACCATGCAAGTTGAGGCGGCAGCAGGAGATTTTAGACTATTCACCACGGTCATCCAAGGATATAAAGCAAAGCTTTTAATTCTCCCAGAATGGTATTAGTTGTATTTTTAAAGGAATCACACTTGGAAAATGTGAATTTAAGCAAAGCAAGTTCTGAGAGGTGAGTTCTATTTATAGTAACTTCAGCCATAAGAAAACTCCAGATTTTCTTAAAAGTCATGACCCTGTGGTTAGAGACCAAACACAAAACTTCAAGGAAAAAAAAAATCAGAAGTAATTATTTCCACAGAGGAAAAGAGAACGTAAAACAGAGGAAGTAAGTGCAAAGCAAATACAGCCATAGCAATTAAATGCATTTTAGATTATGAATGAACCAATTTCACAGACCACTGATAATTCTCAAGCAGTTCTGGAATAATGAAGTTTTGTGATAGTACTCACTGTTTTTAGAAGTCTGGGTTTTACTTGAAGCAAAAGTAACCCGGCTAGTGATCCTCAAGGTATCAGAGGTGAGTGTCTAACCATTCATCTGCTGCCATCGTGCCCCAGTCTCACTCTCACAGCCTTACCCAGTGCTCCCTTGGGTGCTCTGATTCACTTGGAGTTTTCCTACGAAGAAATAACCTTAGGCATCAGCTGCTTCTTTTCTTGCCTGACTGGATTAATGTTGAGGAATCTGCAGATGACAGTGAAGGTATTGCACTGCAAAATGACAAAACAAGTTACAAACACACCCACAAAAGTACCAGATTGCCACCTTTGCCAGGAGTCCACACCGATGAATCACACCTGTGTGGTTGGTACCGTTTCTCCTGGTGGAGGAGGCAGCTTCTGCTCTTCTGTGTTTGATAGTCACAGAATGGTTTGGGTTGGAAGGGACCTTAAAGATCACCCAGTTCCAACCTTCTGCCATGGGCAGGGATACCTGCCAGGTTGCTCACAGCACCATCTAACCTGACCTTGAACACTTCCAGGGATGGCAGCTTCCAGGGAACTTCTCTGGGCAAGAGGTCTTCTAAAGACCCCAAACCAAAATCCTATCAAGTTAATGCATCAGCCTTTATAAATCCAAGATCACACTACTGACAGGAACACAGCTAAAAAGCTCAGTAATAACCTTTTCTTTAGGTTATTATTAGTGAAAGTGGTGACAGTTGTCTGCTGAACCTCATACCACTGTTTGCTCTCCTAAACATCATCTCACCTCCAACAGTCAGATTCCCAATGCCAGTAACACCCAGCAAGTATTTTATCATAACAGATGAGCAATTCCTAAAGCTCTTTCTACTAACAGGGCTGCTTTGAAGGAACTTTGGTCCCTAACATTTTCCAGGCTTGCAATGTTTATAGGGTTTCCTGAGATGCTGTCATTTTGTTTGCTACCACAACTCCAATCACTCCTCAGTCACAGGCATGTCTCCACTTCTAGCCTAAAGGTAGGTCTCATTTACTGTTCTCATACACTCAGCCTCACATCTCACATCAGCATCAAGAAGGAATTTAGCCAAGCACAATCAGACACAGCCGACACAACTCACCTGGGAAAGTTAAATTACTTGTATCTGATACAATACCAGATAGAGATGAATTTAAAAAAATACCTCTAAGTAAGAAGGGCCAAAAAACCAGATCACATGAAAGTATGGACACCTGTTTTAAAAGGCTTCTTGCCTATGTTAGCTGGAGCCGTGTTTCTACACACTCCCTGAACCTTTAGTATGGTGGCAAAATTGAATGTCCCTTGATTGTCAAACACCTCCTCAACCTCAGCAATAGTCCTCAGAAGGACACAGAGACCAGCATCCTGCAACACTCAGACACACACACATGCTTCTTCCAGAAGGAAGAGCTGTGAATCTGTGCTCCCCAGGGGCTCCGAAAGATATTGAAACCATGACTTCCAGCAAGGGGGCACTCCAAACCCTGAACCAGGAGCACCAGGCTCACACTTCACAAGCTGGTCGGGGTTGTTTGCGTTCCTCAGGCTCGGAGGTGTGTGCCCAGGCACCCAAAGGGAGTGGCTTGTCTTCTCAGCTCTTGCAAAATCCAATTACTCAAGATCTACGACCAGCTGCTACAAGGCTGTGTTCTCTGCTTTCTCAGAGATCAGAAACATCTCAGGTAACTTTAAAAGCAGCCAAAAGGCAACTGTGAAAACCTGTTTTTACCACCTCCTTTGGAAAGAGTTAACAGACTTGTGAAAATGTATGACTGATGTATGAATACAAGGTATTTATTTAAAAGTTCAACAGATCCTTTGCTACACAACTCAAAGTCAAACCTTGCAATACATCACAGGTTTCCATCAGAAATGTCACTACCACAAAGCAACATTAATGAAAAAAGTAGTCTTTATGGAAAAAATCAAATAATTAAATCTGTAATTTTGGTGTTTCTTTATGCAAACAAAAGCTTTGTAGAGGATCTTGTTAGGATTCAATAAAAACCTTAAGAGTTTAAAAATACCTTTTTGTTGTTCTGTTCTTCATTCACCGTTCCCCTCATCCGTATCCCTATTAAACATCCCATACCACCAGTCTTCAGTTCTTCACTATACACTTAAACGATTCAAACATGCATTTATCCATGTTGCTGAGTGGCAACAGGGATCTTGAAAGGAGGTTCTGAAGATGCACAGTAAGGTCACTTCAATATGAACCAACGGAGGAAATAAAGGGGGAAAGAAGAGATCCTGAGAAGTTAAAAAAATCCCAGTTACATTTGCAAAACAGCAGTAAGCTTTCCAACTGTTTGGATCCCAACTGTTTGGATCCCAAGCCTCCTGGCAGTCAAGGACCACAGCATTCCAGTGAGCAAATGAAAATCTGAAAGCCTCAAAAGGGGGAACTATATCAATACTTTGCTCCCACCCCCCAAAATCCTCCTGCAAAGAATTTAATGGCATACAAAATTATTCCTGAACAGAATGGAGCAGACATTTGAACAGGTTTTTGTAGTTATTTTATTTGCTGAGTTTGGATAGCATGCATCATTTTACAGCACTGGTATAAAGTCAGTGAAGCACACAGCTCTTAGGAACTTGTACTGTGGAATGTCTTCAAAACCATTACCCCCTTCCCCTCCACTCCAGTATATAACACTAGCTGAAGACAGGACAGACATATATCAGGGCAACTTCCTTATGGCTAAAAATACTCATAGCAGCGACTTTTAAAGGAGGGTTTATTAAATCAAGTCATTGCACTTGGGTCATTTATTGCTATAGCGAACAAAGGCCATTAAATAACAAACACCTTCCATTTGTGGCTTTAACTGATTGTCTTGTTCTGTTCCTCCTCTACAAGCTCACACACAGGCACAGTTTCTGCAGAGCAATCCATCCCAACGTCTGTTTCGTGCTCTAATCACAGTGAAGAGCTTGTATAACAAAACTGGGTATTCCATTAGGCTCAATCTTTGCTTTCCATCACCTGCTTTACAGGTAGGAATTCTAAGCAAGGGTTTAGTGTCTGACAAGAGGCATTACTGCTGCACATGATCCCTCAATCT
Organism: Sclerurus mexicanus; assembly: GCA_013396755.1. NCBI lineage: Eukaryota > Metazoa > Chordata > Aves > Passeriformes > Furnariidae > Sclerurus > Sclerurus mexicanus. The sequence goes on along the minus strand of VWZF01005546.1, from coordinate 280,150 downwards.
AAACACTTGGCTCAACCCTTCATTTGAGATGCATTTAGGCAATTCAAAGTTAAAAGCATTAATACTGAATCAGCTTATTAGCAATCTGACTAGCAAACATTACTCAATACCTGCATAGTATATTAATCAAATTTCAAGAACTTTTAGAATAAGCAATCAACAAGCACCCTCCAATTGGATTTTTGACATGTAGTATTTTATGATGTGGAAAAAGTAGACTTTCAAGAAGTAACACTTTCATGTCACTTGAGCAAGTGACATACTAAATAATTACTACATTTATGACTACTCCCATGAATAGAAGCTTAATCACTTCTTTTATTGGTGAAGCTGCCAAACCATGTGGCATTTTTTTGTCATTTAAATTACAACAGACCAAAAGGAGATGAGCTGATTACTAACAGAACTAATGCATTTGACTGGCTTTCTAAAGGTGTAAGGTTTATAATTCTTTAATCAAATGAACACAGCAATAAATACCATTGTCTTCCATCACTTTGCATATTATTTGTATGTTATTCTGCTGCAAGTGTTGAGCTCAGGGGTTAAAGATAATGGTAATCCACAAGATCTCAACTGTTTTCCATAAAATAAAGACACTGTCTTGGACACCAGCACAATGATGTTAAAGCAATTGTTCCAATCACTCATTAAAATACAAAGATGTTATTAAATTTAGAGGTACACAGTATACTGAGAAAGGTCATGGCATAAATATATAAATACTGAGACCTTTTTGAGAGTATCAAAGTTTCAAAGGGATTTATTTGGAGACATATTATAAACAAAACCTGACTATTGTTAAAACAGATCAAGACACATATTGAACCATTCCAAAGACTGATGACTTCAGTTTAGATACACAGCTGCAAAGATGTTGTGACTCAAGGTTTGCTTTTCCATGCTGTTTGCTGTAGCATTTTAGGCACAACAGGTTAAGATTGGACTCGAGCCTTGTTTCTGTATTTCTTGCATTTTGTGGTTTTAAAAGTCTGTTGGGTTTTTTTTTAATAATTCCAAGGTTCAATCCTAAATCCCTTTTTTAATCCCATAGTGCAAGTGACAAACCGTTCTGCTGAACTGCTCACATTAGATCATCCGTTCTCACTACAATGCATAGGAGTTTCACCTGCTTCATTGCACTAACAAATTCCTATCTCATTACTCAACTTATAAACAGCATAGTATTAATATTCTCACTGCAGACAGGCACAACAGCATAACTGTGGGTGAGACTGCCAAAATTATACAAATATCATATATTCCCTTTTGCATGTAGGGGAAAACTAGTGACTACAATTACAATACAGTTATTCCACCCCTCCCAATAGACTATTTTACAGATTAGTTGCAAAGATAGATCACCCTATTTATAGTATAGATCTCTTTAAAAATTAAGCTACAGGTATTCCATAAAAATCTATTAAGAATTCCCTCTCCTTTCTATACAGATTCAGTAGTATTTTCTAGCAAACCAAAAAAATAAGGTCTGCAATTCCAGCACAGTAAGAAATAAGGCCTCTTTTATATTGGCAAAAAAATTACACCATTATTGTTTTTGTTTTCTTATTTCTCTGAATATAAGACTATATTCCTTTTTTTTAACTATATTTTTTTCTTTAAGACTGTAGAACACCAGTATCCATTACTATGAAATAAAGAGTCAGTTCTCCTTGTGTTCAGCTTTGAAATCCTGGCGAGTTAAAAACATTGAGTCCATAGTGCTCACGTAGACATCACTGCTTTCTTCAATTTTTCTATTTCAAGCTGAAAAATGGACATTTTGAAAAGAAAATCAATATTTAAGTAGCAATAAAGGAAAGTCTTCAGAGCTTTCACCAAAGTTTTTCAAATACCTTGAAGTAAATAATATTGTAACATTGCTGCATTTGACAGATCAATGTTTACAGCTGATCTTGTACTACCATGTTGCTAAACAAACAGACACTTAAAATCATTAAAAATTTGCCTACAGTTCTGGTACATCTTGTTGGATAAACTCATTCTGAATAAGGCAAAGCTGGGTTATGGGAGCACTTGACATGTTCCCATGTGATGCTGCATCATCACTTCAGAATAACTCCCTAAAACAGCCTTCATACCAAACACTGCACCATGATTAAATTGTATTTCTTCAAATAGACTTCGAGGACACCTGGAAGTTACCTCTTCTTCATCCCCAGTGCATATTTAAGGCAACTGCATTGATTGCTTTAAAAACACACTGCAAAGTGGACTCATCAGAATTTGTTCTCAAGTGCCAAAAGTGTATTTGTAGCCAGTAAGATGTACTACTTCACAAATAAAATGCCCTTTTGCACCAAACTGAAATAATTACCTCCAATGAGCTCATCCTATTAACTACTTAATGGCATCATAGTGCAATGCAGGTAGCATTCTTCAATAAACCAAGGAGTAGTGTTCATTCATAAGGAAATTTTTCAGATGCATTCTGCTCTTTTGGCAAACTACCCACATTTAATATTTAAACAATTCATTAAAAATTTAGAGAAGTTTACTTTTGTCCTGTTTTTCTTTTGATTATCTAAAGTAAATTTGTCTTTTAACCTTTCCTGTCTCTCTTGGAGTATGTCCAGCTGGACATATTTCTAGCAATTCTAAATTTAACTCTTACCTCAAGGCCCACATGTACTGTTACAAATAATATTCCACATAAAGAAAGATGAACTGAGATCTTCTGTATACAGCCAACTGCCTTGTGAGGCATTCATTCAGCCCCACACTAACACAGCAACACAAAACAAGACTGAACAGGTTTGTTAAGACTTCCTGTGACATCAAATTCCAAAACAATGCCTAAACACTCCTGAACTACCCATCCCTTCCCAAGCTGGTAACGTTACCTCCAGATTACTGCGCAACAGCTTCTCTTCTTCCAAATCCTTCTTTAGTTTTTCCAGTTCTCTCCTAACAGCAAAGATACCAGAAATACAAGTTAGGGGCAGGGGGGAAATAACCTTCACAGTTACTGAGGACTCGGGTCTTGTTTAAATTTTACAAGTGGAATTCACATAACAAGGTAAATGCCCACTAGTGAACTGTTACTCAAATCTGTTGGACCAGGAGCTTTCACCAACTCCCAATACTTTTTACCTATCACTATGCACCTATACCTAATTTTTAATCATAATTTTAAGAAGGCTACCTAAAAGTTTGCACTGTTATTTAACCTGGAAAGTTGAATAAAACAACCTGGCAACTTCTAAACACAGGATAAATTACTTATGAGAAAATTCCTAAAACACGCTTTATTTCATAATTATGTTCAAGCAAGAAAGTGCAAATTATCATCAAGTTGCTGAAGAACTAGTCATTAATCTTAAGAACTCATAATTTACTATTTTGCTTTGGAGACCAGCTGATCCTGATGCTTAATAACCTCTCAAGAGCTCAGTGTAAAAGTCAGTTTAATTAACACTAGCCATTACTTAAATACTGCCAAAATGAGTATCTGTGCCATGACACTAAAACCAGAAAAGGTGAATTTCCTGCAGACTGATCTTTACTATGTTTACTCAAACACCAGTTACGTATTTTTACTCCATTATTCTCCAATCACTACCCACACACACACACACGATGGGGTCACCATTATCACCAGTTTGAAAAGCTCAATAATATCTTTACCACCAGTCACATTAATACTGCAAGTACTTGTGCACAGTGTTACACAAGAGCAGCACAGGTACTTATGTACCACAAAAAATAACCTACTTTTCCTTACAGTGAAAGCACAAATTGCCTGAGAAATACTTTCCAAAAGGTGTAGTGAATGCAGGAGCACAAAGTAGCAGGGAAAAAATGTGTACAGATTCCAAAAATATTCTGACATCAAATTTGTACGTATTGGGGACATTGAGATGCATCAACTTTGAAAGGAAATTTCTAAATTAACATTAATATATTATTAACATAAAATAGTTTTGTTACTTTTCAGTCTGGTATTAAAGAGTTTAAGATGTCTATCTATCCCTTTGCAGATTGAGAAAGATGATAATTACCCATGTTCTTTCCTCAGTGCGTCTATTAAACTCATCAAATCATTAATCTGAGTCCTGAGCTCTTCCACAGAAATTTTTTCATCATCTGTTTCTCCTTTAAGTTCGGTGTCTCCAGGTAAAAAGTCGAATATGACAGAACTTGGTCTCTGAGATGCAAATGGGCTGAATGCAGATGGCTGAAAAAAATGGATCAGTAGAAAGCTAAGAAATTAAATCTTTAGGAACTGACCACTTACAGCACACAGATTGTACTAGGATGGGAGCTAAACATGCACAAGTTTCCTTAATTTTCTACCTAAAAGGTAAAAAACATTGCCCAGTTCAAATGTACTACTGTAGTATATGAGACAGATATTTTATACAGCTTTTAAGTAAGGATTTCCCTGAGGTTCCTGTGGTCACTAAAAAAGTACTCACACTGCAGTTCTCCACACTTAAAAATGTGTTTTGGTGAAGCCCATTGGATCATTATAAATAAACTTTTGTGCACTTTGCTGATCTGCTCAGTTGTTCTGTCTGTCAGGAGACTAAAAGCTGAGCAGATATGGAAGTCATTTAGCAAATACCACCTGATTTCACGTGACCTGATACAGTAGCTCTCATCAGAACTGATGCAATTCTGCTCTAGTAGAAATGAACTTCACACTGAATTTACTATAAACTTATACTAAATGACACAGCTCCCCTGCACTTAAATACAATCACTGGCATTTAGATGGTTGCATCAATCTATACTGGAAATGCAAGCAAGATGAACAGAACACCAAGCTGCCTGGTACTCCTCCATCTCTTTGGTATCATCATACCTTCTTTGTTTCAACTGGCTTTGGTTTGGCACTTTCTTCTTCTTTCTGCACCTTCAAATTTTTTTCTGGACTCTCATTTTGACTTGCCTGGTAAACCATTCATAAAAAATGAAAAGGTTTTCAGAATTAAAAGAAAATAGAAGTAAATTAAATAAAAATAATAACTAAAAAAAAACACCACAAAAACCCCTGTCACAAGTTTCTAAAGATGCAATAGCAAAGACCAAAAAAATAACGAAACTGAAATTGCTAGACTAGGAGACTTCTCTGTCCCTTCCAGTCAGAACATCCCTTCCCCACATTCAGCTAAACTTAAGCATAGGAACCTTGGGCAGGATTTTCAAGCATATCTGCAATACTTAAGTCCTTGATGCTTTTGGGAGCCTGTAGGTGCTGCCATAAAACACAAATGGGCAGTAACTGTCAGTGGTAGGTGGCATGACTGAACTATACAACATCCAGTGACAAAAACTGATGTCAAGGACTCTGTACCACCTCCCTGGCATTTTGCTCCCAGAAAAATGGTTCACAGGACTGTTTCCCAGTGCAGTCCTGTTTCCTGGAAGTTAGTTAGCAGGTCACTGGTAGAAACACCCCCCCAGAATACTCACAGGACTGCTATTGAATCGTGAAGGCAGCCTCCTACCAGGCATCTTGGGCCGGTTCGCAGTCGGGTGTGACAGATTATCTGAGGTAGCTATTACATCATCAAAGCTTAACAGATCTAGAAAAAGATGAAAACAAAGACCACCATCAAGACCAGAAGGTTTTGCTGTGCTAAGACACAAAAAATCATAAATAAGAATTCTTATTATTTCAAAGATTTTCAGCATATACATATGAGCCACATGAAACAACTACATGATTGACATATGTGGGAAACTATTTTCCCTCTTGAAAAATGTTAAGAGTTCATTCAAGTAGGATGTAAATCCAAGTTATGAACAGAAGTGGCAGCCTAAAACAGACCTAACAAGTAACTGCAGGAAAATAGGACTTCCTTGAAGAGCTGCCATATTCAACTACTTGAGAGCATATTTGCTTGTCACTAAACTTGCATGAAAGGCATGAAAATACAAGTTTAGTGACTAAGGCAAGAATAAAAGTAACATAGTAAAGTACACACTAGTGTACTCCACACATTGGTGAAAGTAAGTTAATGACATTAACTGCACAGATTTCTGTGCAGAGAAGCTTTTTCATATGCAGTATCCAAAGACAATACACAACTGTGTGAAGTCTGTAAAAAAACACTTCAAAACTCCATTCTCATGCTTCACTAAGTCCCACAGATCTCTTGGTTCATTTGTCTTTTTATGCTCACAGCTCTAGGTAAACTCTCAGATCAGCAGAAATGCTTTATGTCCTCTGGGAAGAGGCAACTTTAGGGAAAAAAACTATTAATAGAAAGAACTGAACACAACTAATCTAATAATGTAAGTACTTCACTTACTTAACAACTGGACTTCTTAACCATTTCACCACAAAAATAAATATACTTACCTGGCAACAGATGTGTAGTGAGATTGAGTTGTGGGTTTTATTTAAGCATTGACATAAGATTACAGTTATTATGTATCATTTTACAACCCAAATTCATCACTTATTTTGTAGATTCTAACTAATAATGCCACACAGCATTTACTACAGGCACCAAAAGTAACACTTAAGATTTTGGGTTTGGTGGTTTTTTTGTGACCTCTGATTCTTACATGACATGATGATTTCGTGAGCAGAACCTATAATACTTCTTTCTCTATGTTCTCATTCATTTTGAATCTAGAGCAAGAGGTCAGATAAGAAAAAAACCCTACAAACAGCAAGCCAGACCATTCATACCCCTTCAGTGTCTGGATGACTTAAAATAATCTGATTAAAGCAAGTTTTACTCACACATTGACAAAGCTCATTTTTATCTGTAGGTAGTTAAGTTTTCCACTGAATGTTCTATTTGATTTTAATACTTTCTCTGCATTAACATCCTTGAAGTCCTTAAAACCTTCACCACTTTTAGACAGCCCTGATCAGATCACCTTCATCACCTATTCCCTTGTTGAAAGCATTTATAACACTTTTACCAATCAGTTTTGCTGCTTTTTACTTCTATTAAAGAGAATGTCAAGACAGTCTTTTGCAAACATGCAATCATATCTGCAATTAAAAAAGCAGGGAAGAAAAATAAAGAAGGAAGGAAGAGAAGAGTGATGAATGGCAAGCGGCTGATGGAAAAGAGGATGAGGGGGAAATAAATGTGAAAGGATTTCTGTTGTAGTCTGTGCCAATAAAATATTCAACTTAATGCAAGACAAGCAACAGTGACCAAGGGATATATCTGCATGGGTCTTTTTTCAATTATCAGTAAGCCTAGAGTACTAACCCAGCACAGAATGGTTTAGGTTGGAAGGGACCTTACAGATACCTTGTTCCATCCCCCTGCCATAGGCAGGGACACCTTCCACTAGACCAGGTTACCAAAATGTAAATCAGGGTTTACATTAGTTAGGTATTATTAAAAAGCTAACAAGAAAAACATATACGCCTTTTTCTCCATCTCAGTAATTTCTGACTTTAAACAATTCTTATTTCATCTTTCTGCAGAAATGAGAAATCATTTGGCCGGAAATTTAAGTAAGATTTATAAACTGAGTTGCTATCATAATTGTAATGCCAGCCCTGCCTCAATGAACAAAGTAAACATCAGGCATGCTAACAATATTAAGAACTTATTAAAAATAATGTGATGTTCTGAAAAAAAAAAAAATCACAATATTTCACAAGGCTTGACCATGAAGACTGCTACAGTCTTGAACTGTAAATTTTTTAAATATAAATGGTGGGATGACATCAAAGCCAAGGATTTTTTCCATGTTTCTAGGAGCTTCTAAAGAAAATTGCTACACCTCAGAGAGCTGCTCAGCATTAAAATATTACCAATAGACTACAGTTAAGAGAGAATTCTGACTCCACTTGCATTTTCATTTTTACCTCTCCATTGGTATAGGGAAGAAGTTAAAACACAGGTTGGTGGGGATTTGGGTTTGTGTTTTTTGTGGTGGTTGTGGGTTGGTTGGTTTCTTTGCAGACACACAGGGTTTATTTTTAGTTACTTTAAGAGAAAATTAAACCAATAAACCATTAAACCAATATATTGATGAAACCCACTGAAATTCACAGTTTACATCCATTTCAATAAAAAAAAATGATTATCAATTAAGATTCTTACAGCCTGTGAGTAACTGTTAAAGGCAATCCCATCACAGTGCCAAAAGAGCAATGCCACACATCTGGGGATACTCTGGGCCAAAACAGGATTTTAAGGCTGAGCAAGAGCACTTTCCTTTCTAGGAAGATGAGATAAGCTTAAACAGTTACACAGGATGGATAATTAGAACTGTTTCTCCTGCAAGCTTACCATGGATCCATCACAGAGCTGTTATAGGGGCTTTGATATCATTAGGTCAGAGGTTTTGTTAGATTTGTGAACACTTCGTATTCGTAGCAGTTTGCCTTACAAAGCCTTCTGAAGGGGTGTCTAGAGAAATTATGGTTCCACCATCTCACGTGGCTGAAGTGACATTTATCTAGTATTTATCCATGACAGAAGTGACATTTATCCAGTATTTTAGAAGACACGAACTCACATTAACCTGCAGAATAAGAAGATGGCAGCCCTTTGTCCTATTCCTCATCTTGCTGAGATTTCACCCACCAAAATTTAGGGGACAGATATAAGATTTAAAATATTTAAATGAGCAGTCAAGCAATAGTAAGGCATTTGCTACAATTAAGAACGTGACTAGTGCAGAACTTTCAAAACTACTGTTTTAGAAGACTCACGATACTAACTAGCCAACACTAGTGGATCCAGTGCCTAAAGGCTTCATAATTCCATAATTTCTGTGCACAGAATGATAAAGCCCTTCAACCTACATATACCAGGAGTGCTAAAGGTACTGAACACATTTCACCACAAACACTAGGTTTGGCTTATCAACAGCTGAACTGTAAGTTTTTTCTCACTTTGCTTTAATCTCCACAAATTCCTCATTGAAAAGTATATTTAAAGTAACTTCTTCTTTACCGGCTAAAGAAAACAGGCATTCAAACAAACAAAAAATGCATTTTAAATAGAACCCCCAAAATTTTACTACCAATAACTGCAACTGAAAATCACGCTTACGATGTTAAGAAGAGGCTGTGTGTATGGCATAAAGCATTTGGATTTCCTTAGAGATTGTTATCTTACCAAAATGGAGAAGGGTAGGGTAATTTCCTGACACGTAAGAAGGGAAACATGGCAAACAGGATAGGAAACAAAATCTGGAAAGAAAAGTCAAGGAGAGGAATGTCTAGAAAAAGATTCTGAACAAAAAAATTATTTTACAAAGCAGGAAAAAGAAACATTTGTAGAAGAAACAGAATCACTTTACATGTTCAGCATGCCAGTATTACAGCTTTAGTCTTTTACAATACTTGATTCTAATCCATCAGACAAACATTTATGCATTTTTTCAAATAACGCTTCCAGAGGAGCTATTTCAAAGTGACTGCTGTTTCTGAGTGGTTTTGAGCATTTATCCTTATCTGATGGCTGGGGGCCTAATTTTGTTGTGCAGTCAGTTGGTTTTTTCCTTATGGAATATTTACAGCTTCTCCTTATGCTAAATTGAAAGTGGCTCAACCTACACCACACTAAGTTGCAAACTAAGTTGCAAAAAAACCAGAACCCATACTTAAAAATTAATTGATTTTCTAAAAATTAATCCCCTTCAGGATCATAATGTAAAGGTGGGGAGAGGAAGTTAGAATTAAACTCTCCTGGATCAGTTGCCAGCACCACCCATAAGTTTCCCTCATCTTTCAGCATCTATTCTGGTTATGGTAAGATTAAACAGTCTTAAACTTTATCTAAGGACCCAACATCTTTTGAGCTTTATATAGCCTTGGCTACACAGAGTATTATGTCTTTAGCAGCAGAATATATACCTAGAAATAGAGCATGAGATTCATTACATTTTACTGGCAGGAATTTGGACTAGTCTCTTTTCACAAGAGTAGTAAAACTAAAAGTGACTCGTGCAGATTGTTTTAAGGAATGTTAGTTTGACATAACAGGATTTTTGAAACTTTCCTTTACTAGCAGCTCCTTGAGCCTCTCAGTGCTGCATCCCCACACAGACTGCCTGAGCCAGACAAGGGTCATTGAACAAACCTGACCCACAAGCTTGTTTTGTTCCTCTATCCACTGCACCATCTAGGTAATAAAAACTTTAATTTCTCCATTAGCCTGTATAAACTTTTGTTAACAAGACAAAATTCATAACTTCATTTTTTTTTTCAATCGGTATAAAATTAGGGGGTTTTATATATATGAACTCCTAATATCACAGCTACTATGTTACCACTCTGGGTGTTAAAGATGTCAAGATAATTGCACATAAAGAAAAAAGATATTTCATCTGTTTTCATAGGGAGCTTTCTCCTGAGGTTAAATAATACTGTGCTACATATCTAACACAATCCCAGAAACAAGCATAGAATCACACAGAGTGTTTGGGTTGGAAGGGACCTTAAAGATCATCTCATTTCAACCCCCCTGCCATGAGCAGGGACACCTTCCACTAGAGCAGAGTGGTCCGAGTCCCATCCAAACTGGCTTTGAACACTTCCAGGGAAGGAGCAGCCACAGCTTCTCTGGGCAAACTGTGCCAGGGCCTCCCCAGCCTCACAGTTAAGAATATTTGTCTAGTATCTAATGTGAGTAGTAGGACAAGGCTTACATTTTAAGACTAGGTTTGCATTCCCCTTTCATCTCTCAGTTTATTTTGGCCCGAAAGTCTTTCTTCCATACCCTCACTCAAACTTATCTCTAAACAGAGGCAATAGTGGAACTGTCAATTCTAAATGCTTAAAACAAGGCGTAAATTTTCTGGGAAATAAAAACTTGTTCTTTAGGGTATCACTGAGAGTATTTGCAGTATTTCCAGGACATATGACTACCTGGTGAAGTCCAGCTTTTTGTGGATCAGAAAAATATAATTCTTGTATTACAAACATACATAAACTAACCTTTATTCATACAAAGCATTTACACTTAGAAGCACATTTTAAAATACTTAATAAAAAAATTAGGAGTACTCTTTTCTATTCATAAACTGCTTCAGTTTTTCTAATGCATTATTTTTATCTTCCAGATGAATTTATTACACTTTAGGACCAACTGTTCTACAACCAGAATATAATAACTGGCCTAAAAAAATAAATTAAACAAGCTATACTGTTTTAAAATTTATTACTACTAAAACCCATTCTGAGAAAAGCTGCATTTGAGATAAGCAAGACAAATACTGCAAGTACAATTCACTAAAGCTTTTTCTACTGTGGTTAATCATACAAGTAATTCAGAGTTTAGAAAAATATGCCCACAGCAGGTGACCTCTGCCTAAGAGACACACAAAAGTCTTGTATCAGTTGCACTGTCAGTAAAGGACAAAATGTAATGCAGAGTCTCATCATCCAGTGTGGGTCCTTTAACCAATGTTAAGGTTTTTACTGGATATATCTAGAATGAAAGAGATGCCAGGTTTGGCTCAGGGTGCATTAAGCAAAGCCATAAGCATGAAACTCAAATGTACAATGCTCCATGCTGGCCCAAATTTAAGGTATGATAAAGTCATAATCTAGAATAGCTCTGAACTTAAGAAGGCTGAAGGTAACAGCATTACTAAAAACACATGAGTTAGCTAGAAAAGCAAAAGTTATCTGAAATGCAAGAGCAGAACAAACAGAACCAGTCAGTAAGAAAAACAACTTCATAAAAACTCAAGATTAAAGTGGCAGCTAAAAAACATGCATTCAAATTAGAAGAACAAACCATTAGCTGATTTCCCCCTTCCTGTCCACTGCTACAACCCAGAGCTCATCAGCTACCTCCAAATACGCTGCTGACTCATCCCTTCCTGACTCTTACCTTCACCCACCTACAGCAGTGCTAAAAAACTACTCTTCCCACTGAGCAGGCAAAACTGCACTCAGTGGTATTTTGAGTAAGTGACCTTAAAAGCTTGTTCTAACCCTGTAAAACACTGCAATCCAAAAAAAAAAAAAAAAGACAAAAAAAGAACATTTTATTCTTTTCTTACCTGATTCTTTAGAGCTCTTTACCACAAGTGAATCTACCTCTACTGATTTTGGTCTAAGTGGTAATGGTTCAGACTCTAACTTTGGTTTTGGTACTGGCTCAACTTCAGATTTCGGTCGAAGAGAAACAACTTCTCCATTAGTTCTGCAGTAAGAAAAAAAAATGACAAAACATACCTCGTCAAGAGATTGAATAGCTTAACAGTGAAGCATTACAAGAATTAGAAGTATACTGAAAAATTTTTGGTAGATTTTATCATCTTCTAAAGCCTTGGTGAAAAATAAGTCTTGATTTTCCACTTCTTATAAAAGCCAATTCTACTCCTATAAAAGCCAATTCTGTAGAGCTCTCAAACATGTATAAACCCCTTGTGAAAACAATCCAGAACTTTTACTACAGGGCACACTTTGGCACTTCAGCCCAAATATTACACTTCAGAAAACAAGCAAGCTGAATAACATCTTCACTAATATCTCTTGAAATAATTCAGAATCTGACTTCCGAAATCAAAGAAATCTTCCTGTACAGAAAAAAACCTGCCAAGAATAATAATGTTTCTTCCTGGCTACAGAATAAACTACCCTGCATATATGGCTTTTATTCTACCATGCATTCTTTGCATATCTGCTCACATCATTCACAGACAAAAAAGTTTAAAAAAAAAAACCAAACAAAATAATAAAAAACCCCACCAAAATAAATAAACAAAAAAAGATCAGATAACATTTTCCTTTACAATTCCTGCCATCACAAACCCTTGCTGACTGGGTCTGATCACCTCATTGTCCTGTATGTGCCATACATAAACTGACCAGTTGTCACATTCAATGCCGTCCCTGTCATTAATTCCCCTCCCAAAGCCTTTATTTGGAAGCTTTATTGCAGTAGAAAAAGAGACAGAAGCCTTATCTTCCTAGAACAATTTCAAACTTTCAGACATTTAAATAGCTCTAAGATTTAAATGTTTCAATTACTAAAGGCAACAGACCTTTATTTAACTGCAGATGTATATCTGCTTTAGAGTCATAATTATTTTATAAACAAGAGAACATGACTTGTGGTTTAAAAAAAAGAAAAAAATCTTTACTTGGGAAAGTCTCCAAAATACCAAGGGAATATAACACAATTCTATACTGAAATGGTATTTAAGGTGCAAGCTCTCTGATGCAGCAGCTGTCTGCTCCTCTATTTGTACAAGGCCAAGTGCATCACGACCTTACTTTCTCAAGGTTCTTTCAAGCCAACTGAACATCCCAAGGGGACAGTTACCCATCAGCAGTTTATTTACAGTTCTGCGTAAGGATCTAGCAAATACTTTGAAGGAGAAAGGAAAACTGTGTGGGAGATTGCACTGATGCAAAATTAGTCTTAGAGAAACACTATAAATAATTGTTTCAAATTCATGGGGGGAAAAAAGTGGATCTAAAAGAACTATTTATCCCTCTTTGTCCAGTAACCCAGTTGAGAGGCTCAAGAGGCTGAACGTGCTTCTGTAGTGTTTTTTCGCCCAGGTGAAAACATGAGTCACACTGAGTGCCCTCAGCACAGGTACCACCTGTGCTCAATTCTTCCTTTCCATCTATCTTGCCCTGTACAAAGTGCTGAAACACTGAACACTGAGGCAGCTCAAATCTTCAGGGTATTTTTGAACACAATAATAATTCTCAAGGGCCGTGTTCCCAGATTCTTTTACACCACCCCGTTACTGTAGCTACAGCTTCTGCATCGTGGGACCAGTTTAAAAAGCAGCCCCAGATGTGTAACGTCATCTGGTCAGTGATGCTCTGATACTGACTCTGAGATGGATTCATGTCTCAAAGAATCTGAAAGGTTTAAATTCACACAGATAAAAGACTTGGAAAACCAAGACACTGGTTTGCGTAGGGCAAAACATATCCTTGAATCCTTTTCACCTTTAAAACACACAGTTCTTCCCACCTCAGCCATGAAGGAAGATCGAACAACAAACCAAATAAAATATACTCATACTGACTTGGGTGCAGGTGATGGCAAACCAGGCTTATCTGGACGCTTTGGGTGCAGAAGTCCTGCTCTCAGTAAGCTGTTAGACTTGCTTGGAGGAATAGGCTTCTTGGGTGGTACTTGAGGAGCTTGTGGTTTCAAAGGCTTCTGATCCAAAGCTCCTTTTTCATCTGACAAAATAGATTACTATTGTAAAAACCCCATGTTGTCTAGAATTCTTACACCACTACTCAGTTAGAAAGCAACTGTTGTCAGAAACCCTTGAAGAACAAAGTGAAAAACAGACATGCAAGTGTCTTGAGTGATGCCTTATCAAAACACACAAGCTACTTACTGAACTTAAAAACATTAACGTAAAGTAAGCAAAATGTCTCTCTACTGGCATGAAACCACAGTGAAAAATTATGGATCACATTATCACACTACAGATGACAGCTAAGAACCAAGAATCTCTGTACTGCTACTGCTTTAGCTTTTCTATGAATTCACTTTATCTCCTTTTAAAGAGATAGAGTTTGGTTTTCATTTTATTGTAACCAGACTTCTTCTACACACACAAGCAGCATAATTACCTATGGAAAAAAAAGGGGGGGGGAAAGGAGTATTTATCTAAATAGCTGAATTTATTTTAGGTAAAATCTACCTTCCTATAAATAGACAGGAATTAAGCATGGATAATCAAACAAAAAAAGTTACATTTATTTTTCAGTGACTGCATGACCTAATTGAATAGTCTGGAGGAGCTGACATATTACATGGGACACTGAAAAATTCAACCTGCTTCACAAATATTAGTTGAATACTTTTCAATGCACGTTGCCTAATCCTACTCTGTGGGATATCCAGAGCACACCCTCTACTTTTCCCTGTAAAACTACGGTGCAGTTCAGTCAGGCATGCACAAAGTACTGAGAATTTTAAAAACTAATTGTTAGGTTACAGCAAGGGTTACAGTTCTTTACAGTTACTGCCCTTTTAGGGCAGTAAATCAGTAAACTGGGATGAAGAGTGACCTTCAGCTTTGATTCTCCCCATCCTCCCCTTCTATAACTTTGCTTTTAACCAAGTATTGATCTAATGTAAAAATGTTTGCATATGGTATGGATTTGGGAGCAGGGGTGGATATTTGCCTCAGCTCCATGCCAGCTAAGTGCCTGAGCTGCCAAGTCTGTGACTGATTTCCTTTGGACAAGTCCTGCAGCCACTGAGTGTCAATCCTCCAACCCTAAAATGGGAAAAGGACAGTTTCTTTCAGAGGAATCTCTGGAAGCAAACAGATCCTAGTGCTACTTCTGCCCTCCTGCTTTGGGACACTTGAACATCAGCAGGAGATATGAACAAAAAATCCAAACTGCTTGGCAACATCTTCTAGCCTCTATTAGCATGGAATTAAAAACCAGGACACTGGAGCAGTGGAAGGATTTGCCACAGGGTGGTGCTGGCTGCCCTGGGTAAAGCATCCCTTAGCAGCACCAACCACTCCTGCTCACTCACCCAGTACACAACATTTACACTTTTAATGCCCAACAGCAGCCAGTATTAACTGCAGATCAATTGACTTTATTTAAGCTGTGCTGAACACAGGCTGGGAACTACCCCTTTTGCTTTTAATGAATAAATGAGTTCATAAACGGCAGAAAAAGTGCTGCCATTGAATTTTTATTCCTGAATTATTATCTGTCAGTTTTCCCTTCAACTACTCCCACTCAAAATCTGAATATAAAAGTTGCCTACAGCTAAGTGGAAAAAGTTAATACCAAAGGTCAAAGTTCACCATGAGCACAGAAACTGGACATTTCTGCTGGACAAAATGACATGCCTCTTTCTTGGATTTTCCTCCTCAATGAAAAGAGGGTTGGCTTAAAAATGAGTAGTTTAGTAATGGAAGGAAGATATTAATCTGGAAACATTTCCAAATTGACAAAAATTTCTACATGACACCACTAAGCATCCTTTACTATAAATACAGAAATACTGTCAGTAGTACTGCTTTTAATTTTTTATCACAATTAAAGGCAGATTTATTAGTCTCCCAATAGGCATTAAAAAATTAACATGGTTTGATAGCTTGTGATTAGAGCTGCTCAATTAAAACTTTTTTTTACAAAAACTAATTACAGAACAATTTCATACTTAGCGAGTTTAATCACTAGTATTAACATGGTTATTCTTCCACAACTACAACTGCACTGATACATGAACATACCTTCCAGTAAAACACGACTGCTATCTAAAAAAGTAACTTTTAAGGCCTGACCTGAAACTGAAAACAGGACAAACTTTTCCTCCCATCACTTCCTGTACCTCAGTAAATG
Organism: Sclerurus mexicanus; assembly: GCA_013396755.1. Taxonomy (NCBI): domain Eukaryota; kingdom Metazoa; phylum Chordata; class Aves; order Passeriformes; family Furnariidae; genus Sclerurus; species Sclerurus mexicanus. The sequence goes on along the minus strand of VWZF01005546.1, from coordinate 263,883 downwards.
ATGGTTCTCTACCCTAAGTGGTTTCTCAGAAGTTTTCACGTTCCTAAGTATTTCAGATGGTGTCACTCAGTATTTTTTTTCCTGTATTCCTCCATGAACAGTCGAGCTCAGCTACGGAAAGGTTAACACCACAGTACAAACACAAGCAGTCTAAAATTAAACCTACTTCAGTTGAAAAGAATTTAAAAAGAGACCAGTGATCAAAATTTCTGGAATCATACGGTTGACCTCAATTCACACCTGGAGATATTGCTCCAACAGATAAAAATAATTTGTTTGCTCATGTACAGAGCAAACAGAGCTGACTTTAAAAAGTGTTTTTTCATATACGACACCTGAGAGGGTGCTTTGTTTAAAATGGGGGTTATAAAAACTTATCAAGGAAGCCAAGAAACCCATGGAGCAGGTTCACTGGTAGAAAGGCTGGTCAGCCACAGTTCACCATTCACAGAACAGTGTGGGTTTGTAACTGGGTTAAGCTGCAGTAACATCAGAATTTCTTCTACAAGGCCCAACCAGCACGTTTAAGCTCCTCACTTTTAAACACAATCAAAACAGTTTGACTTGGCAAGTGTTTTGAACATGGAAAGAAGCCTTTTAGAAATGTGTTTGGGTGACAAAAGCAGCTGTTCTTCCGAAAACAAAAAAAAAGCACCATTTTAACTTTAAGAATAGAGCAGTAAACGTCTCCGAATTCTGCAGAACTTGAAAACATGGAATACATCAAGAATTAACAGGAAAAGAAATCTCTGTTTCTGAGCATTGCGACTGTAACATGTCTAAGGAGTGTTGTAACTGTTCTGTGCAGTTCTTTAAAATAGTTTTGATCAGAGACTGATTTTGGCCAGAACTGCAGTCACTGTCACAGAATTACCCCTATGTTAATTTAACTTAACTATGCTATTGTGCAGTGAGGTAACAGATTTTCCAAATGTAATGCAATAAACAAGAAATAAACATTTTAAAAGAGTGTAGCTGTTGTTCTAACCTCACCAAAGATAATTCTGTAATATCACAAACACAACAACTTCAGTAGATTCTATCAAGAGAGTCTGTATGATGTCTCCTGAACAGGGAGTCTATTGCCAGAGCTGCCAAGTCAAAAACTGTAATTCGTTTACAAGAGCATGGTCTGAAATCCACTATGAAGAAAACAGGTCTCACCTTTTTCTTCAGGCCTCAAAGAAGGGAATTTCTTCTCTCCAGTTGGCAATTCAGGCTTTGGAGCTGAATTAAAAAGCAAACCATAGACATTTCTCAAAGAGCTTTAATTATCTTGGTCACTAACTAAAAATAAGACATACACCAAGCTGTGTTTATATTTTCTCATTTGCAAGGAGTGTAGTACTATTTATAAACACTCATTTGAGCCCAGAAAATGGCAAGCCTGTATTAAAATGTTTCCAAAGTAGGCTCCATCATAATTTGGAAAAATATACAGCAGCAGCCAAATACACAAAGCATGAAAAGTAACCTCAAAGTGTGACTAAGGGTGGCTGCATTACTAGGAAATACAAAGCTACTTCTGAATTTTCATTTGAAGTCATGCACTGCTTCTGAAATTGAGTATTTCCTCAGACATGTACCACCATACACATAATACATACCTGGACTTTTAACTGGAGGTGGAGGTTTCTTTGGCTTCTGTAAAATGAAGAATAAAAAAGAAAAAGAGTCAAACAAACAAGCAAACAGATACTCTCTATCCAGGACAGCCTCATTTGTGTTTTGTTTTGCATACTGTAACTTTAAGCTTGTTTATTAGCTGATTTCAAAGTATTTCACAAAGGAAGCAATCAATTCAGAGACAGGAAATACAAAGAGCTGGAGTAATTCCTCTGATATCTCCCAGACAACCAGTTGCAAAAACAGGAACAAAATACAGGTTCCTTCAAATCAGATCAGTGTTCCAGTAACGTGCATGAGCAGCAGAGGGGCAAAGAACTAATACCCAAGTATTACATGAGAATTGCTCTGAGCACACTCATTTTAATTTCAATATGTAAACCTCAATCTTAGTTAGTATAATGCCAAATTAAAAGAGTAACCAGGTAATTTTTTGAACCAAAAATTGTCCCTTTCACCACAACAAAAAAAGTTTCTAAATTAGCTATCAATCACTTCAATTGATTTACAAATTACAAGTGTAAGAAAAGAATAATTAGCAGCATGTGTCTTACAAACACTGCAGTTACATGAAAAATACTGAGTTTCCTTATCACTGCATATTTAAGTGGGAAAGAGGGTAAAACTACTCTAGACATTAAAAATTTACAAAGTATCACAATGCAACAGTTTTATGTGTAAATTGACTGTTTTGAAACAGTCACTCATTATTTTCACTTCCCTTAAAGTGACACAATTGAATTTCAATCTCTCTCCTGCTGGAAGGGGACTGGCACCTCTCAGGACAGATCTCAGCCACTCATCCTCGGAATCTGATCCATGAAGTTGCTCTAGAAGAGGTGCCTTGTACTAAGGACCAGACTCACTAAAAGAAGGTCACAAAAGCCTACAAAAACACTTGCTCTTCATACAAAAGCTGATGAAACCACATGGGCTCAATCTAACACAGCCCCTCAAAAAAATGCCTCCTAGTTGGTATTTTAGAACAGTTGCTGTGGATGTTTCACTTGTGTGTCCCCACTGCTATTGAATAAGCTTTTCTTAAATGCAGCAAGATTTTATTCTGACATGTGAAATGTAATTAAACAAGGAGGGGAACCCATATCCCATTTCTTTCTCTGGTTTCAGGGGACACAAAAGGAAGGGAACTTAAGTAACAAGACTGTATTTTCTTCCTTTCCCACAAAAGCAACTACATTATCCAGCTGTGCAGCATTGCTTTCTCCATCAAAACCAATTACTCTGAGAGTTTGACATCAACGTGCCATTATATGATTCTGATCTGTGCTTTTATTAAGTTGATATCAAATAGCCAATTATAATAATCAGCCATCCGGTGCCTTGAACCTCAAAGCTGCTCAGTGCAAGGTGAATCCCTGCACTGAGGCACAGGACACAAAGCAGAGTAAAGGATCTAAGCAAGGTCTGCCTACAGGAAATGCTGTTTATGCTAAAGGAATGATTCCCCCCCCCCACCCAGGAGAGCAATTCTGCATTGTGAAACAGTGTCATCACCCACTCCAAATCAAGTCACTTTTATTTTACAGCTGAGAATCCATCTGAAAAGAAAGTGCTGACTTGGAGTAAGTAGATTTTCTGTGTATGTGAGGCAACTTGGGTTAAATGATAAATCAGTAACTCCTGATCTGAAGCTGAATCCATCCAACCTGGAGATGACTTACATTTGTGAATTAAGAGAACCATCTTTGCTACACAAACTTGACAGAACCAAAACATCACATTAATGTAAGCAACAACAGAAAAAAGTGCAATGAGAATCAGAATTACAAGATCATGGAGTACCACAGGAAAACATGTATTTCTACAAGTTAGCACATAAGATGGTGAAAAATAACCTCTACATCCCACCCAAATATTATCCTTCACACACCGTAACCTACTGGAAGGCCTGACGTGGAAAAATCCCCGTCAGTCCCAGAGGGATCACTGAGCTTTTTGTAAACAGAGTTACTTAAGGACTTCAGAAAGAAGATACCAACTGCTTATGTCCTTTCAAAACAGTAAGGGTTTAATTCAGTAATCAGTAACACATAACATCATATTATCAGAGCTATATCCTTTTCTGTACGACCTAATTATTCTCATAAATCAGAATTCATCTGGAAAAGCAGGCCTCAGGTTAATATTTAAGGACAAGTTTAAAAGATTAACCTTTACATCTTTCTTCTTTGATACAGCTAAGTAAAGATAAAGGTAAACCTGCCACAACTGTAATGTTTTAAGCAGCATAAAATGCTGGGAGTTCCTTTATTCTTCACATTTTCATCAATAATTTTTTGTGATACTGAATGATACATGTAAGAACTTACAGGGAAGTCTTTATCAGACTCTTGTATTTGAACAGCAAAGTTATCTGGGAAGACTCCTTCTTTACCATTGAGTTCTCCTTTCCACCAGCCTGGCTCTCCAGTGTCCTAAAATAAACAACAGGTCATTTCAACCAATATTTACTTCTCCCTCAGAACAAATACAGTTACAGGAACAACTCTTTTCCTTCTACACACAATGTTGCTCTGAAATACTGTGTTTACAAGATGAACACTTTGGCCACCTTAGGAATGGGAAACAGCTACAAATCAGGTCAGTTTTTGTTTTCTAAAAAGCAGGATGAAATGATATTACATATATAAGATAAGGGTACAAGGATACGATCTGCAAAGGGAAGGAAAGTACACAAACCCAGTTATGACCCAACACACATTTCTTTTTCTCAGCTTCCTTGACCAGCAAGTTATTCAGTAAATACTTCAAATCTTATTGGAGTGATACACAATTCTATTACATAAAAGTGATTCTGATGTGGTGGATCAGCTCTACTGTTCTGAAAAGGGTGAAGATGCAAAAGGATCTTTTCCCTACCAAGGGAAAAATTAACTACATCAAGACAAAAGAAAATAAAGTAATAGAGAACGAATTCAGTGGCACAGAAATTCATTACATGATGTTGCTGATCAAGGTCTTTGTAACAGAAGGTGTGATGTTATTGGAGTACTTTAGCAGCATAAACAACTCTGTGCCTAGATCCAAAACTCTGCAGATGTCACTCCTGCATAGAAGTCCAAGCGGATTACAGCTGATATGTGCCACTATGAGCAGCACCAAGTAGGTCATCCTAAGTTCAGTACACAAGGACAATTTCAGCACTCAGCTGAGACACTGACCAGGGAAAGGAGTAGGGGGAAAATATCAAATATCTTAAAAAAGTCCCACCTTCTATAAAACTAAAAGAGGAATGAACATGATAAAAGACCTGAATAGCTGATTAATGCTCAGAGTTTGCAAAAGTTTTTTTTTCATTATTCCCTCTGTCAGCCTTTGTATTAAGTACTACAGTCCAATTTCTGAACTGTGCAGCTGTGAATGGGATAAGGCATCTGCTGCTAAACTCCACTTAGCCAGTGCTGAGGTGTAGTGGAGAGCCAGAGGCAACTCATGGAAAATTATCATCTGCAGACCAAACCGAAAAGAAATGGCCAAGGGGGACAGGCTTTACACATAGTCTAAGCCCTGAAAGAAAAATCCCAGAATCACAGAACAGTTTGGGTTGGAAGGGACCTTAAAGATGCTCCAGTTCAAGCCTCCTGCCATGGGCAGGGATGCCACTCACTAGACCAGGTTGCTCAGGGCCCCATCCAGCCTGGCCTTGAGCACTTCCAGGGATGGGGCATCCACAATCCCTCTGGCAAAATACCTTAACACTGGGCAAGACCAAAACCCTGGTCTGAAGCAGCCACCTGGAAGTTACATTAATACATTCAGACTTCAGAAGATGGTTTTGGAGGGAAAGCTCTGCTCTGGAAATTCTTCTTGATTCCACTTTGGACCAGCATATGCTTTGAATAAATTGGTTTAAACAGCCAGAGAAGCAAAAGATTTAGTGAAGATGGGATAAGGGCTACTGTGTTTAAAAAAATGCCTTTCATAACTATTCTTTTCCACTGAAATTACAGCCAACGATGATCATAATATCAATTTTCTTGTTGAGAAAAAAGTGGCCATCTTTTCCATAAAATTGAAACCCTCTTAAAGAAAAAGAAGTGTTAGTTTTCTTCTGCAACTCTGTGAAAGTTGAAGATGGAATTTTCTACTCTTTTTATAGGAAAGTCATTATTCCTTAATATAGCACCATATAAACCAAAAAGGACTGCAGAGTACTGGAGGGAAATTAGAAATGGGTAGGTTAATATCCTCTTTAGAATCAACTCTGCAACAAGACCATCTATCAAAAAGGTCCTTTCAGCATTCAATACAAATGAGAACATTCAACTAACTAATCATGCTTCTCTACACAGACAGACAGTATCATTAACTTCTGTATGGTTATTCTGAAATACCAGGTACCTCTAACACCTGGACTTCATTCAACTACTGAAAACATTTGCTCAGGTTTTTTCATAATACCTAGATCAAAATCAGGACACACAGATTTTAATTTCACACCTTTTGACACAATAATACTTTTCAACTACTATCTCTAGGTCAGCCTGATATATCACCAGAGAAAAAGAACAAGTTCTGAAGGTAAAAGAGCTATTGGCAAAGCTTTTCCACTTTCCTCACTGAAAAGGCATTTGGTACTGAGTATACACTGATCCCACTGGCCTTTGAGGACTCCAAGATAATCTCCCACTCTGGAACAATCCTTAAAGTCATCTGTATCTCCACCAAGTGCAGAAGCAAAAAGCTGACTATCACACGAGACAAATCAGTCCACAGGAATATCTACTCCAACAGACCCTCCTGCTTTCACAGTTCACACCTTACCTACCTGTACAAAATACACAAAAGCTACACGTGTGGTTAGAGCAGTTAGGTTAGTTCTTACCTTACTGATTATTTGAATGATCTCGCCTTCCTTAAAGCTGAGTTCATCATTTGAGCCTTCATAGGAAAATATTGTCCTGCAATATTCCTTGGCTGAAAGAAAACAGCACAATTAATTTGGATACCATGAGAAGTAACATACGTAATATGAGCTCACTTATGCTGTCTGAGAGGTGAGAAATTAACACTATGTTCACACTTCCCTTCTAAACCAGCCACCCAAGACTGCTTTATGAATGTTCAATATGTTCTTCTTATCACAAGAAAAATAAGATTATGTATTTATAGAGCAATGGAGATAAAACTTTGTGAAGTCAGGAGTAAAAGCCCCAAAACAATTTTTTCACAAAGTAACTTAGTTCAAATCCTCTGATTCCAGAGGGAGAAAAGAGGAGTTAGAAGTTCAACAGTTCTAATTTTAACAGATCATCCATCCCTATCCATAGCATTATTGAGCCACTTTAAACAAAAATGGTTTCAACCTTAAGAGTTTACACGTATTTTCTCAGAATTGATCTAAATTTAAAATGTGCATCCTAATTAAATGCAAGCAATTGTTTCCAGGTGACATGTTTATTAACAAGTAAAACTACAGAAACTTCAAGTACTTCAAGCAGCAGACTTGCTGAAATTCTGCAGTGAAACCCAGTAACTGAAGCAAAGGCATTCCTTGGCTAAGCACCTGAAACCAGAGCTCATCTGAGTGATCAAGTCAGTCACAGCCTCTTCCAAAACAGCAGAAAGAATTCTTTGCATTTGGAACAGTTTAAAACTAATCCATTTAAAACTGTGATAAGGATTCAGGTGAAAAAGCAGAAGGATTTTTTTTTTCCTTTCCCATGTCAGAACAAAAACAACATGAGAAAGGCCAAAATACATGAACACAGAATGTTTAACCTCAGCACAATTAAAATACCTCAGTGGATAAGAAGGTTGAATTTCTGTATAAGAAGCATTAAGGAAGAGGAAGCAAGCAGAAAGGACTCAAATGTGCTACCGTAACCCATCAGGTGTTTGGCACTGACAACACACACAGGTTGAGCAGCACAACATCAAGACACCATGAGAATCACCTGCAATTCTTAATGACAGTCTTTGGCTGGGTGCTAGGAAGATAAACAAGTGAGTTGCAGTCAAATCTTTTTGTTGTTGTTACATTTTGTTTAATAAAGATACATATCTTTAGTTTAAAAATGAACAAATTGTATTCTCAAATAAAAATCTACCCTAGACAGTGACAACCACTGTGTTAAAATGCCAAAGTTTACCAAGCTTAAGAGATAGATTTATAGATATTTATGTGATTCTACAATACATATCTAACCATATAAGTCTAGGTACAAGAACTTGCATTATTTTTCTGCCTTATCAAGAGATCAAAAATGCTCAGCTATAGATTGACTAACCTGTGGTTTGTGAAGAATTACAGAACCATAAGAACCACGTCAAAGAGATGAATGTTTAAACTGAGGTCCAAACAAACAAAAATTACACTGACTCAAAAAAAAAAAAAGCCAGGAAGCCAGGTACACAACAAAGGTTGGTCAAATTTGAGGATTTTATTCAGTAGTAATGAATAAATGGAATACATTTTGCTACATCCAGATTCTGTAAAAAGAGATTCACTTCCTCACGAGTTGGCCAGTATAATCCTTATGTCTTCTCCTCCTCCAAGCACTTACCACCTGCATCGAGTCCCACAACAGACAAAAAATGGTGCCAGAAAGGGGATCTTTCACTCTTCTCCAGGAAGGCTGGAGACAGGGAGTCCTGCACCCTGCCAAGGCCCCCACATGCTGGGCTGTGAACCCCAGCTTTCAGCACCACCAAGAAACCCAGCCATGTATGTAAAGAGTATGTACCATCTGCCACTTTAGCATCTTATTTTGTGAGCCTGGTATTCTGACAGTAGTGAAGATGAATAAAGAGTCCAGTCTAACTTTGAAGCATTTAAACTTCAGTAAGTCTTTTTAAGAAAAGACAGTTTAAAACTGAGTCTTTTCCAGAGAGTTGAGACTAACAATACAGTAGCAGAAATCACAGAAATTGTATCCTAACATAACGGGGGGAAAGGGGGGTCAAATGGTGATTATTTTACTTTTTAAAGAAAATATTTTTACATACTTGTGCCAGAGGCCAAAAAAAGCTTTCAGAAATAGCAGAACCCCACTGCAAAGAAAGCTACACTAGTCTAAACATTTCAGAGATCTTTATTCATCTGCTAACAGATGAACACTGTTTATTTTAAGCTTGGTCTCTCAAAACTGAGGATGAGCTACATAAACTATAATGTGGTCTCTATTGAAATAAAAGCCCTAAGAAAGAAACACAAGCTTTTCTCCCAAGGTTATAAGATGTTCTTATATGGTGCCTGTAGGGCATTACCTACTGATGGTCTCTTACAGCTTCTATTACTGCATATTTAAATTCCTCTCTGATGTATTTGTTTCCCTGGGAAGCAGAGACCCTCCAGCAGGGCTACCAATTCTCTACCAATTTTTCTGGGTTTAGCATGAGATGCACCTGAAATTAGGAAAAGAGCTAAATACTGAATGTTCTGGGTATTCAGCACTGAATGCTTAAGATTTTTTAGGCAGATTTGGGTTAATTTTTATGCAAAGTTCTAAGCAAATCAAATCTCACAACTCTCAGGGCTGCACGTTGTCTTGCTGGCTCTTACAGCAATAGCACTGGAAAGGTTTAAGAGCAAGATGTTGCAGTTTTCTAATTTCTGCAAATTATCCATTCCATGGAAAACAACACACTAAAATAAGGTGTTTCCACATAAAACAAAAATATACTTGAAATTACAATACAGAAGTTGAAAAAAATGTCTCCACTGGAACCAGGGAAATGAGCTGTTTACACATCACATAATCAAAGGTAATTTTTTATATGGGGTTGGCACTCCCATAAGATGCTTGGGGTTGGCTTAAAAATATCTCTCTAGATAAAACTATGCAATTTGGTAGCTAAATGAAGTCATAAATTCTTAGAGATGATAAAAAAGAAAAATAAAAAAGTGCTATAAACAGAACCACAATGGAACTGCATTATCAAGGGAATAGACCTCAACACAACACAAGTACCAACTTCTGATGCAAGAAACTTTGCACAGAGTTATGACAGCACAGTACCACCTCCACAGTAAATCCTGAGCCCAGAAAGTAACTTCTATAACCTAGGGACAGAAATTGTCTTGGGGGACTGTTCCATGGAAATAGGTCTCCAGCATCCCATGGGAACACAAAGCCAGGCAGGGAGTAAATCACTCTGAATGCATCAACAGAAAATTAATGCAAAGGGACTGTTGCAATAAAACTTCATACCCCAGACTGCTTTTGTCCTGGGAGACAACCCTACAAACGTTTTTGATTCTTTTCTACAGAAATGTAAGCAAAAATTTCTTTAGACTTTTTTGCATTTGGAAAACTCCTCAAAGATACAGAACATTACACAAAACCCCAGTATACATTAAAGTTTTAGATTTTAAGACATAAAAAAAGGGTCAACCAAATACTTTAAGAAAGGACTACACGTAATAGATGTAAACATCCACCAGCCTTACCTTTTGGTTTACTTTCAGTTTCTGATTTTATCACTTCTGGTGAGTTTTCAGCTTTTGTTATACTGGGAAAATGAATTAGCTTTGATCCAGGAGGATGGGTGGGTAATGGCTGTATGAAGGGAAAAGAACCTTGTTAACAAAAATTCTTCACAGATTTTATTTTTGATTAAACTACAGAACACACTCAATTTGTCATTAGCTGAGGTGATGCAAATTACCATCTCCAGGAGATTCAATGAGCTTTCCCATTAAGCACTTATCTTACTGCACTTACTTCATTACAGACACTGCAATTAGACTTTGTCTACTGATTAAAGACAAAGCACAGCTTTCAAACTGGAAGTCTCAGGACAGGGCCAATGTGCTTCAGCAACTGTATTTCAGTAGTTTCAGGTGTTACTCTCCCATTAACCTGAAAATTGCCTCCTCCAGCACAAAACAGAAGCAGTTATTTAACAGCTCTGCTTAGAGGAACTCCCTGACCATGCTTACTTTGTACTGGAATAAAGCAGGAATACTCAGCAGCCACACCACCTCAGACAATCAGTTTTAACCACTCTGCCAAGTGTAAGAGCACATGAAAACCTATCCCAGCTTCTCTTCACTCTTAGCAATTTGTACAAAACAGAACAGGTGTCAACAGAGACTTCTCCTCAAAGAAAAGAACACCGTAAGTTTCAGAGTTAACACCTAAGCAAAATAAATGTCACAGCACTTTTTTATTACTTTTTCCCCAGAAGACTTACTGAGCTGCCAGACATTGTGACAGCCTCAGCTGCATCCACTTCTTCACAGCCCAAGGAGCTACAAACACAGAGCATGATCTTACAGTCAGTACTTACCTGAGCAGCCCTAACAGCAGTACTGATGTGAAAAGTCCCACTGCCTTTAGTTACTCTGTTCATTGTCATTTAATGTTGAACTCTGCACATTCCCTACTGACAGAGAAACTAGACTTACTCTCCCTGAAACCAGACAATGCCTGTAGGCTGGTATTTGGTACCTCTCTCATACCATGAAGGAGGTCAGTCACTGGGGATGTTCCTGGAGGACATATGCAATTTAACTCTCTCCAGAATGGTATATGAAGGAAGCACTAAAATAACCCACCTATGAGATTAAACACCTCCAACATACAATTAGTTCTCTACACTTCCCCCTTCCAAAATGAGACACAGTTAGAAGTAAGAGAGAGGAAGTTTAGGCAGGCCAGGTATAAATAGCCTGAGCTCAGGCAGTATGCTGGGACCAGCTGAAACAATCTCCTGCAGCAGCCTAAATGCCTCTGAGCACTTCATATACATCAGTGCTCAGCCATCCTGTGCTGAACATTCTCTGAATTTCCCAAGACAAAAGAGCCCCCTCTCTACTCTAGACAGCTTTATTTTTCTTTAGCTTACTGGCTTAAAGACAGAATGCCCTTCCAGCTTCCCTTTATCTAACCCCAAAGCACATTAAGCACAAATCCAAGAAAGCCATCTATTTTCGCAAGACCTTCATGAGAATTATTTCCCTTGGGCTCTCCATGTTGTTCTGTAAGTCTGTCCACCATTGGGATGACTTTGGCAGCAAGTGTAAGTGGAATATTAAGTGCTAAACTAAAATGTTTGTTTCTTTGTCATTAGGCTGTACAAAACTATTTTCTCACTCCATTTCCTCTCCTTATGAGAAATGGCCTACAAGAGCTTTCCAAACAAGCCAGCCAACAAAACACAGCACCAGCATGTTTTATTGTTTATACACAGTCAGATACAACAACTCAGAAGGTCTGAGCAGACCTCATATTAACTGAGCAGAATCTACACAGGCTCTTTATACTCCCATGTAACAAGGCAGCAAGTAGGGAAATGCCCCTTTGAACAATCAGTCTCATGAGAAGGCAGTCCTGAAGCCCTAGTCTAACAGCATTCACATGAAGATACAGTGATCCCACAGACTCCCAGTTCAAGAGACAAAGTTTGGAGAGTTATGAGGAAAATCAATGTGCCTTCACAGAATCACACAACAGTTTGAGTTGGAAGGGACTTAAAATTTCATCTAAGTCCAACCCCCTGCCACGGGCAGGAACACCTTTCACTGGATCGGGTTACTCAAAGCCCCATCCAGCCTGGCCTTAAACAATTCCAATGATGGGGCAACCACAACTAGTCTGGGCAACCTCTTCCAGCATCTCACCTCTCTCACCATAAAGCACAACTTTCTTATCTCCCCTCTTTTCTTCCTAAATCTCCCCTCTTTCAGTTTGAAGCCGTTGCCCTTTGTCCTGCCACCACAGACCTCAGTAAAGTCTCTCTCCAATGCATTGAAAGGATGCAACAAGGTCTGCCAGGAACCTTCTATTGTCTGAGCTAAACAATATCTTCTTCAGGAGGTAACATTCCCCAAACCTTGAACAGAAGGAAATTCAATTTTATTTTCTGAGTCCCCTGACGTTTTGACTGCACCAGAAACAAAGAGGACACATATCACATCATTGCTCTTAGCACAGCTATGGAGAGCAAACACGTTCAAGAAAGCCTCTGTCCTTGTGCTCCTTCCAGGGACTCAACTCCCCTTTTGCCCTACACCATTACAGTTATTTCCATGGCAGGAGAGGGAAACAAGTCAGTCAGCAAAACAGCGTTACCCATTACAAAGAACTGAAGTGGACAAAGGCCTTAAAAGCTTTCCTGAACTCACCACCAGAGTCAAATCCAAAACACTAGAGTATCTCAGCTGCCTTTAGTTGATCAAAAGCCAAAAATCCACATATAAGCTCTTGAAAAAAACAATGATAAGTTCAAGATAAAGGACTGAGAATAGTTGTGCTTCCAAGAGGTAAGAGCACTCTCAGGTTCAGATCAAAATAGAACTGAAACTACAGCAATTCCACAATCATCACATTATCTGCTCTCTCCTAAGCTCCAGTAAGTTCAGAATAGAGAATAAAAATGCTCCTTTTTTCCACTTATTAAAAAAATGGGGAAAAATAAAAAACGAGAATGCAAAATTCTAAAACTGTATTTTTCAGGCCTACATTACCAGCAGTTTATGGAGCCAAAAGCTTGGCAACATTCACTGAAGGTAATGGCAGTTGACACCTTGAACAGCAACCTCAACATCCACCAAAACTTGGAAAAAAACCCTAAACACACCCAAACACAATGAAACCCCAAACTATTCCTTGTTTTAAAAGACAAGTTTAACTTGCACAAGACTGAACAGTCTTGTCCCAGACCACATACAAAGTCTGTTATAAGAAGGATGATGAGATCTCACGCTGTAGATGTGTTTGAAAACTCATTATGTCTTACACCACATGGCTCTGAAATGACAATTTTTCTATCAGCTTTGTTTTCCATCTCTAATGTTTTAAATACCAAGATATTCGAAGAGACCTTTATGAGTCAATGTTAAATATAATTCACTATGAATCAAGACAGAGAAGATTTGTTTTGTTTTATAGGCACGAGCCCTATGAGATGATTATGGTCAGAATCTGCATCTCTTCAATTATTTTTACAGGAAACCCCAAAATAACAACAGGTACTGCCACAAACCTTATCTTGCTTTTTATCTTCTGACTCATTACTGGATAATCTTGTCTTAAGTTTCACTGAGCCTTCTTTAAAGATATCCCCAAACCCAACACCTCGGATTTTCTTTGGCTGTGCTGGTCCCGATGCAGGTTCACCTCCGTTTCCTGGAGAGGTCACAGGTGAGGTAGGACTATTGAAAACAGGCTCTGAAAGTAAAATGAGAAATGAAAAGTTATTTTAATAACTGAAATTATTTTTTTGCTTATTTATTTATTATTATTTCTGGGGGGAAAATTGGAAGCTACACAGCTGTGTGTACTTCTGTTAAACAGTTTTTCTAGGAGCATCACTACAGCTGTAATACCTCACATTTGTCCTAGTTTTACACTTCACGTAAGACCAATTGAAATGACACCAATACTGCACTGATTACTCTGGCAACTAAGTCAATAGCTCACTAATATTTTTTGCTATTTCAATTATCACTCAGGCTCCACGGCCTTTTAACATCAATGTTTTGTTTTCCATTAGTTTCATAAAACACCACTTGTGCATTCCCTGAAAATGGGGTTTAGTCCAACATTTAAAAGCTTCTCATTTGCAGAAGCAGAAAGTGATGATCAACAAAGGGCCATAGTGAATCCAACTACATTCCAAGAGCCACAGGAAACCACAGTGTCTCAGTGGTAGATGATGCCTCTCAAGGCACCAAAGTGAAACCTTCCTATTGCTCAAAATGCAAATACATAATACAACTATTTAAGATTAAAACAATCTTTCGGTTTTAGGGGGCAACATTTATCCACCTCCCAAAAATGTATTTCAGAGAACTTAACTTTGGTGTTAGGAACTTTGATACTTCTAAAATTTTTTTTTGCTTTTAAGTTATGGTCAAATCTGTTGAAGTTTACAAACTAGTATTCATAGGTAAACTGTTTTTACATGCAGAATTCCAGGAGACAGTCACATGAAAACAGACAGCTTTTATAAATCAAATTCAAAATAGCCTCCACGTCTTTTAGCATTTTGGTTAAGTTCTCTTCAGCCTATGCATGTTTGGAAACTGCAATAAAGATTAAAGCCTATTCCCTCTATCATAAATTTAAGATATTTTGATACCATGAAGGTACACTGTTCTTGATTTCAGATTCTCACCTTTCCTCTACCCAGTTGCTCTTCACTTAGCTATATCCTCCTCAGATATCTAAAAGGACTGCTAGAAGTTTCACTGATGAGAAAAACCCAGGTTACATGTTTTAATTACCACAGCTGAGTGAATGAGGCAGTTACTTTTTCCCAGGAGTAAGGAGGGAACTAAGAGATACTCAAGATCCTGTCTGTGCAAGTCCTGAGCATTAAATATAAATCCTGGGAGATTGGGGGGCTGAAAACCATAAGCTGTTAGTTACTGACAGAAAATACAGTTACTTCAAGTTACTGTTCCATCTCACTGATCTCAGTATTCAGGAATTAAGACCAACATATACCCACCTGTAAATTCATCTCATCAGACCCCACTAAACCCACGGAACTTGACCTCCAAGCAGACAGCCACTGAGCTATCTGGGACTTCAAACAACTCTTATTTTATGCTACAGCAATTATTTCCACAATTTACACCAAAAAAACCCAAAAAAATCTAAGCCAGATCCTTCTTCCCTATGTCTGAGCAAATTCTTGTTTGAAACAATCAATACTGAACATCTTGTAAATGAGAGTGCACATTAGCACAAGGTTAAAAAAAAAAAGAAAAAAATATTGCTTTTCCCTCGAACATCACACAGCTGTCCTTAGGCATCAATTAACTCCTGTTACGATGTTCCCAAAACCCACTCCTAATTCCAGCAGCATCGTATCACAGCTCCCCAGCCTTCCAACAGGTTTTTGTAGACTTAAATGTTTCTAAAGTGCATTTTCCAGGGAACAAAGTAATTGCCTGCAAAGCACAGACCTGCACTGAGCACTCAACTGTTCAGTCACAGACCGTCTGCTCCTGCCCCAGCTGCAGAGTCATAGCCAGAAAGGAACAGCTAAAAGCAAATTCTGCCTTAAAAACATTTTGTTGTTAGACTAAAATATAATGAAGAACCAGGGCTCCCTTCCCTGGGCCCATTTTAAGTTGAGGCTCTCCCTACAGTTTTGATTCAATTTAAGTTTTAATTCTCAAATTACTTGGTTAAACACTTTAGTTTTCTGTGTTAAAGAACTCAGGTCTGTGAGAACAAGACTGAAAAAAAGCTACTAAAGAGAAAAATATTTTTTTATCTAACACTAATAAAGATCAACTCTGAACATGATAAAACCTCTAACGATAAAACGCAGATCACACATTTACAAGATCAAGGCCTTGACTGCAATTTTATTTGAAGTGTATTGGGAGCAAGACAGGTATCTTCATACTCAGCATCAACACTTTCCAGAATGAAACTGAACACTTACCGTTCTTAGGAAGCTTGAATTCTTTAAAACTTCTCTTGTACTACAACCATAACACTTCAAATCATAACACAAGCTCTAAAATCACTTTGCTGATGGTTTACAACAAACAGAACACCACCTGTGTCATCCACAGCGTCCTGTGTTTCTCCATCTTCTGTTGATTCCAATTCTTTCACAAAGTTTGAAGGAAACAACCCTGCCCTGCCATTCAGTGTTCCACTCCACCAGCCTTCTTCCACCTGTACAGAAATATTTTGCGCATTAACAAGAGACTAATAGAGCAAAAGGAAATTCCTATCAATTCCATCCATACTTCCCTTATAAAACTCTACAAACAACTTTGGGAAAGTTCAAATGACCACTGTGTCTTTATAAAGAAACCTACCAAAGATGTAGAAAGAGTAGGCAAAAAGAATAGGAAAACAATTTACTGTGACTTCTATCACTACAGCAATGATCCTATAACACGAGATTAGCCCCATGCCAGTTAATCCAGAAAAGCAACAAGATGTTCATCAACTTTCCAAAGGTAAGACGGAATAACAGGCATTGCACATCCAACAGAAGAAGAAAACAGTAAACTGCTTAGGAAACAAAGGTGAAACTTTCAGCCTGGCTTTCTATGGAAATTTTTATGAATTTTTGTTGTCCACTTGTCTTTTCCTCTGTCCTCTCCAGTTTCCACCAGTCCTGCTCCCACCTGCATCCACTGAGCAGCTTCACACAATTCCCATCAAAAGACACAAGTTTCAAAGCTGTAATTTCTACAGATAATATTGAGTAGAACAGAGAAAAGTCCTTAAGGGCATCACAGAGTAGTGGAAAGCTGTCCATTCCTTCTAGCAGGAGGCAGCTGGCTGAGCAGGCTCCATCTGTGTCAACAGGTGCAGGGACCATCCCATCTGAGCTGGCCAGCCAGGAAAGGTAGCTGAGTCCACAAGGATTTTGTGCTAGCACACAGCAGCCCTAAGGATGAAAGTCTGTTGGATGCCAAATTTTGTTGGACAACTCACTTTTGCACTGGAAATAAACTTTTTCAGGAATTAGGGAGCATAACGACTACTGCTCAGTTTGTGCTTGATTTCTCAGTGTCTTGTTTACACCAAAATACTGCAAAATTCAATGGAATGTTTATCAGGAATAACCTACAGTCCAAAGCAGAACAAAGCAAGAACTGGGCATGCAGAGGTGACAGGGTAAAACAATGCCAACAGACTAAGAACTGTGCTCGTCAAATTCATGAACAGTTTTCAAAATGTCTTAAAAAAATTCAATCTGTTTACCTAGTGGGCATTATTTAAAAATTCTAAGACAAATTTTCTAAATCTTTAATTTCAGTTGCCTTGTTTTCGGGCTGGAAAGCTGTTTTTAAGAAAGAAAAGCAATAGGGAAAGGAAAAAAGCAAACCAAACAGCAGCTGTTGACATTGGCTTTTTTTAGCCTTGTTTTGTAGGTCACTACGCCTGACACACAGGCACAGTTTTAAACGCCAGCCCACCTCCAGGCAAGCAAAGCATATCCAGAACCTGGCAGTGCAGAGACAGGCAATGAAAAGAGCACTGTTATTTTTAAAGGCATCCTGGTGCTCAAATACAGCTTTGCTGTGGATGGTTCAACCTCAGAGGCTGGTCCTCTGAAACAGATGTTTTTTAAGCACAGATTACTGGCAAGTGCTGCCTGGGCTCTGGCACCTCAAGCTTTACATAACACATGGCAGAAAGCTAAAATACAAATGCCTTGACTCACCAAGACTACACCCAGGAGCCTTGAGGAAGGGACTTCTAATGCTTATGATACAGAAAACAACTTGAGCATCCCTTTATTCTTCTGCCAAGAAATATGGTCAGCAAAGCACTTTACAGAGTTGCAACGCAAAGCCAGTTCAGAGACACTCAGCAAAATGCCAAATATTTCTTGAGCACATTTGCTTCAACCTCCCCATCACACCACCTTTAACTGACTACATACTTTTTCTAGTAATATAGCTTTTATCTTTAATTGACATTAAAAAAAAAACAACACACAGGTTTAATAAGTTCTACATGCTTTGGTGGAAAACATCTGCATATATGTTAGTGCCAGCAACACAGATGACAATTTCACAACCCTTCTCTTCCATTTCAAAATTTTACCAGATGATACAATTTCCACAAGAGGGAGGTACAGCTCTGGTACACACAACAGAAATCTTTCTTTTAGTGTGAATCCCATCAATTTATTTCTATCAAAAAACTCAAGACTTCCAAACAAAAGACAAGGAGGAAGGCTGAAACAAGCAGTTTTATCAATATAGTTTGGGGGTTTTTAATGAAAACTTAACTAATTATGTGACATGAGATTTTACTTTGCTTGATAACAGAGTATGCAAATACTAAAAATGTAATACTAGAAAAATAAATCTGTTATTTAATGCTGTTTCTGACAAGAGTGGGGGGAAGATATAAAGGAGAAACAAAGGTTTTCCTGCAATGATACAGTTATCACATGCACTTTGTGCATGGTTTTCACATGTAAAACTCACATGTTCTATAAATAAGAAACCCTGTGGATTCAGCCAGCACATAACACAAGAGCCTTCTTCCCTAAAAGCTACTTCTGCTCTTCTCAGTATTTGTATTATAATTTCTGAATCCCTCTGCCTCCACCTTTGATTTCACAGTGGTGTCAGTTTTAAGGACATAATTAACAAAAACACCTCTAAGGCCAAATACTGAGCTGTACTCAGGTAACATAGAACTGATCCCCTCAATGAGCTCATTTTACTTATTTTCCCCATAAAGATGTAACCAAATGATCTTCCTTTGAAGTAACAGTTATGAGTTATCTGCATATATATATATATATGGAAGGGAATCATCTCACAGTAGTGAAGACAAGTTATCCCAGCACAACCAATGGACAGTATTTTCTACCATTCTTCACATTTCTGGTCCATCAGTACAGTTTTATGAAGCAGACAAACCTGGTCTACACCTGCCAGGTCTACTCTACATCACCATAAAAACAGTGTGCAAACAGCTCTGTGCTCATAGTAAGCTGCAGTATTTTTCTACCTGGTAGCATTTGCCTAAAAATTTGGTTAACAGGGTTTTTTTAGTAGTGAAGTGAAGACTGGGTACTACAAACACATATTTAAAAATCATCAGGAGAGGAACAAGCACAGAGACTAATCTAAAAAAAAGAATATAACCCATGTTTCCTTAAGAAACCAGATAAGGAAACGCTTTGATCTTTTTATTCTGTTTATTCTGTCATGACTGCTAGTACAGGCACCATCCACAAATTAAACTGCCGAGGTTACCCAGGAACACTCCTTTACAAATGCCCCCACAATGGTATTTATGTAACTGTGAGTTTAGTGAGCAGATTTCACAAGTCACCTGCTCTATTTACTCAAAGATATTAAATCCTACTAGTGCAAATGCATCTAAAGGCATAACTCCTTCTTTGCTAGGAGAATGGAAGAGTTCTTCCTGGCAACTGTCAGGTAACCAATCTCTTCAGAAGAGGGTCATGCACATGAAAAATACAGTATCATAAAGCTATTTAAGAAGCAATATGGTTAGAAAGAAAGGCTCATTCTCCTTCCTCAGAGCCTCAGGGGAGGCAGCTAAGAAGAGATGGCACCAATGAAGGTCAAAGCCTGCTGTGCAGAACTTTTCCACTTGCTTCTGAAAAGGTGCCTTCTACAATCACTCTGGGGTTTTTTTCTACAGATTCCTTGACAGATTTCCCTTTCGGAAAGAGACACTTTTCCCACATATTCAGGCTTTCCACAACACAAATTGCTATTGAATGGAAGATACCAAGGAAGCACATAGGTGGGAACAGATAAGAAACCACCATCCTCAAATAACCCCTCGAGGCCACTGCCAAAGTCTGAACATTGAGATATCTTTACCTGTATTTCTTACCCATGGAAAATGGAGACAATAGAAATAAAAACATGCTATTGAGTGCATGCTCCATATTTTATGCAAGTGAGTTGAGTTATATTGTACTACAGGTACAAGCTTCAGTGCTGGATATTGTTACTACTAGTTTAGTGCTTCAATGTGTTCACAAGAGAGCATAAAACTGAAAAATCAGGTCAAATAACACTCCCCTAAACCAAGTTAGAATATGTCAACTCAAAGGCAAATTTTATTTGCTAAATTTTAAATTGCTATTTTGCTAAAATTCTATTTTAGCAAAAGCATCCTAAAAATAACAATCACACAGACAGGACCAAAGACCTGTAAAAGTCTTTCAAAAATGAATCTGTGTTAGAGATCACAATTTATTGCTGTGATGATCAAATACTTCTTGTAAACATCTATTATTCACTGATTTAGGATAAGATCCTGAGAAAAACAACTCCTAAACTATTAGTTTTAGATGCAAACATCCCATGCTACTTTTCCAACGTGCCTGTAAATCCAGTAATCAGCCAAAAAGCAGTCTGATTTCTGGCACACACAGAAGAGATGATCAGCCCTGTAAAACAGCTTACCTCGTCATTGATGTCGATCACATCTCCCAGCTTGAGCTCCAGCTCGTCCTCGTTCTGCGGGATGTACTCGAAGAGCACTTTGCACTGCCGCTTCTTGGACCCTGCTCCGAGGGGAACAGCACAAGTAAGAACACTCACAAAGGAAAACTCATCTTTCCTACGCTCAGCTCCTGAGGATTAGATCTGACCAGAAGATTCATAAGCCATCCCAAAGAGCTATGTAGCTTCGGATGCTGGTTTTGCAGTTTGTTTTGTCACATTAGTCTAGGGATCCATAGCTTAGATGGAGTTTGAAAACTGACTGCCAACTCCAAACACCGCACCACCAATTACCAACACTCTCTAAAGACATGTTGGGTCAAGAAAGACAGGTAAATCTCCACTATATAATGATTTTTCAAGCTACTTCTTAACCAAAATCTGCAGGAATGGCAGCTGCTTCCAGTTAGCACCTGCTTTGAAGAAAATGTGCAAGTTTGAGCCTCCAGTCTTTAAGCCATCCTGAAAGCAGTGACACATTTTCTTGTGCACTGAGAGCCCTTCTGCCCTCTAACACAGACCTTGCTAACCACAGCGCGGAGGTAATGCCAACATTTGCTGGGCTCGTATTTCAAAATCCAAACTCATTTGAATCTGTGAATGCAAAAAACCTCCCCTTCCTCGGTGCCAGTACAGTGTGGAGTAATTCAAACTAAGTGGCAATTAGCAGTGTTTGACAAAAGCAAAATTAAAATTAAGCGCAGTCTTCAGATGTTTGCCACATATCATGAAAGCTCTGCAGGCATTAAAAAGACAAAATGACAACCAGAAAGGGGAGAGCATTGAAGTGGCTTCCAACAACCCCTCCAGCCACCGCAGTGTGAACCTACATTGCCTAATTACTGTGCACATACCCTGCAGCGACGCCGCTGCTGAACCCAGAGAGTTTATGCACTTCTCCTTCAAACAGGAGGCCGTGCCTTCAGTCCTTTTCCACAACAGAGCAGCCAGCACGCTTTTGAAGGCAATTATCAGCCTGAGCTATGACCCACACACGTTCCCTATCCTCCTCAAAAGCAATCTGCATCAGTTTAAATGAAAATATGAATCAAAAGCTTGACGTGATAAAGCTTAAGCTTACAGGAGCTGTATAATTTCCATCCTTTCTCTCGTACTTTGTACTCATTCCACACTCAAGCTTCAGCAATTAAGATTAGCTCTGTAAAAACATTTCAAAACACAGATACTTCCTCCAAGATTGATCCTTGTCTTATTACAGCAGTGTTGAAAGTCCAAAGTCAGACATTTACAATACAGCCACACCCAGCATCCTCAGTACAAAACACGCCAGGCATCTGAGCAATATTCTGTATCTAAAATTTCTGAGAGAGGCCTCACCAAATCAAGAATTTTCTACATGCTGGTATATGATCTGTGCAAGACACAAATAAACCAGAAATATGAATCTCTATGGGTTATTTCTAATAACACATAATTGCTCACATAATACTCCCTTCTTTTGCCTCCGCTGGAGCTCATGCATCAGCCCAGAGGGGTTTTTCAGTTTACAGTAATTGCAATAAACGGTTCACTGGCCTTTACTGCCTCCTGCAGTGCTTTCAGGGCTTCTCCTTTGTAGATTAACTGATACCAAAAAAAGGCAAATTAAAAAGCCACGGCCATTTGGTATAAATCTGATCTCAGCATTCCTTTCCAATACTGTAATTCTATCTAAGTGGGGGAGAAAACCAACCCATGGATGCATTTCAATTCAGAACTCTTTCTCACCTGGGTTTCAGTCTTCCAGTTTTGAAAATCCCAAGATTAACCTAGGAAAGTTACTGGCATAAAGGTGTGTCAGGGGAGGTTTAGGTTGTGTGTTAGGTAAAAGTTCTTCACCCAGGGGGTGACTGGGCACTAGAACAGGCTCCCCAAGGCAGCTGTTACACCACCAACCCTGAGAGAGTTCAAGAAGTGTTTGGTCAATGATCTCAGGCACAGGGTGTGACTCTTGACGTGTCCTCTGCAGGGCCAGGAGTTGGACTTGATGATCCTGATGGGTGCCCTCCAACTCAGGATATTCTATGATTCCAAGGTAACAAATCCAACTCAGGAAACAACAATCCAGCTTCACGTGGTGCCGCAGGACTGCTGGGCTGGCAGCCTGCAGGCAATTCTGCCCCGTTCCAAAACAACTTGTCTGGCCTCAGGTTTTGCTTGTTTTGTACAGGGTAAACCAAATTTATCCCTTTGTTGCAGTCACTTAGCACACCTTCTGTGTTTTCCTTCTGCTGAATAAAGGCAGACATCTAACTGATAGGAATTCTGCCTGCAGCTTACCACCCACCTGGCACAAAATACCTGAATTCAGCAAGAGCTGCACATAAGAACACAAGGGACTGAGCAGGCACAGACAACCTGCCTCACTGCACATGGAAACTTGCTGCTAAAAAGAATTAAGGGCTTTTCTAGCATTCTAAATCTCATTTTACCAGGTAAGGAACCAGAAATGGAATGACAACTAAGCTCTGAAAAGCTTTTGAAGGAAGCAAGTGATTGCCCAGACACAGAGCAAACAGGATCTGCTGGAGCAGTTTAAACAATCTTCCAGGAAAAAAGGGAACAGCAAGTAAAATGGAAATGCATAGACTGTCATTGCACCAAGTAAACCATTCTGTGTCTAAAGAAAGGTGCTTGAACACCATTTTCTTCCAGGAGGATGAGACTAGCTAGAGCACTGTGGAGTTGGAGAGCAAGTTGTACCTACTATCCTGGCCAGAGCTACCAGCATGAGGATGAGACATGAGATATGGGATCATTCCAGGGTTAGGGAGACCAAAACAAGCAGCTGACAGCTGAACTGGTATCAGATCACGTGCACAGAATCCTAGAACATCTCAAGCTGGAAGGACCCATCAGGATCAAGTTGATTCCCTTTCAGAGCATTTATCCAGGAACAGCATTAATCCTTCAAGGCTATATTTTTCCAAAGCCTGTTGATAAACATATACCTAAACAGGAACATACATGCTGTTGCCAATATGCACATACAGATAAGAGTCATGAAAAAGTGATTTTGAGCCCTTAGTTGCTTAGAACAAAGTATCAAGAAATTTGTAAATCCGGTGGTCCCATTTCAGGCCTTTCAAAGACAACCAGTGGCTCTTCTCCTTTTATGGGCAAAATCTCAAAGCATAAACATACCAGAAACAGTAAGTTCTGCAATGTTTCTTCTAAAAAAAAAAGTAAGCTTAAATCATAAATGCCTCCAATCCCTTGTAAGAGAGAGGAAGTCGAAGTAATTTAAAGCAATATCTAATTTGGACTGGTATGTCCAAATACAAATCACAAGTCAATTCGCTGGATGTAGGGAATGGCAAGTTTTCTGCTCTACATTTTGGTCATCTTGATTTAAAAACTGGCATTAAAACATAGAAACCACAGATAGAGAGGCACCAACACTACACTCCTGGCCATCCTGAAGGTTGCTGTTAAAACGAAAGGAAAACCACTAATTTTCTTTAGACACCACCAACCCCACCTTGTTTCAAACCAGAAGCAGGCCTACCCTGAGGAATCTGAGCCATGGAGTCCTTGTCACAAAGCCCTGACTTTGTAGCAAAACTTCATGTTTTAACACTTCTTTTAAAAAGACCACAGGAAGATTTTTTTATTATCATGAACAGGCCTGCAAGTTCACATTCAGGCATCTGATAACACAAGCAGAGCTCACGTGAAGTTACAGGGCTCTCTGGTATCTGGAAGGGGTCTAAATCCTGTTTCCAGGAAAATTCATCTGTATCGCTGCTGTTAAAGCTACACAAAATTTTTCTGCCCATACATCCAGAAGCAAAACTTGGCTTTGGATCAGTTTTTCCTCCTTTGTTTCTAGTTTTCCATATAACCTTAAAACTAAGTCAGGCATTAAATAATTCATAATTAATTCTAAAAATGCACGTCAGCAGCTTAGGCAATAAGGAATTGGAAAGACTACATACTCTTCTTGAAGCCTTTGGATGGAGGATGAGGCTGAAATCCTCCCGCTGGAAGCCCATAGCTGCTCATACGCTGCACAAGACTGGCTACATTGCCAGATTTCTCCCTCCTGAGTGGCACAGCATCATCCTTGGGCTCTACATCCTTCTTAACTTCCTGAAAAGAGAGATTTAAAAGACTGAGAGGCCACTGAAATTACTCCAGAGGTCAGTGATTTTAGACAGACAGTCAATAGACTAACAGATTTCAGGTACTTACCTTTTGGGGTATAATAAGTTATACTCAAAAATCATGGCATCTAAACATATCAAAGGCCTTAATAACTTGACCCTTTCATAGAATCAGGTTAGTAAATAGGTAAGATGATGTGCTAAGAAAATTTAGAAACCAAGGCAGCATTCTAGCCATCTATTGCAACTCCAAGAAAAGTAGCTTTGAGCCCAAAAGTCCCGTATTACAACTCTCGTGTCACAGCTCATATCTGAAAACCTTTTCAGAAGTATAGTTACTTCAATGGCAGACCCATAAGGTAGGCTAATAAAATAATTTATTATATATAACAGTATTAGGTGATTATCTCTGCCTCAGAAAGCTCCAAGGTGTTTACAGATAAGATGCAATTGCACTGCTGAAAGACATGAGTGGAAAAGAAAGTGAGATACAACAGACAGAGTGGGAGCAAGTGAGGGGAAAGGTGTAGGAGGAAAATAACTGACATAATTTTTCTGATCATTGTCTCTCACCTTCCTATCTTTCTATATTGGGATGTAAGCATTGGAATTGAGTGTGCCAATCAAGACTAAGAAGCCTATAAACAAGAAAGCACCAGTTCTTGACAAAAAGGCCAAGGTCACAGCAGTTACTCTACTGCATCAGCTCATTAAGGGAGATTCCAGCGGAGAACAGATACTCTGAACAAGAAAACCATCACTTTGCACAAGAAGCCCATTAAGTTGGATCAATGGCCCATCTAGTGCAGAACACAGCTCCCAGCAGCCGCAATCCCAGAGGCTCTGCAGAGAGCCAGCCTTGCAACTCAGATCCTCCCATATTCCCAGAGCACCCATAACGGTTTCATTAAGGAGATGCATCACCTCCTCTTTCCTTTTTACATCTGCAGCTGGCCCTGTCTAATCCCTATCTGCACTCCTGGTCCTGTCTGCCTCCACGGAACCTTGGGGATGGACACCAAATATTTGCTCTTTCCTACACAAAGAAGCTGCGCTCTCTCATCTGCTCTAGGCTGACTCCTTACTGGTCCCTCAGTGTGCTCCCCCCACCATTGCATTTTGTTTGTCACAACTTCCACCACTGTGTAAACCTGGATTGTATTTCCCCTTGATTTTGTCTTGTCAGCTGAGGGGTTCCAGCCCCATATCAGGCAGCTGCTCCGTCCCTTTAACCATCTATCCTGTCCTAACAGGGGCCTGTCTCCATCTCAGTCTCATCAGATCTGATGACCCCTAGCATCCTGCTGGTGTTTTGGGCTGTCACTACACCTGGAGCTGAGGAGTTTGGAGAACTGAAAACAACACCATCAGGTATTCAGGAGCTCATGCTCACCCTGCAACTGGCAGTTCCATGTAGGCATCACATGGATTAGCTTTTTCTACACACATAACTTGGCATTTGCCTCCCTCCAAGCCAGCCTTTTTGTCTGCTCAGCCCCTTGCCATTAGCATGGCATTGAACTACATTAGAGTTTAAAAGCACTCAAAATGGGAGTGTCCACTGTTAAATCCCCTCTCCAGATGACCACAGATGCCGAACAAAGCCAGTACCACAACCAGTTCCTGGAGATCCCATTAAAGACTCTCCTCTATCCTCACAAGTCATGGATAAGTCCTTTGTTTCTAAAGTATCTTTCAATCCATAAAGGAATTTTTCATTCAGTCTCACAGCAACTTCATTCCTTCAATACTTGATGGAGAACTTTATCAAAGACTTTCTGAAAACCCAAGTGTGTTATACCCACTGAATCTCACACATCTGTGTGCTTAGCAAGACCCTCAAAGCCCATCAGCTTTCCCACCACCACAGCATTACAATGTCTGGAGAAAAGCAACCTTTGCAGCTTTTTGTGACCCACTTCAGAACAATTCTTGCATCCACCATCAGTAGCCACTGGTTGACAAATCCACTACTTATTGCAGATGTAGCAGCAATAAAATCTTTAAGAATAATTGAAAACAATATTGGCAAGGCATAGACATACAATTACTCATGTCATGTAAACTCTTAAACATGAGCTTTAAGACAACAAAACCCATGCATCGATGAAGTGCCAAAAATAGCAGAAACATATTGCCCAGGACCTGTCTGGTGCTTTCTGGAACATCAGAGCCCAGGTTACCTACAGCAGCTGTCCAGTTGGAAAACTCAGCAGGTCTGAAAACATGCTGCTGATGCTTTCAAAGATACTACATACCTGAAATCAAACAGACCAAAATACTTTCCTACTTCTCAGAAGAGCAGAGCAAGTAGAATAATCAAAACTACAGACAGTACAATTTTTCTTCCCACTCATCTACATTCTAAAAAAAAAAGGCTTTTCAGAAAACACTCAAGTAGTTCCTGCTATTACTCTTCTTTATCTGCAGTGACTTCTGCTCTAGAGATCTTAGCTCTGCTCAGATCCCGTCTTGGAAGTAAAAACAAAAAAACCAAAAAACACAAAAACCAAAAATAAAACCACCAAAGAAACTCACCAACCCTCCAGAACTGCACAGCAACCTGCCCACCTCCCATCTGAACAGCCATTTCACATTTCAGAGACTCTTGTCATTCTCATGTTGCTTTTCACCCAGTTACCTACAACTCTGAAAAACCACAAGCAAATAAATTTGGTTACAGCTGAAAAGTTTGCCACCTCCAGAACACAAGGGCTTCTGCCCCTGGATTTTTAAAATTATAATCTTTTGCTATGCAATTCATACAGCCTTCGGTAACTTTGTAAAAAGCATAGAGATGCAAAGAGGTATTGGGGAAGACTTACACAGGCAGTTTGGTCAAAAACATGACCTCTCTCTTTTTCTCTTTTTTTTTTTAATATATTAGAAGAAATTAAAAAAAAAAAAAACCAAAACACAAAAACCACAAAAAAAACCCAAAACCAAAGCAAAACAAACAAACAAAAAACCCCAGAACCAAACACATCAATTCCAAACACTAGAACACAGTGTGAGATAACCATCACTGTAATCAATAATTTGAATTAAACACAAAATATACTTTTAAGTCTGGCAGTAACATCAAAAGCAGCAACACAACAGACAGGTTATAAACAACAAGAAATTATTTCAGACAAAGGCAGTGCCCTCTACAAAAGACCAAAACCAAAAGAAGGAATGCTTGAGTGACTTTCTTGCCAGGCTCGAGTCAGTAGTTCAAATGGTGACAGGTAAGAAATACTCAAAAGTCTAACACAAGACAAAGGTAAATTTTAACAGAAAGTATAGTGGATTTTATTTAAAAATAGAGTCTAAAATAATTCTGTGAGCAGCCACTACATGCAGAAAATCTTGGAGTCAGATTTACTGAAGATTTACTGGTGAAGAATTTCATCAGCAGAAACCAGAAGGAACAATGAGACATTGGGAAAGTCCTAATACAGGCAAGATATGAAAACTGAACTTTGATAACACAGCTAAGAGAAACCATCCTACTCTGAGACATATAAAAGGAAAGAGGTTGCAAGGAAAAGTTCAAGGTGACTATGTGATAAAAACAGAAGCAGAGAACTGCAAATCCATCAGATTTACAATGAAGAGACGTGGATAACAACCACACAAGAGGGTACTGCCACAGCAGACAGTGATAAATCTAGTTTTGACAAAGAACTACAGGTGTAGTTAGCAAGCAATGCATGGATAAGACAACTACTTTTTCCATATTTAACCTACTACCCTTTATAACACGCTTGTAAAGCAAGCACTGTTTTTCTTCTTGTTAAGGAGGAACTGCAAAGTTAATTAGCCTTCCTCAGGGCATTAAAAACCACATTAAAATCAAACCAATTTAAAGTAAATTCAGGAGTTCCTTGTCCCCACAGCTGCATGTGGTATATTACACTACAACCCTGTAGTTCACATCAGTCCTCTAACAGCAGGAAAACTCTCAAAGATTTATTTTCAAAAGCACACATCAGGATCCTCTGACAAACACCGATCACCCTTGCCAGCAACTTCATCCTGGGCATCATCACTATGGCTCTGAGCTTTAGGACATGTTAAGATTTCACAAAGTAATCTCTAAACAAGACAGTTTGGATCTGTGAAAACTGACACTAGTCAATGCAAACATCAATAAATGCCCCATTAATAATGTTAATAAGAGTCTGCAATTCTTAGATCTCTGCCCTAACAGCTTGCTTGAACTTCAGTCGTTGGACAATGACACTGCTCACAGGTCTCATCTCTGAGCTACCACTACACTCAACCTGAGCATGCCCAAGGCTCCTATTCATTGGCTTCACAAGTAAGGTAGTTTTCTTTTTTTTTTTTTTTTTGTGGTTTTTAAGTCAGCCTTATATATCCAAACTATGAGAGAGAGTCTGTGTTGTGACAATACCAACAAAAAGCTCCAGGCCACTGCAGCTTGTTCCGAGATGAGGCGACTGCCAGCTGCCAGCCAAACCAAAATGAAAATCTGACATTAACTGCAGCTGGAAATTTTAATATTTTTATTATGACAGTTCACTGAAGTTCAAGGCTTGTAAGTGTTTCCATTAGCAGCACAGATTTTATGCATTTATGACTTGGCAGAACAAGGTCAATACAGACTGTCTCTTGGCATAAAACACACTCAACTGGGAAGCAAACACCCACTTCTTCTGTTGCAAACTACAGTACTAGTCCTAAAGGTTTGAAGTTTTCATAATCTCCACTAAATGTTTGTTTCACAACACTTACAAAATTTGCCAAAATTCCTAGAGGCTCATAAGGAAAAAGGAGTATAAATTTAACTCAATAGCAAGGAAAAAAAAAAAAAAAGGTGATCTTAAGGGGGTGTTGTTTTAATTGCACTTGTCACAGTTTAACAATTTGTCAGAGAAATGCACTTGTTTACATATAAAAACCTCAAAATCATTTAGGTACAGCAACATGCAAAGAGCCATCCTTTATATGCAGACAAAAATCCAGCACATCCAAATTCACCCACAGCATCATGATATCTATTAAAATAAGCAAATAAGGAGGTGGTGCTGACCTACTTTTGAAGGGAGTGAGGAGCCGCCTTCCCATCATCAGCTGCTTGCCCACCCATCGCTCCAGCAGGGACAGCTGGATCCCCCCCACTTCCCTTGCCAGGAGCCAAGAGCACTCGGATCAGCCAGGCAGTGGAGACACAGAAAGCAGGTCAGATCGTCTGAAAGGCCATGAGTTAAAAATATGAAGTCTATTCCTGAATTATAGGGCACAGGAAAGTTCATTATCCAACAAATCTAAATCCTTTGCTAGATTCTTCAGGCGTAAACATTAAGACTTGAGCTGCCCATCTCATCCTATTTATGTCATTATACAAAGAACAATCATCTTTAGAGTTCTTATATTAATTCCACTATAACATCAGGCTGTACAAAAGCGATGTGCATTTCTGTTACTGGCTGAGTACATTCTAAAGCAAGACCTGCAGCAGCAGAACATGGTCTCAATCTCTAAAGAGGCTGAGATGAAGAATACACAAAGATAAAAGTCTAAACCTCCACACACAATTATATCATCTCTTCCCCATTAGAAGCACAAAAAAAAGAACTCATGGACTGGCAAATTAAGTTCATGATTCATATTTTACTGAGCAGAAAACAAAGAACTCGGAATTGAACCTGTCATTTTAGGGAAGAGGGAGGAATTGGAAGCTTGTAATAAATCTACAGGCAACAGTTTCATCTACACAAGATCACAGCCTTGAAAACCCTGTCACTGAAAAATAACACATATAAATGTGAGTGTATATACATATAAAAATCTGTACATCTGCCATCTGTCTACAGAAGAGATACTGTCAGCATTAATCTGTTCAAGTGCAATGGAACACCACAGTTCCTAGAACATGAAAGTCTTCACATAGCTAATTATTTAAGCCCCCATTACCTCTTACATTTACAGTTTTAGTTACAGCAACACACAGACAGGCACAGGGCAGCTTTGGTTTTTGCAGTACCACTCACTCCAATCTCAGATATCCCAGATCCCTTCACTTTGCCAGTGTCTCCTCCTTGACTAGAAAACATGATTTCTCACTCTCAGTTCAGGTGCCCACAAGGGCAAAATATTTAACAAAGGCAAAGAAAGAAAGATGAGCAATGTACAGGTACTCCTGCCCCATTACTCTTCATGAACTAAAGGGACATATCAAGAAAATTTACGCATCAAAAAAGCTGAGAAGCTCCTGAGGTCCTTCCCTGGAGCATTCAGGAGATCAGAGCAGGTTCCATCTCCCAACAGAAGAGCTCGGCTGGGAGAGGTCAGAGGTTGCCACTGACTCCTCAAAGGATTAAACATTTCTCTTGAAAACAGAAATCACCTTAAAGATGAAAGCAGTCACCATGTGAATAATGGACAAACTTGATAACCTTTGTTCTGCAAGACAATTTACCTTCTGGACAGTTTAACACTTGTCATGGGTTGATTTTCTGGGGGCCTAATTTATGGCTGAAGTAGGGACTGTGTAACAGTAAATCACTGGGTTTACGTGCCGAGCCATAAACAGGCTGAAGCTACAATAAGGCAGCATCACTCCTGGCCTTTGACTGGCCATAAACTGCTTCATAATCTGACTTCTGTAAATCCCAGTCAAAGGCACTTCTGTTCCTGACTGAGGCTGGAAAAAAGTCACCAGCTGACACGAACCCCTGGCAGCTTCCACAGGACCTCCAGACAAATAATGCTGTGGGAGCACCTCTTGCTGTAGCTCCTCAAAACAGCACACTTTGCTCCAAGGCCATCATCAGCTGAGCGTGGCTTTGGAAATCTCTAAATATTCCCTCTAAATACATGAGAGCTTTACACAGAGCTATCAATTTGCATTGGAAGTTCTCACATGTTTCAAACATGAATACAGAAAGAGAAGATGCAAAGTCCTGGGAGAAAAACTTCTGTGCCATCAGGTGACGCCAGAAGACACCACTGGATTCTGTGCATAGAAAAGTTTCACGAATGGCTGGAGAAAAAAGCTGAAATATTTACATTTGTGCCTTCTGCAGATTCAAATCGTACTTTCTAAGTTACTCCCTCAAGAATAAAGTATAATTAGCTATAGAAGTCACTCGAGACAGGCTCAGACTTCTCCAGTTTGCAGACAGAGCCCCAGTGTTGCCTTTATTAAATCACACCCCTATCACATAACACAGTTTATCAAGTTACCAGCATTTTTAAATATGTTATAATCTATGCTAAATATAGATCATATAATCATCCTGTCTTCCTGTGTAGGAAGAAAAACATCATCAATCAGGCAAGGTACCTCTTATTTCCCACAATACGTAACACATGGAGTAAGTTGGATCTCTGGGAAGCACAGAAAATGTACTGAGTCGCTTCAGACTTACGGACAAACTTGAGCCATTGAATGAAAGTAATACTTGAAGGTCAATAACAGAACAAACAGCTGGACTTTCCTACATAAGGAAAGCTTATCTCTACAGAAGGAATGCAGAAGCAAGCTTGGAATTTCAGATCTTTACACAAATGCATATATTTTCTATATATTTAAATAATTCAATTTTGTCATGGAGAACTGGACACCTATAAAGACTGTGCCAAGCAAGTGTCAGAACAGATTCTGACATGAAGCCTCATTAACGTGCAAAATACAAGAGACCTAAAAACAAAACACAAACAAAACACCAAAGCCCAGATGCAGGAAAGCACACCAGTCAACTCACCAGGTCTACAAGTAGCAGAGCAAAGAATCCTAAATTCAAACGAATAACTTGATGTAAACATCTGTGCTTCCTCTATGTTTCCCAACCATTTAGGTAAGTAAAAAGTTAATTTTAAAATACTTCTAAAAATAATACCTTAATATTTTAAGATGCTGCCATGTGTTCAGCCAGATAAAACCATCTTAAAATACTGATTGCATTTCTTTTCTATTTGTTTTTATATATATATATGACAATTTAATTACATTTCTTGTAACTGTTTTATAGAATAACACTTAATGTCCTGTCAACCACCAGCCACAAAACAGTGCTTTAGATCAATGAAACCAGGAATCACGCATGGCAGAGGGCAAGACAGAGACCCAGCTCCCACAGCACATGTGTTTTATCAGCTTCCCCCACATGGGAAGGCAGGAAGACATTTCTTTTCCCTTCTCCCAGTTAAGTGCCTCTATTGCAGGTCCAGAGGAACATGGGATCTATTAACCACTACAGGCCCCCTTTGATGTTTAACTCAGAACATCCCTTATTCCCTCTCAGCATCAACCTGCATCCGCTCTGTCGTACTCAGCTCTCTTCTTCCCTGCATCCCTTTTCCAGGGCACCCATCTCTTTCCACTCCCTGGAAAGCCTGCAGCACTTCACTTATGGCCACAAGTTAAAACCTTGACTCATCTATGCCCCTTCACAAGTCTTGCCTAAGACACAAAATTAAATGCCTAAGAGATTGTCAAATAAGGGCTAAAAATATAAATCTCAGAAACTCGGGGGAGATAAAAACAGGTTTAAAGTTCAAGTTTTATCAAGGAATCACACATTAACATTTTTAACTGAAAATGCATCTTGCTTTTTGCTCCTATTTTGTAAGCAGCTATGTCACCATCAGTTTCTAATAGTGCAAAAGCTTGTAACACCAAGTCCAAAACTAAAGAACTCACATATATACACCAAATTATTACTTTTAGGAAGTGAAAACCATCCAAAAAGCTTGGTAAACCTAGAAAATATTTATCGCATTGAACTTTCAGATCAGCTCATAACACTGGATAAACCCAGTGTTCAAGGAAGAAAAACGTACACTCTGTATTAAATAAATTTAATACTGAAAACACTACAGCAGCAGAGTAGCGATTTGGATAGGTCACCCAAAATGATGACCATCTGAAAAAAAGATTCCCAAGTGGTGCAAATGTCAGGTGATGACAGGCCAGATGAGCTACCCTCATGCAGCTTCACTGTCAAGTTCACATGTAGGTTACTTCATTCCACATCATAATAAAAGAAAAATGACAGATTTAATATTAACTGTGTTGGGTGTACACACATGTTGATTTATAAGACATAAGGCAAAGTATTACAATTACAGGGCTGGAATGCACTCCCAGAGCCTCCTGGGATGTAACAAACATTACATGTTACAGTACCTGGATAACTGACCTTTTTGGCCTTATTATATATGCTAATTCCAGAGTGCATCTTTATGGTTGTATTTTAGGGTTCTGCACACAAGGATGGTATAAATTTAAAAGTGAGTTTCCTGCACCTGTCCAGTCAATTATTGCTGACCCAGACACTGACAGTGCTTTGTGCAATTTACTCAGGGATGGTTGCAAACACCCTCTGATGGAGCACACCCTGTTTGGAAGCCTCCAGCCAGGGAATGGTTGCCCTTCTCCCGTGCTCGGAGAGGAAGTTATGAAATTACTCATAAATCAAGCACAGTAACTAAATAAGGAAGGACAAAAGAGCAGACTGCTTCATGTGACTACAGGAATAACTACATGTGTAAACCTGTTGCCCCTTCCATACAAATTGCCCCCAATGGAAGTAGCTTGGAGAGTATCCAGGAGTGTGCAGTTGCCACACAGCAACATCACAAGCTCACTTGGTGTTTAGAAAAGCAAGAGGCACGTGTACAACCAGGAAACTTGGTTAACTCAAATCAGAGAGAATAATTAGCACATTAAGCAGTATTCACAAAAGTCATTAATCCCATTTTATCCTGCTGTCCTTTGGAAAAGCACCTTAGGTTCCCTTCCATACCATGTCACTGAGACAAAAGTTACAAGCTCTTTCCATTTCTCCCATGGTCTTGACAACACAGTATTTTCAAATCTAGAATATACAAATATATGTTAAAATATTCAGTACTACGAGAAGCACCAGTGTTTTCCTCATTCCATGTTCACATTCAACCATTGAAGACCACACAATGCCACAGATAAAATTTTACTCTTACAGTGAAACAACAGTTGCAAACCCAAACTGAAATCTCCTTTATTTTTCTAAACACCTTAAAGCACAGGTGCTCATCTAGAACAGGGGAAGGGCCACATCATTTTGACAAATCTTCACACAGTTCACTTTTGAGGAAATCTGTGACACTTCAGATCTAACAGTCCATCAAGATAAATAATTCAAATAGTCACATCACCTTCACGATCTCTTTTTCTAAACAACATACCCACACTGCCTTAGAATATGAAATAATTCACACATCCCCAACCAACACTGACAAGGCAATAAAATTCCTATGTGGACAGAGTGAAAACATGAGCAGATAACCTGACACATACTTGTCCAAAAGTGGCTGTTCTGGCAGGCCTGGGCCAGCAACAGCAGCTCTATGGTGCAGTCTCAGACCATCTGCAAACTCAAACCAACACCAAGAGTTCCCCTCTTCATGCCAGATACAGTGACTTCACAGAGGGACCTCACAGGGTCCGGGCCTGACTCGTATGAACCCAAGCAGTCAAGCCAGTGACTCAACTGGAAAAGTTACAGGAATAACAAGAATCCACGATGAGCTCTGCACCCCAGCAACAACTCATATGTGACTCTATGCCCACAGATCAGTGTCATTGGCTATATCTGCCAAGGTTTTCAGATGCTGCTGGGCTCTTCTTTACTATTATTTTTAGAAACATAGTTTCCCCATCATCAGCAAGGCTCGCTCAAGCCATTTACTTTGACATTCCAACTGGAAAACAACTGTTTCCTTGCTTATTCAGGCCAAAACAGCTGGCTGGCATAACCAGTCCCTCACCCCACAAGCACAGGAATCATTATCACCATTCTCGCAAATCCCAGACAGGATCAGTGGGAGCAGTTCAGGCAAACCCACAAGGCACCCTCTGATACGACACTCTCCTCCAGTGGCCCTATTTTCTCCAAAAGCCAGAAGGAAAATCAGAAGGAACAATGAGTGGCACCATAGTGTTGGCAACAGGTCTCTAAGCACCAGCCCGAACGCTCAGCTTCACTCCTCGCCAGGAGACAAAGAGCCACCTTACACCCAAGTATGTTCAACACTGAAACCAAAATTACTTAATATGGCTTTCAATCTTGCATGTAATCTTTGTTTCTGAAAAACAAGAACTGCCAGCTTTGAAGCAAACATCGCCCTCTTGCAGGCAGGGCTGCCTACTCTGCCTGGGAAGAGACACCCCTGAGCTCCTCAGTGGCACCTGCCTGAACACACTGCAGGGACAGCTCCCCCAAAACAATAATACAGCAAAGGAAAAGGCTGGAGAAACTGAAATATCATTTGACCAACAGGACTGATAAATCACTGCATATCTTATTTTCTCCAAGCCTTACCCGGATGCCAAGAATTCAGACAGAATACTTAAAGGAGCAGACACCAAAATTCTGGAAACAGGTATTTTATTCTATTCCTCAAATACACTGCACTTCAAACTAGATGCATATGGCTTAACCTATATACATTGTTTAAAAGTTTAGTTATTAATCTG
This sequence comes from Sclerurus mexicanus, assembly GCA_013396755.1. Classification (NCBI taxonomy): domain Eukaryota; kingdom Metazoa; phylum Chordata; class Aves; order Passeriformes; family Furnariidae; genus Sclerurus; species Sclerurus mexicanus. The sequence continues at coordinate 227,780 of VWZF01005546.1, read as the reverse complement.
CTATTTTAATTAATGTTACTACACTTTTTAACTGTGCCTAAGTTAAAATTAACCTAGAACAGAAAGTCTGCATTGTCCACAATCCCCCCCTACTCCATGATTCCTGTTTAGAGTTCTGGGTGAGGTCAATCCACTGTTTTTGAAAAGGAATTACAGAAGACCTTACACTTGAAGGAGCTTTCGGCCAAAACCCCTCACCGGTTCACAGCACGCCTGGTGTTTAACAGCATCCCACCAGCAAGAACACAGGACAGGGGCACCAAAGGCAGGCTTAAGAAGGTAGGTCAGCTGTGCTAATACTCTAAAGTGTTGCTCTCAGAGCAATGTTAAGGGAAGGAAAGGGGCTTGAGCTGTGGTTTGTTTACACAAACACACAGACCAGGAAGTTGAACAGAAAGAAATCAACTAGAAACAAATCATCCTTTAAAAAAGGAATTCTTCATGCAGGCACCATAACTGTCTGCAGTTTCTAAGTGTCCCAATGCACTACGGAAAGGCAGATAAATTAAAATCAAGCCCAAGTAGTTTTATTACACAAACACCTCTAAGATCAAGAATTTACGCTATATATTAAACAAAACCTACAAAATACGCTGCAAACACAACTTTTAAATTTGTGCTGCTCACATCCATTTCCCCGAAACGCGAAACCTGTTTACAAGATTTGATGTTAAGAACATATGGAAAATAAAGCAAGCTTACCACCTCCAAGGACATATTTGCTCGAACACGCCCAAGTGTTGCAGGGTTTGGTTTTTTTTTATTTAGGGGGAGGAAGAAAAATGTCACAGCGAGCAAAGTTCACGTGTTAACTTGGAAAGGATCCAGGCTCTGCTCTACAGCGGGAGCAGCTGCACACACCTGTGCAGGCAAGAAGCTTCCCCTGAACCAGCTCTGTCTCCGAGTGGGTGGCTGAGGGGCTGCATGTCCCAAACACGCTTTGAGAAGCACCCAGGTTGTTCACCAGAATGTCCCTGAAGATTCCTGGCACACTGAACTGATGAGAGCTACTAATTAATCCACCCACTGCTCCTCCCTCATCTGAGTTACTGCATTGAGCTTACGATCTAACTGGTTTTACTACTGTGAAAAACCTATTACACACAATTCAGCTGGTTGTAAAACTAAGGTAGTGATAAATTAAATAACACAAGGAACTCCAGTCCTTAAAAAACTTCTCAGCTACAGATGTACAGAAATCTTCAAAAAATGAGCAGAAGGATGAACACCAAATCATGACTTCCAGCTTACCAACACAATGGGTGTCTGGATAATTAATAGAGCTACTCAAAATAAACAAACAAAAATGGATCTTAGGCCATTTTTTCAAAGTAAATGCAAAAAAAAAGAGTAAAGATTCATCGGGCCAGAGAATGAGGGAGATCCAGGCGATTTTCTGAATGAGGGGAGTCCTGGACTCTTGGATCTCTACTTTCAGAAAACTGGTCCTATATATTATATAAAGAAGTCTACAAACAGAAATGAAACCCAGCCCAAAGCCAAAAAGCCTTCCACATTCCACACACCTTAGCATAGCCAAAAACCTCACACATTCCAACAGCATTATTGCACTGCAGGTGAATGAATGTGTGCACATTTTACACTGTGATGGATTTTAGAAAGGAAAAGCCACTCTCAAAGAAAGTAATAAAAGTCTGCAAGCTTTCCACTGCTAATTCCTTTTAGGAATTTATAAAGTTGTTTATTTTAAATTGCCCATACAGGAAGAAGCAAAAAAATGGAAATAACAATGCCAGAAACAAGAACTAATTCAAGTACTGCAACCCCACTCAAAGTGGATATGCACACAGTTCAAACAGGAATCTCAAACCAGGTTTCGTTAATAACATTGCACTCCAAAAACCAGCACTGCAATACAGGCAGAAAATCTTTAAAAATCCCTTGTACTGAAAAGTGAATTCAAGGAAATGAGCTTCACAAATACACAATGTAGTTGCTTGTACCTTTTTTTTTTTTAACTGACTTGTTTTCAACTATAAAATCATTCCAAACTTCACCACCACCCCTGAGTTCGGGTTTCTGGACTGCTTTGGACATTCCACTCACTGACTTGCCTCCTAACCTTTACATCCTCCCACTCCCAGTCCAATGCAGTGACTCCCACACTAGTACATTAGGGTGTTCTGGACACTTTATGGGCTTCCCCTAAGCTGAGTCTACCTGGTCTTCTTCTTTCAAAGCAAAACAATTCAAGTGGACATCAGCACCAAGAACTGCACCTTTTGGGACAGACTGTCTCAGACTGCTGGTTAACCTGTCAAGTGATGAGCTCACAGAAAATGTCCAGGTCCCAGGTGGCACCAAGAACCAGGCATCACAAAATTGATCCTCCTTCACGATCTCACCATCAATAGGCAAAAAGCTTGGGTAGAAGCCAGTAAGACACAAACAAAAAGTTACCAGAAGATGATATAAAGTACCAAGAATCAGCACTACAACAGTATCCACAGGAAGCTTTCACACATTCCCTTCTCCACTGGAGTATTTCAAAGTCATATGGTGCTCAGCTCACCTACACTGCACAATAAAATAACCCCTTTGAAAACAGTCTCAGCTTCCTTTGCTGCAATTCTGACAGCAAAGACCCAAATGCTACTATGATAGGAAGCAAACTCACTACCACAATGTAAAACTACTTTGCAATGTTTAGAAGACTTGAGGGAAAAAAAGAAAGAAAAAAAAAGGAAGACATAATCAAAAAGAAAGGAAGACATAATCAAAGAGCTATTTCCTGCTTAAACAAGTCAAAATGAAGTTTACAGTGCTTAGTCACACTTCAAACAGCAGAGGTGCGTTTGTCCAAAGCACGCAAAGCATGAGAAGTGGCTCAAAATGTCAGTAAATTCAGTGTATGAGCTGAGCCCAGCAGGAGGGAACAGAAGGGGACTGATCTGCTTTAGCAGCGGTGATACGGTCCAAAACTGGGGCATCCGACGTATCCAGGCAGCATGGAATGATAATCCTCCTGTCAGCATCCTGCTTGTCTTTCAAACAGTCAAGAACCATCCTCGTGCTGCCGACAGCCAAGGACACTTTGCAGCTGGTACCAAGGCAACAAGCTCCTTTCCTGCCCTCAGACAGGATGAAGAAGAGACAAACTAACAAAGGTAGCAAAACCAAACTAGCTGGAATTAGCACCTCCCTCCAGTTCTGCTGCAGTTGATGAAAATCAAAGGCTTTTATTTCTTTAAAAGAAGAACTTCATTTATCTTCTGTAATAACATCAGGCGTTCGAAAAAAAGGACATGTCTGACATGTCTATCTCCACCCAGTTTAGTCTGTCGTATTTTATTGTTTTTAAATATTTCATACATGAAGACAAATCTAGTGGATAACGCATGCACTTTCATCTTCTAATTTTAATCTTTCTCAGATCAGCACAGATTATAACTTACTGTCCAAATTCTGCATGAAGAGGTTATATCCTGGCCTCTGTTCAATTCTTAACAAACCAATATATATGGCACCAAAAAAACAACACAAATTTAACCACTTAGGGGGTTCAGTCCAGTTCCCCATTTCATGCATGAAATTACACTCCTAACAGAAGAATAAAATTATCCTTTCAGGAAGGAATAAATATTCAAGTACAGCCTCAGAATTTTGCAGCAACCCTTAGTCCTGTCCACGGTAATGTGCCCTCTCTGGTCAGATTTCTCTGAACCTGACCTGGGAGATCCACTCCATATATGTGAGGTTCCCCCTCAATCCTCCTAGTCTGGCGTCCTTCCAGCTCCTTCCTCCTCACCACATCTTTCAGGCCTTCATCCTTCTTTCCCTTTTGTGGGTTACAAGAAGTTGACAATACTTGTCCCTCTTCAGCATCCTTATTATTACCCCTCCCAGTGGTGGTGGTGAGCTACTGGGCACAGAGCAAACAATTAAATCCATTTCTCAAGGGACCTTCCTCATTCACAAGGCCAAAGTACAACCCTGCTTCAGGGTGTTTCCACCTCCCTCCAGCATTTCACCCACCTATACCTTGAGGGTGTTAACATAACACCAGGCCAAGCTGGGGCACTTGAATTTAGTTGCTGAGGCTTGGTACTTGCAGCAGTCTGGTCACAGTGGCATTTTACAGATCCCATACTATGATCCAACAACCTACTATGGCCACAAATGAGAACTGTTCTGGATGAGGCAGAAAAAACCCCCCACTCTTGTGCAACAGTTTTCCCAGAAACAGTCTCTCAAACTAACTCTACCTGTAAATTAACTTTTAAGAAGGAATTATAACCAAATTCACTTTCACTTCCCTAATAATTAATGCTTTCCCATCATCTCATCATTGCACAACAGTTTTCCACCCTAAACATACCATCTTAGAAGAAAAAGTTCCCAGAATCAGTCTCATAACTGCACTCAGCTCCAGCATCAAAGAGGGAAGTTACCTCTGTTGTCATGAAACAAAAGTGACACTTTTCTTCTGCACAACTTTCTTTACACTTCTCCAAATCCCTGTGCCTTCTAGTAAACCGTCCGTGCCCTGTAGTTCAGGATATCCAACCATGCCATGCACATACTGAACAGCTGTAGAGTAAAAATCCCTGCAGCTGAGATGCCAGGAAGGAAACAATTTTAAATAAAGTTTATAAAAGCCACAGCTGCAGAAGGGCAAGAAAACACCCAAGAAGTTTGGTAATTAACACGGAAACACATCACATCCAATGTCTCTGCTGTTCAGTGGAAAGACAGTCTTGATGACACAAGTACCAGAGAAGAGCCCGGTCTGATGATTTCTTTCTATATCATACTAGAGTGCCAATTAAGAACCTTATCAACACAGTAATCCCCAAAACACCACTTAAGATCAAACTACTACTTACACAGGACTCAAAACCCAAAACGGACTTTGAACTAAACTACCAAAAATTTGAAAATTTTAGACAAGTGAAAGGCATCCATACAAACTTGCCCTTGGTAGAAGACCCTCTGTGAGAACAACTGCATTATCCCCATCAGTTTTAAAAGGAAAATATTTAAAACCTCCTGCAGTACATCAACTATGAGTAATTTTGCTTTTTCAGTTAGATTTACAGAAAAAATTGTCAAATTTAAAGCAAGTAAGTGTGAAGTGTTGTTTGCACTGGTTAACTTTCCCCTCAGGTTTAACAATATGAAAGTATTGCATTAGATAATTCTGGTTTGCAAAGAATAAATTTCAAAAGATGCAGAAATACCTAAATTCAACTGGACTGTATGGAAGTGTTACACCAAGGAATCCTTGCAAGTTACTAAAAATGTCAGAAAGCATAATGAAGCAAAGCACAATGTCTGTAACACTTGCATAATTTAGATGGAAAAACATCTGCATCTCAGCAGACTCTGAATTTCAGATGTTAGAAGTAGAATAACACATCGAGATGCTTTTCAAACACCTTCACTATAAGTAACTAATAAACAGGTCCATACTCAATATTATATTCAGCAAATTTGAAGGAAGAACAGATAAAAAATGGAAGGTGCAGACAAGAACTTCAATTAATATTAGGCCACAAACACAAAACAAATATAAAAAGTTAAACAAAAGGTTAGAGAAGCAAAATCTCACAGCAAAGGACAAGACAGTTGCACAGGATTGAGCGAGACAGGGATCCCAGAGTAGGGGATCATATTTAAAGAGATGAGGACTAATCCAAAGACAGGTCAGTGCTGCAGCCCAGTGGGACACTCACCTCATACCCTTCCCCTTTCAGCTATTTACTGCTGACAAATGGGCAGCCCAGCCAGGAAACCAAGCAAGCTGAAAACCAACCTGCTTTCACAGTTACCTTTTAGCTGGACACGTTCCCTGCCCTGTCCCTTTGCATCGTCACAAAAAAGGCAGTGCCAGCAGTATGGAGCAGAATTGCTCCTTCAAACAAAGCAGTTTAATCCAGGCTGAAGCAGCAACACAAACAGAGCCTGAAGATGCAGCTTTTCATTATTAAAAAAAAAATCATCCTGTTACAAATACAGGTGATGTGTATTCTAACCATTTCAATAATAATGAGCCTGCCACACAATCACAGCAAGACCCAGCAAATGCAGAAAACTCACCTTCACAAAATTGTCAGGGAACATGCCCCTTTTGCCATTTAATTCCCCTTCTAACCATCCTTCTTCTTCCAGTTTTTTCACATTCCTGATGATTTCCCCAACTCGGATCGTTAACTCATCATCATGCACTGCAACATAGTCATATTCCACGATATAGTCCACTAAAAAAGAAAAAAACCCACAGTGAATACAACCCAGACTTGGAAATGCAGCTTGAAAACCACATATGTGCAAAAGGCAGACCTAACAACAAATGCTAAGAACAAGTGTTTCCCTTACAGCAATGCTCATTTGTGAATTGCAACATTCCCAACACTTTTGGAGAGGGGTAAAAAAAACTGGACAGCTGCCTATTATAATAAAGTAAATTTAGGAATATGACACCAGGTCATATTTTGTGGTGGTGGGTAGGGTTTTGCTCATGTGTGGTGAAAGGAATTGCTGGCAGTGGTTTTTCTTCCCCCGCCAAGTCCCAGCTGAAGATTTACCAATAATGAATCACTGCCCACAGGGCAAGTGCTTGTTACTCAGTGCATGTTTGGGGCCAAGGAGAGGGAAAGGTTCAAACACTGCATGTATGGTATGTACATATGAAGCTTTGTTAGTTCTCACGGCTGAACCTGCTACTCTATCTGCAAAAGCTGCTTGTTGCACACACACTGTTTTTGCAAGATTGATTCAAGCAATGTAACACAGCCAGAAGGGGTGTGATTGACATCACACAAATTGCTCAGACAAAGGCACTTCAGAGTCATCTGGTTTGTATGATGCAGAATAAGCAAGTGAGCTTTAATTTTGATACAATTACGTTTACTCAGAGGAGCATAGCGATGTATTTACATATTTATCCACCTGCTGCATAAGATCAAAGAGAGTTGTTCACTGACAACTTAAGGCTTGTTTGGCAATGAAGACTCATTTCTTCATCAAGAAATTCTGTTCATGCCAGAAATTTCCCCAAACCTGCAGCAATCAAATAATCTTCCCTCACATTCAGTCAGATATCCAGGCACTGCCAAATGTTAACACTTCTCACTGAAACTTCCTCCTCTGCAGATCACAACAAACACACACAATGATGAGAGCACAACAGGGTTGAAAGACAGAAATCCTGAAGGGTTATAGATGTTTGGGGTTTTTTCCCAAGTCACTCCATAAGTGCACAATAATATCCAACAATTAATTCAAAAATGAAGACATCAAATGGGAATAAGCAGTATTTCCTTGGTATTGAACTTAGAGCTGCATTAAGCAAGTGTATAATTCTGATCTGTGGACAATTTTGATCAGAAGGGCAGCTAGAGTTGGAATGAAGCCTCTATGCCTCTGCTACCTATGGATGAAGTCAGACAAACCCTAGTGAAAAACAGAACCACATGATGGTGCCATGAATGCAAGAGAATCTTGAATGATCTGTGTGGCAAAGTATTTTCTGAATACACCCATTAACAAAGAAATCAGTTGAATATAAAGATGAAGACTTAGTTTTGCCTTTTTTTTCCTTTAAGAACAAATTTATTTTCTTCCCTGTGAACAGAAGTCAGCACCAGAGTTACTTGCTCATGCTAAATACTCTTAAACTTCTGGCATATACTTTTTGCACTGTATACATTTACTTTTGACAAATGCATTCTATAAAGTTGTTTCAAATAATCATATTCCCCCCTTGATGCCTGCAGCAAGCAGATTAAATTTGCCTTTCTTATGCATTTTGTGTTTTGGGTAGCTGACATGAAATACTGGCAAATATATAGGAAATTCTGGCAGCCATGGATCATAAAGACAACAGCCATTCATCACCTACATCTGGAAATAAAAATGTCATCTTCTAACCAACTCGACTCAGCAATTTTGAAAACCTACAAATGCATATAATATAAGAAATATCCATGCCACATATTTTTTGCATGACACACTGTTTTGAAGCACATTAGTAGGTACTATATTTCAATATACACACTGCAGCACAGCTTTACAAAGTTAAACATGGAAAATGGATCAGAACAGAGTGTCAGTCATGGTAAATGCTCACAGCATTACTCCCAAACACCTGGTCCTTTTTCCACAGCAGCAGTAGATAATCACACTCCCACTGTGTCAACATGAACCAATTCTATTGAAAGCTTATTTATTCCCTTGAGAGAACATTTGTATTTGAAATGAACAACATGTTTATTTTGGTCGCCCTTCCAGACTGTAAAACACAGACTTGAGTCATGCCAACAACCAATGGAGGATCTGAAGAACCCCCTCAGTTGTCATCCAAGTGCCTCTGTGTTCTGCAGACAAACAGCAGTAAACAGACATCAGCTTTTTATGTTTGAAATTTAGGTGCTGAATTTCCTCTTACAATTGTCAGTGATACTCAGTGCCACCCTCACTCTCACGATATGTAGATAAACCAGATGTAAATTCTGTCACATCTGTAAAGTGGAAGGGATCGTGAAGAACGTCAGAGTAGTTTCATGCCATACTTTTTTTCATATGATGGCACAGAAACAGCAAGAAGCTACGTATCTCCCATCTAGCTACTATGTGATCATCAAGAAAACTTAGTAGTTTTGCTTTTCAGTATTAGCAAGTAGCACTAGCTGAATCATATAGGTAATTTGGGCTGAAGTGTGATGGGAAAGAAACTGTTTACTGCCAACAGTCCAGACTAACTAAGCCTCTGAAACATCTTGAAATGTAATACTTCCCCAAGTAAAAACAGTATCCAGTGACAACAGAAAATGTTTTTAAGGAATCACAACTCCTTATAACAACAATAACTAGAAACTACATTAGTCCACTGATTGTACTTCTGAAGGCTCGAAGTAGTTCTGAATGTTTCTGAAGATGCTTCAAGTTCTCACTTAAAAGCTTTACTCAAGTACAGATACACTGCAATGAGTCAGCAATAAGCTGGACACCAGTTTAACCACATAAACCAGTGAAAACTTTCGAAAAACACAAAGTCTCAGCTGGAAGAAGGTACAGCAGAACTCCTCAGCATCTTACCTCCCCTCCATTTTTAATACCACTTTCTCCATTTAAACCCCATTCAAATCAATTATCTGCAGCTTTAGAAGTCCATAATGACCAAGTCTTGGATGAAAAATAGTCTTCTCAAGCTTGAGCAGGAACACTCTGAGGTTTACTGTGCTTTTCTTGCACATCCAGAAGCACCAGAGCTCACCTGAGAGGGAGACAACTTCATCCTCAGTTTCCACAGGCAGCATGATCCATCCCAAACCACCTCCTACACTGCATGCAAAGAAGGTATCTTTATCCTGCATCTCTAAAAAACAAGGGTCAATCTTGTTTTGGCAAGAATTTAAATACAAAGACAGCACCTGGAACATGCTTCCAACCCAGAAAGGAGGGAAGGAAACAAAACAAGAGACAAGCCAAATCACAGTCAGGTTGACAAAGGCATTAGAGAAAATAAATTATAATAGACTAAGAACTGACAGAACAGATTTAGAAACACAAGACTACACTCAGTGCCCTAGTAGCAGATGATGGGTTGGAATGTGTGCAATGAAGAATCAGAGGCAATTGAGCCAGTGCCACTGAAAACAAACTGATGGAGTACAGGCCAGAGGAGTATAAAGTGATGTGGACTGAAAAGCGCCATGCTCAAAGGGTTGTGATCAATGACACATGGTAGGGCAGGAGAAAAGGCACCGGTGGTGTGTCCCAGGAGTCAATACTGAGTTATTCAGTATCTTTATTAATGAGCTGGATAATGGGACTGATGCACCCTTGGCAAGTCTGCAGAGATACAAAGCTGTGGAGGGTGGCTGATGGACCAGATGGATGTGCTGCTTATTCAGAGGGAACTCAACAGGCTGAGGAAATGGGCCATCAGTGACCTCCTGCAGTTCAAGGGGAAATGCCAAGTCCTGCCCCCAGGAAGAATCAATCCCGTGTGCCAGTACAAACTGTGCACTGCTTGGCTGGAAAGCGGCTTGTCAAAGAAGGACCTGGTGGACACCAAGTTGACAGGAGCAAGCAATGCATCCTTGCAGCAAAACAGGATCAACAGCACTTGGGGCTGCATTAGGAGAAGCACTGCCACAGGCCAAGGAAGGGAATTCTCCCCTCTGCTCTGCACTGGTGAGACCCATCTGGAGTGCTGGCTGCTGTGCTGGGTGCCTCAAAACAAGACAGATATGAATATACTGGTGTGAGCCCAAAGGGCCACAAAGATTATAGAATGACAAAGGGTCTGGAGTATCTTCATAAAAGGCACAGCTCAAAGAGCTGGGAGAAGGCTCAGGGAAATCTTACTGATCAGGGTGTGGAAAAGACTGAGCAGCACCCAATGAAAGCACATGAGGCGGTGGGACAAACCACACAAGTTTTACTCAAACTTAACATAAACACTGTTATCCGGCCATGACATCTTTCCAACACAGAGAACTTCCCAGATGGTGCTTTTCGAAGGTTCTCACCCATTTTCAGGGGCAAGGGACTGATTAAATAACAGAGCTAAGAAAAAAAGTATTGAGTGGACATCTCTGGGGGAAGGTGGTTATAGCAGGCTTTGTGGGAGCAGTCTGCTCAGCTCCTGGTTTCCAGTGAGAGGACCATTTCACCATTTCACTAATGAAACAATAAAACAGACCAAACCCATCAAAGCCAATCAGTTCAATCAACAACTACAGACTCAGTTGCTCCACACAGCAAAGATGAAGTGTCCTATCCAGCCTCAGTGTCTCACTGACAAAACAGCTCCCACTGCCAGCCAGCACAGCAATGCTGCCTGCATGAGGCATTCGGTCACTGCTGGCACAGGTGGACTCTCCACTTCCTCAAAACTTACACAACCAGCTCCTCTGCAAACCACATCCCAGTGCCAAAGCAGAAGGCAAGGCTCCCAGTAAGCACGGCCATAACACCCATCTTCACTGATTTTAAACAAAGGGAGCCTACAGCTACTCAGACTCTTTCTGAAGTTCACTATTATAAATAATTATGGCCCTCTGGCAGCCTTAAAGAGAAACCAATAAATAAATCAAGGAAAAGAGCAACAAATATACCAAAATTCTAGCATGCCTGTGTCTTCAATAGAAAACCATGTGTCAGACATTCATCCAGCAAAGACACAACTTCACATTCTTGGTACTTTGTTTAGGATATTAAAATACTGTCAGAATCCAATGACCTTTCTGCAGTTGCCAAAAAAAGACACAAACCAGATATAAAATAAAGCCCGTGAAAACCACATTTTAATAGTTTATAAAATTTAAAAAAAAAAGCAGGGGGATTTCTTGGATAACTGAAATCCCTGCCTATATTGGGAAGCCTTGCTGAAACTTGCCGCAGACCTGGAGGAGCAGCCCAATATGAAGCAGCAAGAGTTGCTGCCATGTTCCATAAGGGTCTCTTCAGGCAGGTTTTAGGTCAGTTCAGATTCAAGTCATTTACTGGAACATGAGCCCTGGAAAGTTGTGTTGCCTCCAGAAGCACCTTGGCAGCAGAACTACAGTTATTCTAGAATCTGTGCTTTTGCTTTTCCAGTTTATTGTAACAGACAGTGGCTAGATGCCTAAAACTTTATTAGTACTGTTAATTCCACTTGTACATTTATCACAGTAAACCCCCGAAGTTTCGTGTCCTATAAAACCAAAACAACAATTCTGTTATTATGCATGAGTACATACAGAGTTACAAAGGTATTTCTTTTTACAGCAGACAAAGTTTACACTAGGGACAAAAGACCACAGAAGGTACAATCTTACCCTTGTAACTATCATACTTTTCTTCACAACTATTTCAAAATCAGGTGCTCTTTCCAATTGCTTTCCCACAGAAATGTTCCAACAACTTGTGAGCTATAGGTGTTCCAGCAATTTTAATAGTAACACCATAGTATCTGTTTGGCCACTTAAGATATATCTTAACACCAAAAAAGTAGTTCAGGTGATTAAATGCTGAACAATGAAAACACCTTCGTAAGTGTAAACGTAAGTAGTGGTTGTAACAATGTTTTCTTTCCACTTCAACACCATATAATTCCCTCTTACCCTGACCTGAGTCACTGATGACAACCCATACAGTAAAATAAAGAAGCCTGGTGGACTCCCCATTCCCTAGAATTCTAGCTCCTGCTCCCAAAACTGCCTGAGTTTTGCCTACAATGCTCTCCTGTAAGAGACAGGCACAAGGTGAGCACCAAGGTTTGGCAACAAAAGACAAATCCCTCCTGGCCAAGAGCCTCCACTGCTCCACAGCTGGGCTCCTTCCTCCATGCTCTGCATCTGCCCCCGTGATTCACTCTCCTTTTACACAATGACCATAATAACCAGTTCCCCGAAGATCAAAGCATCCCTTTGGGGTACAGATGTGGGTTTAATCTTCCTCAATCTGAGTAGGGAAGCATCTCCCATTTCTGTCAGGGAAACCTCTCTGAGCACAGGTGCTGTGCAAAAGGGTCCTTCCCTTCCTTTCACACCACAACAGCCCTATTTGACTGAGAAGCAGCCAAGAGACTGAACCTTGAACAGACGGAAACAGACAGTATTTCCTCCTTTTCTTCTCATGGTACCCAATAAAGATGCATCACCAACGGAGAGTGGAAAACCCAAGGCTGTATTTCCAAGACATCTTAACCCAAGGATCCTGTTGATCCCATGCTCTTTTCTGTGTGCATTCACATGGTCCCTTCCCCTGCTCTGCATTTAAGATTAGTAGTTATTTATACTACTGATGAACAGCCTGAGAGAAAACTATTTAGTTCCAATTTTCTCCAAGTTTATCTCCCTAAGATGTCTCACTGCAGGGTCGGAGACATAAGACTGCTTCAAATCCAACTCAGATCCACATCTACATCACGGTTACAGCCTAGATCAGCAACATGATGCTCAGTGAAGTCCAAACCACCCTCATTTATGGTGCTTCAGTTCAGTGCAGAGCAGTCTCACAGCAAGTAATCTGGATTTTTTTTTTCCCCACTGAAACTAAACCCAGTAATACTCCTAATGCCTGTTAATCTTTAATAGGCATTACATCCATGGGCTGTGACTAAAACTATGATGATATAAAATGACCAAAACTTGCAATATGAATGTCACGCCCCTCACACCAGAAATCTCCCCCTATGGACCCACTCATCTTGCTCCTCACCACTTGCTGCTTTGCACACAGCCAAAGTCTCTCATGAAACCACATCCTAACATAATGCATAAACAATACAAGGCCCCTGGATTCCTGTCAACTGATGGCAGGGATGCAGTTCCAAGCTGTTACAAAACAGGACAAGGGAAGAGTATAATTAACTAATGGAGACCATGAATTCTACACATATTTTACAGTACAGCCTTCAGTAAGTCACACCATACAGAAGAGCAGACATTTCCATGACCTGAGCCATGCAGAGCCATCACATTCATGTTCCACTTGGAGGACTTGCAAACAAATAAATCATAAGGACTACTGAAAGCATTAAACATCACAAATAAGATGTTTTACCCTGACAGTAGCTCAAAAGGACGTCGGGTGCCTCCTGTATGGCCTCAGGAGTAGCAGTGACACATAGCAGAGCCATTTCTACCTGTGCCTCCTCCCAAGTGAGCCACACCAGTCGTGCCAGCTCCAGTCCTGATAAACAGCTCTGTACCAAAGCAGTCCCACTGCTTCCCACTCCTGATCCTTTGATCCTGTGTGCCAGCCAAGCAAACCCTGCTGCCACAAGGAAGGGATGTGGCAGAGGAGGTTCTCTGCAGTTTAAGATGATGCTGACCTCATATATTCAAATATTGACTTAGTCTTGTTTTAAGCAAAATGCCCTGAGCCATCAGGATTCTTTCATTAGTTTATAATAATACAACACAACGCCAATGGAACTGAAATATTTTCATGCCATTCTATGTACATTTTCTTTTAAGCATATACAATTAACTCCCAATTTGCTGTAAGCCAGTTATTTCAGTCGTGGATTATTTCAAAGACAGAGAACATAAATCCGTACAGTTTATTAGTTTTGGTTGCTGGGCAAACAAACAATTCTTTCAAGCACTAACGATGCCTCCAATACATACAAACACACAGTGTTGGACCCAAGCTGATTCTACATAAAGCCAGCACAGCTGTGTCCACCCAGCCTCTGGATGCACCATGAACACCCTGCTGTCACCCAGCGGGGACTCAGTTTGGATGCAGGATCTGCTCTCTTTGAAGCAACTTCATGTTGAAGTGAGTATGATTCTCCACACTCATTTCAACACACCCCATGCCTCAGAAGGCTCAGCAGTGCAAGGCAGCGTTAGATGAGTGATGGCAATCAGCCACTATGCTAGTCAGACCAAACTCCCAACAAGCCCCTTCCCACTTCCCCAGGACAAGAGCAGAGCACTCAGAGCACCATCCCCACCTGAGCCAACATCCACAGTGTCGTGCCAGGGCAGATCACTCTTCCAGCCCCAGCTCCCACTCCTCTATGAAATTTAAAAGAAACCCAACCTTTTTTAGAAGGAAATCTAAATATTAAAGTCTTTGCAATCAAAGATCATAGCACTGTTATCAAGAAAATATATAATTTTTCTGGAATACAGTCTATCTTTACTATCAGAAGTCACTACCAGAAAGGTGTTGGATAAACGTGATGGTTTACAAGATCTGTTAAAAACTTAGTAAATACTCTCCAGTGCTTACAGTGAGGGTATTTTAAACTGCTATAAAGTTAGCTTTTAGGAAAAAAAGAATGCAGTCAGAATAAACACACACCGAGAAAACTAACAACAACTAAGCCAAAAAAAGGCAGGAAAACAACTTTGAAATATATTAAGTCTCACAATATCCAGTATCTCATTTGGACCTTTGTTTCCCCAAATTCCTGCATCAGCGGCCCACCTACTGTCAGCTTCCTATTTTGACTAAATGCTATGTGCTTCAAGGGAAAAAAATTACCACTGGAAGCGGGGAAGGAACAAGCTGGAGTAAAAGGTAGTTCTGTTATTTTCCTCAAGTATGTGATTCTACCACATTTTACCTTTTTAATGGCAACTGAGACATTATTTCATCCTTACAGTACATGAAGGGGGCTTGTAAGAGAGATGGAGAGTTTTTCCCAAGGTCTGTAGTGACAGGACAAGGGGCACTGGTTTCAAACTGAAGGAGGAGAGATTTAGATTGGACATAAGCAGGAAATTCTTTAGATTGAGGGTGGTGAGACACTGACATGGGTTGCCCAGACAAGCTGCAGAGGTCTCATCCCTGGAAACTTTCAAGGTCAGGCTGGACAGGACTTTGAGCAACCTCGTCTAGTGGAAGGTGCCCCTGCGCATGGCAAATGGGTTGGACTGGATGATCTTTAAGGTCCCTTCCAAAACAAACTATTCTGTGATTCAGACACAAAAATCTTTTAATTATATTTTACCTATGTTTTAGATAGACCATATAAACAAATGAATGTGCTGGTAACTGGCTTTAGCATGTTCTTTTTCAGAGACAACCTGTAACTTTCACAAATTTTGTGTAATCCACAAGGTCTCTCAGATCCCTCACTGAAGTTTCTTACACTTTCAATTTTACATTTACAGCTGGCAGGGAACTCTACAGAAGTTGGCCAAACTGGAATTAATTTCAGTCACTAAACACTTCTTCCAAAAATACCTTCTTGCTGCTGTGCCACTGACAGCCCAATAGTGAACCCTCAGACAGTATAAACCCCAGTCAGCTCCAGGTGCTGTCAAAAGACTGTGATAAGGCAACTTGAGCGAAGCTTTTTCTTTTTTTTCTTGTCCATCCTGCAGTGTCTGTAATTTTTCCTTAATCCTTCTGTAACTTGCTCTATGCTGCATTATCCCATTCTAGCACAAACATTTTCCGCTTAAAGTGACAATCCCTCCACATACATAGTTTGGCTAAAAAAAAGGAAAATAAAAACAAAAATAGCAGTCTACCCTTGAGACAGTCTAAAATCAGAAGACTTGGTTCTATGAGCACAAAACTTGTCCATCTGGAAGCCACCCTGGATTCGCCTGGCATTTTTAGATTGGGTAAGGCCATGGTGCAGTCTCCAAGAAATGACTCACCGCTCACTTTTAATAAAAAGTTCATGTTGAATTTTACAGCCCAGTAAGAACGGCTGAAATAATTAGGGCAATGAACAACTGAAAACAGTTAAAAACATAAAGCTCTTCCTCACAAATTATTTCAACTAATGAGAAACTCATTGTATTTTAACAGCATCCACCTCAAACACCAGCTTCGTGCTCTGGCTCAGGTACAATTAGCAGGATACTTTGAGAATGAGGGTAAAACAGTACAGCAGAAACCCTGCCCAGCAGCCTGCCCTGAAAGATGGAAGCCACATAGGACTCATTTTCCTACTCCAGGCTCCTGTAATTTTCTGGAGAGCATTACAGTGCTTACTATTGTGTATGACAGAAGAACACAACTGAAAATTAAACGTTTGTCAGTTTTCACTTTTCTAAAGCAAATCATCTCCACACACACTCTGGTAATTCCACAACTGTATCCTGTAGATGATATGTCACCATTACCAGCCAGCTGGGAAAAAAAGCGTTTTAGGGATACATTCCTCACTGCATGTTTATTAAATCAACTCCAGAAGCATCCCATCATGTCTCCTCCAGAAGGAGGACATATTATCAGAAATACTTGTCTTAAACTCAGTCACAAACTTCATAAGATTACAGTTGTGGATGTGGTTTAGCCCCTCAATTCTATGAGAGGGAACTGCCAGCCTCCTCCCCTCACAGCAGGAGAAGACATGAAATGGGAAGTATGAGAGTAAAATCTCTACCACCTACTGGTATTTGATACTACTATTTGATTTCTAAAGGCAGAAGAGGTCAAAATGTTTTGCCTGAAGTGATGTTAAGCAGAAAGTGATGGTTTGTGCTATTTGTTATTCCCTTCAGTCTGAGCTGAACTCACTGCAAGAAACCAGCCTGAAATGAGAGGTGACACCTGCAGGAAAGGCAGCATATGTCTTCACAAACAGAAGTGAAAAAACGCCACTAATTCACCATGCAGAGAAAACCAGGGATCTCAGAGGGCACAGGGGACTGCACTTTAAAAAAAACACCCCACATTTTCTGAAGTCATGACTCAGACACTGTTCCATATATAGATTTAGGCCTCTTCCTCTGTTCTTTCCTTAAGTTAATTTTATAACATCTATTTGGCAAAACATTCAAGGTGAGTCACAAAATATCAAAAACAAAGTCATGCCAAAAAACCTCTGAAGAACAAAAGGATCGTATCTCATTTAGATTTCGTTCAAATTCAAAGCACCAAATAAGCAGTGAAAGTAACGCAGGGTCAACACCATAAGTCTTCCCTTAAAGCCTGCACTAGATAACTGGCTCACAAAAATCTGTTTGAAGCTGAAGACTTTGCTGATCTCAGAATTATTCTATAAAGTTATTTCACTAAAAAAGAAAAATAGTATTTGAATTTTATAAAAGTTTCCTTCATTGATTATAGCTCCAGGTTATAAATTCATGAGTTATAAAACCAAGGAAGTCTCTAAAAGCCTTTTGGGTTTAAAACCAATAAAAACTCCTTTCACGCTCTTCAAAAATGCAGAAGTGCTTTGACAGACAGACTACTATTTGGCACATACCTAATTCTGAATGACAATTAGTACTTGTGCAAACACGGCAAGAATCTGGCTTTGAAATAAATTTATGGAAACTTGAAAGCATCATTCGGAGCACGCACAAAGTGTTCCCTTCATCTTTAAAAACAGACATGATGCAAGAGTCTGAATGGTCCCAGATTGGGATCTTGCAAAAACCACAAAATATGCTTAGCATTAAAACAGGGACAAGTGTTCCTCTCTGACTCCATCCTGTCAGGACAGTCCATATTAACTGTGGCATTAATAAAGCTAATTTACTTTTTAATGTGGACATTTTAGTCAATACAATAAACTGAACTGTTGATTGAAAAGCACAGAAAGAAATCCTTATGTAATGCACTTTTACAAAATGTTTGTCAAAACAGCAAACACTCAACAGCACGTTACAATCTCAATCAGTTTTAAAGAAAGTAAAATTGTGTCATTAGCTCAATTCTGTTCTAAAAGTTCAGAGATCAATCCTTTAAATACCCACTTGTAATATGCATTTAGAAGGATTTAAACAATTCTTAAGATCATTACTTCAATCTGCATAGCTTGCAATGCTTCCACTCACTGGAAAACAGGGTTTGAAAGGACCTCTGCAGGTTACTTATTCCAGCCTGGTCAGAGCAAGGTTAATCTCAAAGTCCAATCAGGCTGCTCAAGGCATTGTCCACCTAAATTTTAGAAGTGTTGAAAGAACAAAGATTAAAAAGGCCAACCTGGGCATCTCTTCTGATACTTAATTCTCATAATCATCTTTCCACATTAAATTCAATAGGAATTGAACTGTCCTAACTTGCAGCCTAACTTTTCACCGTATCTCCACAAAGAGCACATCCTTCATTCTCTTCTCCAGGATACACCAGTTTCTTGCACACCAGCCTCCTGACCACTCCTAGCTCTCCAGTTTGGTTGCATTCCCTCTGCATTTGAGGGGAGAGAAGAGCAATAGTGGACACAGAGTGGGAACAACCACTCCCCATGACCTGCTGGCTACTACACTGCTCATGTCATCTCGTAGACAGTAAGGTAGTTTGCTCCTAGATGCTGGATTATGCATTTGTCTTTCAGAAGCACTACAAGGTTCCTGCTGACCAAATCCCACAGTACTACTGCAGCACATCAATAATCCCCCATCTCATTCACTTTGGGTTTTTTTAAGTACCTGATCATCATCTTGGGCACTTGAAGAAACCAGGGTTATGTCAGCATCCCTATCTGCCTGTCCTCTTGTTTATCTTCCAGCAAGTCTTCCCCTGTACACCTGCTTGGGTGAACATGCCAGAAGAGTTGCATCTCAAAAATAACAAGTGTACTTTCTCTCTTTTTTGGCAGAGTCAGCACTTAAGCACCCAAATCTCAGTCCCTCCTGAGGAAAAGCTTTCAGGACTGCCCCAACACTTTTTAACTTGATGGCTGGCCAAACACCAAATATGCATCTTGGAAGCAGCTACAGCATGTGCTGTGTCTTGCAGAGCTAATTGATAGTAACACAAGGATAGGTATTTGAAGAATTTGAGGAGGGAGCAGAGGCCTTAAAGGAGGTTATGAAAAGCTGTCTGGGGCAAGGGATACCAGTTGTTGAGGTCAAGAGACAAAGCATCCAAAGCAAGTTCATGAAAGCTAACCCTCACCTCTGCCATTCTCAATACACTCGCTTGAAGGAGTAGCTTGGAATGAAGAACCAGAGGAAATCCCCTTGACTGTCCTCACATGCTTCACAACTACAGGCAAAACCCTGGTGAGCCAACTACACTTACACAAAAGCAAAATCAAGAGGAGAAAAATCAGCAATATGACCTCAGCTTTTTCAAAACCCAAGGTCAGGATTTACCACTTCTGTCAGTGCTCAGAACTGCAGAAGCACAATGCAGCAGTGAACAGCAGGATCCAGCTACCCTGTTTTTGTAGGAAATCAGCACCGTCTCCTTGCTGCATGGAGATGGCAGGCTGTGTCTTATTCTACTGACAGCACATCTCCTGTTTCATAAACAGCTTTATTTCATCTGCTATTCATCCAG
This sequence comes from Sclerurus mexicanus, assembly GCA_013396755.1. Lineage (NCBI taxonomy): Eukaryota > Metazoa > Chordata > Aves > Passeriformes > Furnariidae > Sclerurus > Sclerurus mexicanus. The sequence goes on along the minus strand of VWZF01005546.1, from coordinate 208,115 downwards.
CCTGAGGCTTTCTGCTACTAGCTGTCTACCAGGGCAAGTTTTCTTCTACAACATACATATTAGAAGCCATTTACATTACAACCCATATATGTATCTTCTAATTCTCTCTCAGGAAGGATGTAGCATTAATATTGAAAAAGCAAACTCTCTTTCCACAAAATAAGCACCTTGTAAGATGATGAACACATGAACATTAGAGGAAGCACTTTTATACACTCTTAATTGTGCTTTTACTCAACAACCACCAGACTGGCAATTCACATACAGCCCTGTAGCACACAATACACAAGAAATGCCTTCAAGCTCTCCTGGAGTTGCAAAGGGTTTCAACTGAGACAGTTTCAAATTCCCCTACTTCCTTGCACCACATCCTTACCCAGATGCTGGTAGGCAGTAAAAGCAGTTCTTGTTATACTTAGAGTTCTAATAATGTGAATGCTTTAATGCAATGCATTTTACTACCACTTTCCACTTGACAGACAAACACTCCTGTGATGAAGGACAATGTATATTTTCAGTACTACATGCAGTCTGAGTCAGGCAAACAAAGCACCACAATTGATTTTCAAGAGCAAAACAGGACAGTTCATAATAATTTATGGTTAATAAAAAGACTGTATTCTCCTGTTTGCACTTTTCAGGACGATTTGCTGTCTCCTTATCTACCATACCCATGATATCATGGGATGAACATATTTGCTTTTATCCTCATGCCTACAAAAGCCTCGCTCACCTCAGCACTTCCACTGCCCCGCTTGCAGGACAGCATCTCATTTCACCTGGTTTCAGGACAGCTCTAACTCAGCTGAACACAGAGTGTTGTCTGGGACACTGAGGTTTCAAATAAATAGCCCAAAGCCCACCTGTCAGATGATCACCCTGTCAACACTCCCAGGCAACCTGCAAATCCTGCTACATTTGTCAAGTCTCATACTAAAATCTCTGAAGAATACTCTTCACTTAACCACTTCAGAAACTAAACAGATGGGCTCTGCTTTTCAGGAACAATGGCTTTAGTGATTTACAGAAAACAGTTTCACAGTGACTCCAACAATCTTAGGCTGAAGGAATGACCCTGCACAGCCTCTCCCTACCCATTCCCATACCACTGCCTGCTCCCTCGTGCTGGTCTCAGTTATGCTACTCCAGGGCGTGTCAGTCTACTTTGCTGCCAAATCAGCCAGCTGGTTCTCCTCCAGCTGGATTACTCTGGCCAGCGTCTTAAACTAGATCATTGCATGGACACATGATCCCTAAATCTGCCAAAAGGGAATATTAAAGAGCACACTCCTATCTGCATCATCCAGGGGACAGACCATATCAAGAAATGATGGATCTAGCATTTCTCCTGTCAGTTTGTTCTAGCAATCAATAACTTCCCCAACAGAAACATTCAGATGTCACAAAGAGTGCAAACAGCGGTGTGATTTACCCTAAGTTTTAGGCAGGCTTAATCTAGTGAGTCTCGCATTTACTGGTTTATGACAGCACTAAATAAGCCAAACTCCATGAAAGCATTTAAGTGATGGGAATGTTGAAGTCCAGTCCAACTCTAGAAAATCAGGACAGAGGTATATTTTTACATATTATGCTCTATCATCTCCTCAAAACACACACATTACTGAGGACAAGCAAGATCAAAATCCACAAAAATACAAAAGGCACCTCAATTACAAATTCTAGTTGTTTAGGAATTATTCTCTCTTTAAATGTATTATTAAATCAATTAAAAAATTGTAAGGTAGAGGCACAGTTTAAAAAGAACACTTGGCTGGCTTAAAATGGATTGGGGGAGGTAAAAAAAAGCGCTTTAAAGATCAAAAAAAGTGAAATAATCAGTTTGCTGGATCACAAACACTTGAGAGCAATTAATACAGATACTCAGAAGAAACTTATGAAACTTCAGCATGGATCTAGAGTAAAGTAACTGCAGGTTAAAATAGAAAAGGAGAAACACTCTCCATTCCCTAGCTACTGAAATACAGTCCCATTCGCTCCCTTGCCCAGGACCTCTCAACTGTGCAGGCAGAGTGAGGCCATTCAGCTTGCTGACATGATAACAAACCTGGCTCAAGAGTTTCCTCCACACCAGCCAGTGTGTCAGCTCACAGCCACCAGAGCCACGGCAAGCTAGAGAGAGGGAGGGTGCAGCTCTGGCCCTTTACTGCAGCAGCCTGAAGTTATCTCTGAAACACAGCCTGAAACTGCACCCACAGGATGACTACAGGAGAAGGGAGACTACACACAAAGCAGCCTTAAAACGAATCCATTCATAACCCAAGATACAAGTTCAGAGTTCAGTGATGTGATTCTCCTTTACTTCAGGAAAACCAGCGATTTCATTTCTTTGAGCAGCAAAGATGGAGACTTTTACACCCAGTTTCAAAAGTGCATTGAATGGAATAACTTGAACCACTCTGAGAAGTTTGCTTTTATACTTTTCCTNAAAGGGAAATTAGGTATACTGTTATGTTACCAATAAATCCACAATTGAACTGAAGAGCTAAAACTGGAAGACGAAAATTTCTCCCAGCCATGACTCTGTCAACTGCTGTACTGCAGCTGACACCACTGGAAGCAGCACCTGCATCCTCCTCCTGCTTCCATTCACCCTGTTTGCAACCAGGAGCTTAGTCCCAGTTTCTGGAGAGCCAACCTGGTGGAAAGCTAATTCAGGAAGAAAGGAAAGTTTTAGATGATCTGGTTTGCACAAGAAAGAGAAGAGGACAATACTCACTAGACAGAGGGAAGTGAAGGGCAACACTTTACTTCAGTGTCAGCCTAAAAAGATCAAACTACATACACAGTCAACAACATTTGACTAAGGCTGACCACTCAGTAATTTTATCCAAGAGGTAGAAAGTGATGACTTAAAGAGACTTCTTTAAATGGTAAGTAGGTAAGTTTCCAGAAACTCAGGCAAAACTGCGTTATTTAACATTAAAGTAAAAACCATCAGTAACTCCCATCCACAAAAATCTATTCACATCATCTCAGACTCCGCTGCTACAGAAGCAAAAATAAATGAGACTACCTAGGACTGCTTAATTCCAAAACTATTTACATATTCCTCTAACAACAAAAAGTATCATGTTTACAATGATTTACTTACTGTTAAGAAACAGTAAGCTTAAGCCATTTAAATAATTTAAAGTAATGCTTTATCTAGTTGAAGCAGTGAAAGTGATAAAATTAATGTTGAGTGTTTCTTAAAATACTATCAAATTTAAACTCAGTTTACAGGCACAGAGCTCCTCAGCACCAAGTGGAGAGCTCCAACTGCAGCCCTCAGCTGTAACACCACAGGAAAATGGTTCACTTTCTTTAATTATTCAAAATATTAAGATTCTAATTTATTCTGCTGAAAGCAATCCTGCCTAATACCTTGAGCATGTTACAGGCAATACATATTCCTTTAAAAAAAGTTAATGTAATATTCTAAATTACCTCATATTATATTCTCTCCAATGTACTTCACCCCAAAAGTGGAAAAATTTAACTCATTTGGCAGACAGACATGTACTGAGACTTCTCCTTCAGTCTGATTTAGGACTCTGGCAGTGGCAGATCTTAAATTTTTATTCAAAAATGTCTACAACGCATTGTTTCCTTTGTTGAGGCTTTCTGAAAAAGCACTATTTCGTAATGATTTTATATGAAGAAAGACAATTCTGTGTATGGCTAGAGCAATAAAACACAATCCCACCCAAAAACAGTTGTTGGCATTAGAGAAAATAAATAGCTGTGCTGGCATCATATTATTCAAATGATGAAGTCTGAAGTTTATGCTAAGAAACACAGAATAATTTAGAGCAAAAGGAGCAGTTATTTAACACAGCAAGGGAACACTCTAAAAGAGGTGACTGGAAAGGCAGTTTTAGTGCTTGAGCCCTGCTATCACCAGTGCATCAGGACAGCCACAGATGGGGCTCCAGCAGGGCTGTGCCTGCACCATCACAGCGACAGCGCTGGGGAAAACTGTTTCTCATCACCACCCATCCAAGAAAAGGGTCAGCAAAGGCTCAGGCATTGTCTCCACTGAGAGCTGGGAACATTTCAGATGGTTAGCAAATTCACTGCTCAAAGAATTAAAAAGTAACATTATGGAAAAGAAAATTGTCAGGAAAGGAAAATTGTCAGAAAAGGAAAAGCTGAATATAATTTAACTACATTACAGAATATAGGATGCCAGTTTACAAAAGACAAACAAGCACACACTTTAAAAGGAACAGAAGAAAAAGGCTAAATCCCTGCCACGGACCAGAAACACGTTTTAAGTGCCCAGGTGGCCATCACAGGTTGGATCAGCTGCTGCTAGAAATCGCTACCCCCAAGACCCAGCAGCAGTGAATTTCACCTGATCAACTCACCCACTTTTGTCAGGATGATTTCAGTCATTTTAAGCACTTACACTGCTGCTCTTTCCTAACAAATCATTTTTATCAAGCCAGGTTGGGGAACTACCAGACCAGCAGTCATATGTGACAGCATCTCCAAGAAAGCAATGCTGATGGGAAGAGCAGAGCTGTGACAGCCAGAGCAGGACAGACCAGGCAGCTCAGCCCCAGACAGCACAGCGTGCCTGACCACACATTTCCTGTGTTTATGCAACCAAAAACTACTAAGGGGAAAAAAAACCAAAAACCAAAAACCAAAGCACAGGCAGACAACAGAGAAAGCCAGCGAAGGTAAAGAGAATTCAAGGGGAAGATCCTGCCTAGCTGAAACCAAAAACCCTTAAGAACTGTTAGGAAAATAAAAGAAACCAAGGCAGCAAATATAATTACACCCCTGCACAGAGGTAAGTCTTGAATAACACATACACAGTCTTGGACAACTCTCCTCAACAAGATGAAAGCAAAATAAAAATTAAAATAACCATCTGATAAAGGTGACCATCACCTGAAATGACTGGCATATGAATGAAAGTAGATGGAGAGAGACTTCCCAGCCTGGAACCACCAAACAATCATCCACCATTTCTCAAAAACACTGTCAGGCAGAAAAGGGAGCAGCTTTTGAAAAAAAAAACATCCTCACATTGAAAGGACATATTTCCCCTCCACCCCCCTATTTAAACAGGGACTTCCATTGTCACATGCAGTTGTGGCCGGTAAAACCATATTCTTTTTTGTGTCCCTTACTACAAGTTCCTGATGGTCCATCCCTATCCATAAAAAAGCTCTGGTGAAACCACAAACACCTCTGAGAAAGCCTATAAATTACTAATTGACAGACCAAACAAGAACAACTCCCCATTTCAAACCTGCTTTCCATATCCTTTTCCTCCCCACCTGCCCCACAGACAGGACTCTGGGTGCAGCAGCTCTTCCATTCTTGGGGGGAAAAAAAAAACAAAAAAAAAAAGGCAAGGGTTGAATTCACAGAATTTCTTGCACCTTTTGATGGGATTTCTCCTCTATCTTGACCCTAACTCAGTATGAATCAACTACTCCCAGTTACAGTAATTTGGTTTCCCAGTAGCTTGGGCATCTCTCTTCCAGAGGTCAACTTTACATCATTATCCCTTACAGTTTTGTCTAGAATAAAGAAATGATAGTAAGAAAGCACTTTGCTCAACTTGGCCAGTGCAAGTACAGTTAGTCAGCATTAAGCTTATCAAGAACCTGAGTACAAGAAGGTTTAACAACTTGCACTTCTGACAAAGTCATTTTACTCTTCAATAAAGAGTGATTAAAGTTCAACTGGACATCCCATCTTACACTATTTCTTGATAAAAATACAAGCAGGACTGCTCATCTATCCTATCATCCCATTAGCTTGAGGGTGTACGGCGTAGATTTTTTTTGGGGGTGGAGAGAGGAGGGAGGGAAGAGCGTTGTTGAGGTTTTGTGAGAGTTTTGTTTCAGTTTTACATCAAAGAACAAACCCTGAAGTAATGTTCTAGTAGGTTCTTCTAATACTACTATTGAATACTGAAACAGCCCGTCACTGTCTCCACGACAATATGTTAAAAGCATTCAGTCTGCTTACAAAGCCCTTCTAGATTATCTTCTGTCGCTAACATGAAGGTGAAGAAAGGAAAAGGCTTCACAAGCAAGTTTAACATGTGATGAACTTATTTACACTTATTCTGTTGGTAATGAAGAATTAAGTCTGGCTTTCTAAGGTATTCCAAAGTTATAAAATTTTCTGAGGATCATAAGTAGAAAAATTCAAGAGTACTGACTCAAGGGAACAAAAAAATCAGATCTTGTACAAATTTTCGGAACTGAAAAAGGAGGAGGGGAGGCATAAAGCTAAGAAGATGTTGGCATTAGTTCAGCAGATTTCAGTGTTTCACTGTGGCAATTTATCAGCTGTTGCTGGAATATTTCTTTCTTAGTTGTAAAACTATATAACAATTAGCTGCAAAGGGACCCTGCAAATTTAGCTCAAGCTTCCTGTTAATATGAAAGTTGTATAGTCTAACCATTTCTTAACCATAATTAGGGCAATTATGTTATTGAGCCATTTAAGTAAACCAGATAGATGTCACAATGCGCCAATACACAGAAATCTACCTCCCTCCAAACAGGTACCAACCCAAGACAGCAAGACAATTCAGTCAAATAAAGACTTTTTCCCCTAGAACATCTGAATACATTTTTCCCTTTAAAGAATCTGTTTCTCTAGCTGTTTGTGGAGTCATATATTGAATCCACATGATTAACCTAGTACAGAAGGCAAAGAATTATAATGATGGGGCTCAAGGGTGTCACCAGGCATTACCAGTAACTTCATATGGACTCGTGTGTGTCACCTCTGATAATATCCTCCTCATCACCCTTCAGGCGCCTGAATGACACGTGCTCTTGAAACACAAATTTCCAGCCACTAATAGAACACGAAAGAACCTGTTCAAAGGCATTTTGTACTTCTGTCCTTCTCCTTTTGCTTCCTCCAGAGTCACACTGCCCTGTTCTTACTTCTCCATAAATCTTCAGAAACCTAAGTCTGTCAAAGATACTCAATGCTCCCCTCTAAGGCACCTCTTCCATGTAAAATCTCTTCCAAAAGCTGACATAAAATACAATCTCTTATCAAGAACCAGCTCTATCGTGACACCAGTAATAAAACAATCAACTAATGACTTCTCAAGGTAAAACGTGAGGCCCACTAAACACAGTGAGTGCAGAGCAAGCTGCAGTTAGTTCTTTTCCCACTCTTATTTTTAGAGATATTTTACTGTACATTCCTCCCTGCTTTCGATCACAAGAAAGTTAACACTTGGAAATCTGAATAAAGGACAACACCTTCAGAGAAAATTTATTTAAAAGGCTCTGGGATTATTCCACAATCCTTTATTAAGGTTTGCCAGCGTTCTGGCAGGAACTGTTCTATAACTGCACAGACACACAAACTGTTATGGTTATAATAACCCATGCAATAACAATACTTGACACAGTGTGTGCACCCGCTCAATTCAATCGCCTTTGCAGCAGTAATAACATGCTCACTACTGTCATCAAAAGAGGATTTCCTTAAGAAAAGGAAACTTAAGGAAAAAATACATAAAACAATGTATACCTGGGTTTATACCATTCAATAATCATATATATGTACAAACATGAACTGGACTCAGTCCTTTCTTAAGTCTTATACAGTATTCCTAACTATACTAATACAGTATACTAATAATTGTAATAACCTAGACATACCATATGTAAATTCTGAGGTATTTCACATTTCATCATTACAGTCTGAGTTCAAAATGTTTAATTAGCACACCAGACCCTTGCGTTTTAGGAACTACATTACAGGCCACTGCAATGACCTGGACAGACACCTCTCACTTGCAAATACACAACATAGATCAAAAAGAAATAAACAGCAAGCCTTACCTATTCTGAACAATCAAAAAAGCATCAAAAAGTGAGTTCTTCAGAGTTTGGCTTGTATCAGAACTTAAAACACCCATTTCACTTTATACTTCAGACTTCATTTTCAGTGTGCTTTGATCACATAAGACAACTTTCACCGGGATGAAAACACTGAAAGCCCATCGTCATAATCAGAACAAAAGTCGGGAGCAGCTTTTACCAATAACTGCACATTGGATCTGCACACCCTGCACCTCTTCAGTTTTACGGTGATGGGGAGAGAGAAAAACCATCCAAAACCCAGGCACCCTTCCACTTAAAAAGCTTAAATCCTGCTCTAACACAGCACATTAACACACAACAGCACCCACGGCCAGAGCACACGGAGATGATGCTACACAGGACCGGGAGCACGGGGTGCAACAAGAGTGGAAGTATCAAAACCAGACAAAATGGTCAGTGGGGGAACTGTCTGTAAGCAAGGAGAGCTCTGAAGAGCGGCGTTTAAGTCACTCATTCATCCCTCGCCACGCCGACTCTCCCGCATTGAAAACCAGACCCAGCACGGCTGTTTCCAGCGTGATCCTGAAAGCAACACTCCCCCTCCTAAAGCCAACACCACTGGGGAGAAACCGCTGCAGGCGCAGCTCAAAACAAACAAACAAAAAACAAACCAGCGAAAGGGCTGGATTTAACCGCATGGATTTAACCACAGTCACTTTTATTCTCCAGCCACGCTCGCTCCCAGCGGCTCGGGGTCAGCGCTGGCCGCACCGCTCGCCCCCCGCACGGAGCCCCCGGACCGGCCTCTCCCGGCAGGGATCCCCCGCGGGCTCCTCCGCCGGCCCGGGGCCCCGGCTCACGCACAGAGCGCTCCCCCCGGGCCGGAGGAGCGGGGAGAAGGGGTCTGTCCCGCCGCGCTCACCCATGCTGCGCCCGCCCGCCCTCCGCGGCTC
>VWZF01005546.1:142200-197481 GCA_013396755.1 Sclerurus mexicanus | reverse complement strand
CCCCTCTCAGTGTCTCTTGTCGAGGCTGAGCAGCCCCAGCTCCCTCAGCCTTTCCTTAAAAGAGAGATGCTCCAGTCCCTTCATCATCTTTGTCACCCTCTGCTGTACCCACTCCAGGAGCTCCGTGTCTCTCTTGTCCTGGGGAGCCCAGAACTGGACACGGCACTCCAGATGTGCCTCTCTGGGGTGGACTAGAAGAGCAGGATTACCTCCCTGACCTGCTGGCAATGCTGTTCCTAATGCACAGTGCTGTTCCATTGGCCTTTTGACTCGTGGGCAGCAACAAGCCCCTCACTGCCAAGGCTGCCCCACATCCCCACCCACTCGCTCGCACAGAGCCCCGCTCCTCCTCTGGGTCTGGAGCACAAGTCCAATTGAGGGAGGTGTGGGGATTCAGCCTGGAGAAACAGAGGCTCAGGGGGGACCTTACAACTCCATGAAAGGAGGGTGTAGCCGGATGAGGACCAGTCTCTTCTCCCAGGCAACCAGCAATAGGACAAGAGGACATATTATTAAGCTGTGCCTGGAGAGGTTTAGGTTGGACATCAGGAGGAGTTTCTTCACAGAAAGGGTGATTAGACATTGGAAAGGGCTGCCCAGAGGCGGTGGAGTCACAATCCCTGGAGGGATGTCAAGCAAAGACTGGACAAGGCACTTAGTGCCCTGGTCTGGCTGTCAAAGTATTGTTTGGGCTGGACTTGATCTCAGAGGTGTTTTCCAACATAATTGATTCTGTGATTCTCTGATTCCTCCTCTGCCAGGTCAGAGTGAGCTGCCCCACTTCTCAATCCCTGCCATGGAGCCACCCTCACCTGAGGGGTCATGCCTCTGCCCACCCGGAGTGGGGTCCCTGCCCACAGCCCCCCACAGGGCTGCCCCCTGCACCCTGGGGCTTCCCCACCCTTTCCCCTAGCAGCCTCCAGTCTCTGGCCTTACCCAAAAACATTGCCCTGGGAAGCCCTTTTGGGCAGAGGAGTCAAGATTTGGGGTCTGTTGTGGCCGCGGGGGCCAGGCCATTCCCCTGGCCCATGGAAGGTGATGTGCAGGGAGACCTGGGGAGAAGAGCAGCCACGTCCCCTTGGCCAACCTCATGAACCTCATGCACGAGTTTGTGGGCTCGTGCATTGCTTTTGAAGAGTTTTTATAGACTAAGGGTATTTTTTGGGTGGATTTTTTTTAACTTCAGATGTACTTAGGGAAGTGCTCTAAGCTATATCAGGCTGCCACTGTTTAGGTTTTTGTGGGAAACTCAGGAATGAGTGAAATGACTACTTAGAACTGAAGTGATTTAAAGAAAAAAACCTGACCCTGAGGCCAAAGGGACAAGTAAACATGGTCTGGTTTTGATGAAAATCAGGGAATATAACACAGCAGGGCTCTCTGAAATGAAAATATTCTGTCTTCCCTGCTGCAGACATCCTTTTATAAGTGGTTCAAAATGAGCCGTTTCAGCCAAGCTCAGGACAAAATTAGCCTGAAAAGAATGTCAAGCATTTCCAGGAGCCAGCTTTTGCTTAGCATCTTTCTCATGGTGCATGAACAGAAAATGAGTCAGATAATGAGCACTGAAGGCAAAGTGTGAAGTCCGAGTGTACAAACAAGCATATACCACATTGTATTATGATATTTTATCTGTTTCACCATACTTTGAGGCAGGCTGCTTCCATTTTTTCTGACAGCAGAACAGGTAATGTACAAGTCATAATCAGAATTTCCTTGAAGCAGGTGCAGTGTTTAATGCTGATAAATGGCCCCATGATTTCCCCCTTAAAAGGAGAATCTATCTTTCATAAAAATACAACCTCCCTGCACACTCAAGTTTACAGTATTTAATAATTTACAAAATTCAGAGAATAAGTTTCATGAGGATGAATTCTCCTCATCTGTCTGCTGTATCATTTTTTTCCACTTCCTTCGTAGAGCTACATGCCAAAAATAAAAGGGATAAAGGATGAGAGGAATTATAAATTTCATCTGATGTAGCAATGTTTAACCTTTTTAAACCTGCCACAAAGCTCAGTGTGCAGGAATGAGAGGTGAAACTTGAAATGTGTGCCGTGTACATGTCTAATGGAGTGTTGAAGGAGCTCCACGTAGCCTCCTTTCTGGAAGCTGGTCTGAACTGGGGCAAAGTCTCATTCCAGTTCACATTCTCTCACGGTGACAGAAATCTAACTTTGGCCCTGCCCTCAGTCTAGAACATGCTGGAGAACAAAGCCCTGGTTCTTGGTTTTTATGCTGTGGAGTAGCAAAACACTGGCTTTTTGAATTTCTGTTTCATTTCAACGTGCCTTGGTAACTGTGGCCAGTTATCAAACCTTCTTAGCAGTCTGAGTACAAAATCTGAATTTTACTCTGAGCCCATCAGCTCGGATCGTAACACACAAGCATCTCGCTGGTCCTGTGCTTTAGCCTCCGTCCCCTTCCAGTACTCATGAGGCAGAAATGGGATGTCTCCTGAGGGAGTCCCTGTGGCTGCTGAGTCCCAGAGTCTCCTCGTCTGTGGATGAGTGGCTGATGCTGCTGAATCCGTCCCCTGCAGCCCCGTACAGGTTTCTGTCTGAAGCTGGGGCTGTGGTCCGTGAGGAGTGTGGCACTGACAGTTGTGTCTGCCTCGTGCTTCACTGAGCCTGACAAGGCTTCACTCCACTGACAATCTGCTCATGTGTGACTCAGAGCAGCACGAGAACACGTTACCATCCTCGTATGAGTTGATAGGTACAATACATGTAATGAAAATACCTCTGTGCCAGATTATTTACTATTTTGGTTCAGCCGTTAAGCCACATCACTACTTCATTTCTTTTCTATACACTGTATGTCTGGTCTCATGTGCTAAATGCTTATTCACCAAGAATTGCCTTCTAAATTACCTACAGTGAGTTCCTTCCTGACTTTCCACTCCAGTAAAAGATGAAAACATTTAACAAACCATTTTTCCTTGGATATTAGGCAATGATTGGTATCTATGCAGTCCTTTGAAAATATAGTTTTGTTCTTATACTGATAGATATACAGGAGACACTGGATCTTGATTTTTGTTTAATCTCTTAGTTCAAGCCGAATGTAGAGCATTGATATTCTGATGCTATAGAATTATAAAAGTGCATATTTGTTTCAAAATGTTTTCAAATCCAATTAGATTCCACAGGATAATGTTATTTTCTCACTAATTTGTTCAACAAAACTTTTAAAATGAAAGCGTAGCTATTTAAATGCTTTATGACTGAGCTAAATGGAGTATCTGAACTTCTTGCTTGCTTTTGGGAGCAGAAGAGTTGTGACATGTTTTCAGATCAAGATAATATTCACTAATGATGTCAGTAACTGCTATAATAAGAGACAATCATTGTATATAGCCTGGCATGCATGTTTATAACACAAAATAAGAATGATACGATTTGTCACCACTGGAGCTGATTTTTTTCCCTCACAAAAAGACCTGGGAATAATAAAAGACTCTTTCCCCAGTAGTGCTACAGTGAACATTTCACTTGAACTTTTTTTGCCACTGTGGTCATCTTAAAATTACTCCAATATTTCCAAATAAAGAAACCTAAACCCGGAACTTTCAAAGCTTCTCTCTAGAGCACTAAAAAAAATAAAGGAACTGACTCTTTTTTTTTAAATCATGTGTCAGCTGTTACCGTGTTGCGGTTTCATGCACATTTGAGTGACACATGCGCTGCAATAATTGTACATTCCCTTTAACCAAACAGTTTGCTCCCAAACATTCCAGCTGAGTCAATTTTTCATGCTTTTAATTCTCCGTTGCATTTTTCATTGCAGCAACTTCTTGCACAATAATACCTATAAAAATTGGTTGGAAGCAAACAGCCTCTAACACTAAGGAGCTAAACAGTCTGGATTGTAAAATTTCACCTTTTGTTTTCTGCAGCAGTTCCTACTGGGTAACATAACATTACTGAAAAAATAGACAAGTGTGTGTTTCAGAAGTTTAAAAATTATTTGGATGAGAAAACTCCCTCTGCTGGTTTGAAGAAGCAGCAGATATATTTCATTTAAAAACATATAAACTGTGGGAAAATATTAATTCAGCACACACAGTATTTTTCCCTTCACTGCATACGCAGTGGAGACTGAATCTGCTCATTTCACAGAATGAGGCATGACTCTTTAAAAATGAAATAAAAAATAAAAAAAAAAAAGAGAGAGAGAGAAAATATAAAAATGCAGAGCAGTTGTTTTATTGTTTTGGATGTTAAAACTGAATCAAAATATAGATTTTCAAGAAGGAGGCAAATTAATCTTGTACACTAATATTTAACCTACTATTTCTTTTAAGTACTGGGGGAGTTTATATTATTTTAAGATGCAAAAGGAACTTTGTATTTATTTTCCAATCCCCTGCAGATACTCCATTAATAGCAGCTATGCAGGGCTCACAGGCTGGACCCTTTACAATTACAGCACAACTCCCTCCATCCAGGTAAAGAGTTCCTAGTCGTCTGTCTTGCAGGTGGTTGCTAAAGGAAGAAGAAATGCTGTGTTACTACACAGAGCTGGTGATAGTAAGGAATTTGGGGTGCCAGTTTTCAGGCTATCAAAAGAGTCATCCTCTAGTCTTGTATTTTTCAAATTATAAAGTGTGGATCAGTGCTGATCTATAAGAACTCAGGAGCCGGTTGGCAAAATAACTGGAAATGTTTACAAAGTTAACCAACTTTATAAACACTTTGCATTCTCCCACATTGAACAAGCAACCAACCAAAATGAGGGAAATTCTATGGGCACTGGAAGCTTATCCTAATTTGATTTGTCTACAACTGGAAACTGCTGTGGCAACACAACAAACATAGTTTGTAGTTTTATTGGTTAAACTCTTGGTTGGAAAGGTTGAGGAGCATCAGTCAGCAGAAACAAATTCCTCTGACCTTTCTTTCAAGTTTAGCCACTCTTGATCTATTTTCTCCATTGTTATCAACCTCTTCAGTCAATCCCATTCTCTTCTCCATAATCAGTTCTAGCCTTGACTAGCAAGTACAGTTCCTTTTCCTTGTGTTATTCCTTCGCCACCTGCCAAAACTCCCATACCTTTCTCCATTTTGCAGGGCTGACAACAAGACAGGGAGCCAGGACAAGATTCATTTCTGTGGCCTCCTTGTGTCATACAAAAATGCGTCCTTCATATAGGACCCAGTGTTGATTAAAACCTTATTAGAGATGACAGTGTGTCCAGTATTAAATCCTTCTGAAGTCCTGAATGAAGTATTAGAAATGTCACCTCCATTGCACATGTATGAAATAAAGTACTTGTAACTGTTGAATCTTCAAAGGACAGAATTGAGGGAGAGGGAGGTTTATCTGAAATTCAGGCTAAGTACAGGCAAGGATTAATCATGTTTCAGCCATGAGGCCACTACAGCAGTAATCACCTACCCTGATGGCTATTATGTTTTCTCTTTGACATCTCTTCTGAGGACACAGTTCATTTATCCTGGGCTATTATAACTAATGAAAACAAAGCTACAAACAACAGGGAGTTTGTGGAGAAGCTCCATCCACATTGTGCTGATAAAACCCCAACCCACGTGGACATGTAGCCGTTAACGGTACAGCCATATGTGTAGCCGTATGTTTCAAAGATACTCTGATTTAAATGCAGGAGAGTTTTCATCTCTCAGTTTGGTTGTACATCGCATTGTACTTAAGCAGAAGTAGGAAAAAAGCAAGCTGTGCTTGCCACTGTCTTTTTTTTTCCCCCCTCTAATAAGCAACAGTCTTCCTCCTTCCTTTTTAGGTACATTTGGCATTTTGCATTTGTATTAAGTCCCATTTGGCAGCCACTGTTTGGGATTTCCTTTTATTAACATCTAGCACAAAGAAACCTCATCTTCAGGGTCCAATGGGCTAATGGTTTCCTTCGGCATCTGAATAAATCAACAGCTGTGGCCTTCAGCCATTTTGTCTTTCCAAAATAAAAGTAAGGGAAAGCTGCTCGTTGATGTAACAGTTCTCACACATGCTCTGAAGCCTTTTCTCTGCAGAGATGACTTCACACAAAACATACAGTATTAGTAATGTAATTTACCCCTCACTCCATCAGTGACAGCAGTGTAGCCCTAATTGCAATGATCTAAAGACAGAAAGTTTGCCCAAAAGGTAGTGAGTTTTATTAAAGCATTTGATACATTATCATAAATACTTGTATCACCATAAATGCACACAGTTACATAATAGGGTGCTTTTATGTGCAACAGGTAAGAGGATGATCTCAACTGGAAGCACTTTTCTGTTCAAAGGAGAGTCAGTGATACCTGTACAGACCCTTTGTGATCCAGGTGTCGTGCCAACAGCAGCTGAGCCACTGACACACCAACTGGAACGTGTCACTCTGACACTGAACTTCTCTTTATGGCTCTCTTGCCCCTGTGCTAGTTCTAGTGCTCATCTGATGGTTTTGCTCAGTAAGTTCAGCTTCTAAATCCACCAGGAAACTTTTAAAATAGGGAATTATTAGTCTTTAAAGCAGTGTGGACTTGTAATTAAACTATGTTTAACTGGATGTTTAAAATTCCAAATAAAACTAATCTATCACGAAAAAGATGGATTAGGTGCAGAAACTGCACATAGTACTTGCACTCAGGGAACTATTTTGAGTGTGATTGTCTTGGGGGCTTTTTTGTGGTTTTGTCCTGTGTTGTTTTTTTAAATGGAAGTACAGCAAAGCCACACCCCGAAGGCTCCAAAATGTGAAGACACAGTATTCTCTCTAGTAAGGCTCCTGGGAGCCTTTTGGAAGAAGGGCTACGAAGTTACCTGTGTGTTTACATTTTCCTTTATTGATTTGTCTGAGCTGACAGTGCCATGAGCAGCGGGTTCTCATCAATATCCCAGCCTTCGACAGAGAGGCCAAGACAAAGGAGTGCAAACACACTTCATGCCTTAAGCTTAACACAAAGCCTCTTCTCTCTTCATTCTCAAACCATGTCAGATTGTCATTAATTTTCTCAAAACTGGCAGCCTTTTTGTGAGTGCTGTTCAGCCGCTTTTGAGTTTATAAATAGCATTCCCAAAGGGCAGTTTGTGTGTCTGTGGAATTGCCAGAGTCGACCAACTGTTTAGAAAATTCTATAATAAAATACTATTTCCCCTGACAATCACACCCCCTCACCTTCAGTGATACTGACTGAACTCTCTGTGTTGCTAGAGTCAGTAAACGCTTCTGTGAGGTGTATAAGTATTTCCAGCAAGCTACTAAATTTTACAAAATAATGGTTTCATGCATTTTTGGTTCTGAAAGTTACCATGTAAATAATAACTGCCAAAACAATTAGTGATAGAAAGGTCACACATTTCTCCCTCCCTGTCCCCAGAAAAACTAAACACTAACGTTTCTTTTTTATTGTTAAAAAAGTCAGAATTGTGATTGGATCTTATAAATACGAAATATTTTCAATTAGAAGGGTTTGCTTTCTTCTTAGTAAGGTACTTACGACTGTGAAGAAGGGCCCCTTGGCAGGCTTTGGAGGCTTTCACTGATTATTTTGTTGTTGTTCTTATGCAAAGTAAGAACTTAGATGTTTATCTACATTCCTGCAGGCTTGTATATCCTCTCCCTCAGGGCACTGATGCCTTCTGCCAAGAATAGATACCACGTTTTCTAGAGAGACACCAAGCTCAGCCTGATACAGACTGAGCACTTCAGAAGCACTTGATGGCTTTATATTTTTCCTCCTAAGAAGTTAATTTATTGGCGATTATTCATCTTACCACAGCATATCCCCACAAAAACAGCAGAATATGTCTCTGTTTCACTCATTGGCTACAAGTGGAAATTTTGACTCTGTATTTCCACTTTAACAGGTACCAACAACTCAGCCTGAAAGAGGAAAAGGAGCTCCAATTCTGCTTGCAGAGACAATAAAATTAGAGAGGCGAACAGAATGTTGGGTTTATGTCCTGACAAGCAAATTGTCTTTTAGTTCCCATTTTAAGTGTGACAGTGAACTGAAATTATTGCTACTTTTCCCAATAAAAGTGCAAAGAACTATAAGCTTTTTGTGTGCACAGCAGAACACGACAATGAAATTAAATACAGAATAGTTTGTTGAGTTGTTTGGACTTGTGTTTGCCCACCGGGAAGTGCAGAGGGGAGTGTGCGACACAGAGGGGAATGTGCTCCAGCAACATTCTGAATTGCCGAAAGTGTATTATCAAAGACAACTTGCAAACCTGAGTGTTTTTCTAAGAAAGCAATATTTTACTAACTCGTCAGCTGATTTGTGAATTGACTACCCACAATTTTGGGAATGGATAATGTATACTTTTCCTACCAAAAGCTGAATCGTTTATTTGGCACTTTCCCAAAAACACCCACTCAGAGAACATTTTGCAGACACGATGTTTTCTATTCCTTTTCACTTCTCCATCTGTGTATTTCCACCCCAGACTACTTGAAAGTCAGTATCCCTTCTCCTATCTAATTAATCCTTATGACTTGGCCCCTAACATCGCAATTCTTTCCTTTTCAGAAATTCCCGTTAATAATTATTCCAGAGCTCCTGCTGTACTCAGGAACTCCCAATCTGTCTTCATTACCTTTTGTCACAAACAAGAGGGAGAACAATGGTTTTGTTTAAACTCACCGGTCTGCTAAAAGACCATATTTTTTCAGTGAGCTCCTAGAAGACAGAATCAGTCTGATATATGGGCAGATGGAAACACAGAGGAAATTACCTGTCCCAACCATTTTGCCACCATAGAACCAGAGCTCTGTGGTGGGAAATTAGAATTCAGAAATTTATTCTTGTTTTAATTTGAAATTAAACCAATTCATGCAAAGAACATTTTAAAAAACACTTGCTTCTGTAAAAAGAAAAGTTTTAAACATCCCATGTTTTTCTTTCAGTGTTTATATTTGCCTCATGACATGTCAATAAAGACCAGAATTAGGGAGTTTAGTTCTTTTAAAACATTTCTCTGACATCCCAGGTGACTGCTCTGTGATCTCTTTTCTTCTCAATGCTGAAAAATCCAAGTGTCTTTATCTGGACTATTCTTTTGAATTTTAAGATTGAACAGTGAAGAGAAGCTCCTTTTACCTGAGTTTATCTGCATGCTTCAGCTACTCTGCTGATGTGGATTCACTTGACAATCTGTGGAAAGGAAGAAGCAGGCACTGATGGGAAACAGTTCATCAGATCTTAAAATAAATGCCTGAGTGATAAAAACCCTGGACAGGTGCCAGCATCTTTCTCGTGGTTGTAGAGGGAAACCACACAACTAGCTTAGATTTTGATGATTAAAGTTTGAGAAAGCGAGTGTCATCATAAAAGTTCCTCTTGCAGCATCTCTGTGTTATTTTTGCCTTTATGTTCTGCTGTTGAAATGTTTTCCTTGCAAACAAGATCAACAGTGCATTTTGGACAATGCAGAGTTAGATTTGGTTCATGTTTCTAGAGATTGCTTCATGTATCTGAAAGCGAGACAAGCCCTAGACATGGCTGCTTAAAGAGGAAGTCTTGAAGTGGGAAGAAACTAATAAAATGCTGGCCTAATCCAACTATGCTCTTACTATTTTTAAGCCTTTTGGTGTGAAAAATGACAGTTCAAGGGGCAAGGTCTGGCACTGGTCCTGCATTTTAGCCAGTGGTGAGAAGTTACTTGTTTGAAACTATTGATATGTATTGAGGAGAGAAATCAGACTAGTAATTGGCTGTATTCATTAACAAGATGCAGCCACAAGAAGTTAATATGACTATTCTGCTTATTAGGAGAGGTGTTTCCATTATACAGGGAAATGTCGATGTTGTTGTTTAACTAGTAAGGCCTACTCTTGAAAAATGAATGCAAATCCATTCAGGAAAAGTAAATTCAGCTTAGAAAATAATCACAGAATCAATGAGGTTGGAGAAGACCTCTGAGATCACAAAGTCCAACCTAGGCTGGACAAGGTACAGACAAGGTCTCTTCAAACCATATTGGGGTGTCTAAAAGAGCAGTCTAAAGGAAGTTGTTTAGTCTCACAAAACAAAGTTTGAGAGGGGAGGGATTCAGTTTCTGTAAATACATCCATAGGCGGATCTGAGGGAAAGGAAATGACTAAATCTTACAAACAGCATTGCTTGGAATCAGTGGACACAACGTGGTGGTGAATGTGCTTAGCCTGGAACTTAGAAAGGAAATATTACTGCAGAGCACTGCCATGATATTCTGGAACAATGTTCACACAGGAGTTTGGAGAGAAGCAACATGAACAGTTCCCAGGATGAAGCTTGATCCTTTTATGTAATGGATTATTATTATGTGATTTGCTTTACTAGCAGGAAAAAGGACTTGGTTACATGATTTCCTAAGTTCATGTATATATTATACACACACATATATATAATGTGTGTGCTGTATGTATATACCTATTTGTTATTTCAGAACTTCTGTGCACAAGGATCAAGTTCTTACCAGTCCATGGGAAACAAAGGGTGTGGGCATCTGTGTACATTTATGGGCTGATATAATGCATTGTACAGCATGAACTTCCCTGTTACCATTTTGCCTTTGACATCCAAACACTCAGGAGTGACTGCAATACAGCACACAGGTGCCAGAGCCAGCTTAGCAGCAACAAATCTGAGTCCTGGTGATGGTGTTCACTGTAAAGATCATGAGATGAGCAGCTCTGCTCATAAAATCATAAAATCATTGCTGTCTGCAATCATAAAAAGAAGTCACGCAATCGTTTAGGCTGGAAAAGACCTCTGAGATCATGGAGTCCAACCATTCCCCCAGCACTGCCAAGTCCACCACTGAACCATGTCCCTCTGTGCCACTTCCACACATCTTTTAAATATCCCCAGGGATGGTGACACAACCACTTCCCTGGGCAGCCTGTTCCAGTACTTGGCAACCTTTTCTGTGAAAAAATTGTTCCTAATATCCAATCTAAACCTACCCCAGTGCAATTTGAGGCCATTTCCTCTTGTCCTGTCCCTCGTTACTTGGGAGAAGAGACTGGCCTCCATCTGGCTACAACCTCCTTTCAGGTTGTAGAGAGTGATGAGGTCCTCCCTGAGCTTCCTTCTCTCCTGGCTGACCCGCCCCAGCTCCCTCAGCTGCTCCTCATCAGACTGGGTTTATCAATGGGTTATCACAGTCCCACTTTCACCTCTTTTTCAGGAAGGACAGTTTCAGACTGTCAGAAGGGCATCCCTAAAGGGGCAGGTAGAGGCGCAGACCTGCAGTAATGAGTAGCTCTATCTCTCCTTCCCTAAAAGGAGGGGGGAAAAAAATAAAAAAGACTAAAATAAAGAACTGAAATCTCTCAGCTTTGGCTGTACTCCCACAGCATTAACCACCTGAGTTACCACCCCAGCCCAGGAGTGCTTGAACAGTGCTATTTGACAGCAGCTGATTAACCTGTGTGGTCGAGCTGCAAAGTGACAGGTGCCAAACAGAAGCCAGACACTTGAACTGTCACCACTTGTGCAAGCTGGTGGCCTGGAGTATCTGTTTCTGTGAGACAGCCAATCCAGCATCTGTCACGAGTGTCTAGTTCATTGTGAGAAAACAAAGGAAAGTCCCAATGACACATCTTCCAGCTGCAATCCCAAAGAAGTGTCATAGGAGGACAACAGAATGTCTCTTCTGCAATGAATGAGTGGGTATTATTACAAGGCACATAAAATATACAGGGTTGAATTTTAATTCTACCAAAGACAGCAAACAGACACCAAATTTGTCTAATTTTAGGAAACTCTGGAGTTTTGCTCTACAAGGTCCTTGAAGAAAGTTGTACTAAGATGTGTCATGGCTGTATGTGTTAACAGCATTGTAACTTCCATTAGAAACTGCGATATATATGAGATGTAGTAATCTCATTCTTCTGTGCTCCCAGGCTGTATTTGCAGGGAGGGAGAAGGCAAAAAAAAAAAAAAAAGGCGCCATTATGTCATTTTACATGGTGACTTATTGTCTTAGAAAATGAGAAGATCCTTATTCCTTCCACTTATGTCAGTACAGCAGCACTGCCCTATGCAGTTCTCAGTCTCCTATTCTTGTACTGCATCTCCTTTCATGTATGTTTGGTTTCTTTTAAAATAACTTATTATCCCTTGGCCCATACCATTTCTTCTTCTCCTCCTCCTCACCTCCACATACACTATTCATTTTTGTTTAAATTTAAATGTATTCATTTTAGTTTAAATTTAAATGTATCCATTTTTATGTCATTATGTAAAACCTTTTACAAAAAAGGTGGTATCTAATCCACAGGTCTGGTCTGTGTATCTTGCCATTTGTAGGGAATGCTGATAATCTTTGTAATAGGCTTAAAGACGGTACTTGTCTTTGAAGCACCAGCTATACACCTCCTGCCTCAAAATCTCACTCAAGTAATTTTCCCAGCAGTCACAAGTATGTTATAATTGCCTGTATGTTTGACTACCAAACTTTACAAGTGACCTGGTTTTCATACAGCAACTTCTATCACCAACTTAGACAGTCTGGGTATGCTAGCCAAGAAGCAGTGGGGCAATACCAGAGCAGAATAGAAAGTCGGTGGTCTGGGAAGGCAAAGGAGCTCCAGGCAGAGAGGTAAACCAGAGAAAAGACAGGACCCTGAGGTCAGAAGGAAGAGAAGGCTGATAAGAGAGGTGTAGCTGATATAGCAGACACAGGCCAGGCAAACAAATGCCTTTTCCAGGAAAATGAGCACAAGTGTCCAAGAGGAAACTTACCTCATCCAAAGGCTTTGTATCAGAAAGATATGACCTGAGCCTCAGAGACATAAGTCTGATGGCTGAGATCTAAAGGGGAAGGCAAGCCCTGTCCAGAAAGCTCTAAAATGATGGCAGCCTGGAAAGAGGGAGCAAACAGCTGGAGTCTGGAAGTGGGGAAGGGATGTAGGGAAATGGATTAACAGTCATGTGCAAGGCAGGCATCTGAAAGATGTTGGATTTTCATTTAAGTTTTTCATGTTGGAGAATTTCTGCTAAGAAAAAAAACCCCAGACATGTGAAATGGGAGGAAATTACACAGTTATTATAACACAAGAAAAACCTGAGCCAATTCACCAAGCCAAAACAGGTCTGGAGTGACTAGTCTGTCTGATCTTTCACAGCTTGTAGCTTTAGGACATGAAAGTACATATTAAAAAAAAAAAGAAAGAAGGATTCATAGTTAAGAGGATCCTTTAAGAAAATTTTATCTTCGGTAGAAATCACTGAAGAAGAAGAGTAATGGTTAAAAAGAGGCAGCTTGCTAGAGGACCCAGAAGAGAGAAGGGACCTCAGGTTGGCTCTTCAGACTTGAGGCATCAGCTTTTTAATCCTGGGAGGAGACACAGGGTGTAGAGTCTGCCCCTGGGGTGTTAGTGCTGGAGACACAAACCAGCCTGCAGTTTGCTTACCCTGAAGTTACGGAGGAAGACTTCAAATCGGTTTATTTTGTTTATTGTTTGACTTTGGGAAAAGCCTACCTGGTCATTACATGCTCTTCTGTTTATCTGCTCTCTTTAACAAGCTGCTATCATTTTAAACACTGTGATTCATCAGTGTGATGGGAAAGGAAATTTTCCCGGGTGTCTGATCTGGGGCTCAAACAAATCTTCACAACAGACCTTTATAGATAATCAAAGCCAACTCTTATGGCTGCCAACTAGGGCCTTCCAGAAGAAAAGGTTGCAGCTGTGTTAAGAACTGTGGAAGCAACACCTGTCCCCCAAAAAACTGCCCCCAAAAGTCCAAATTCTGGGAAATGACACAGGGCCACAATTCTGCCCAGAATTAAACTTTATACCAAGAAGTGCAAGAAAACAGTGCTAGTTCAGCCCAGGTAGAGAACCAAAAGGGCTTAGTGGAACAAGAGGGATCCAGCCACAGGCAGATTTTAGAAAAACAGTTTAGCCTAGTAGGATCTAGAAGCTGCAGGTTTCTCCTTAAAAATATAAACCAACAGCCTCCGAGAATAGTTCCTGCAAAGTGCAATAGTGTAATTGCCCTATGACAATATATTGTTTTTCTGACAAAGCTTCTTTTGTGTCCTTGCATTTTTTCTACAGCAGATATTTATAGAAATTGTAGTCACAAAGCTCCTAAAAGCACTTCCTGTAAATTACATAAAGGTCTGTCTCCTTTCCAGTTTCACCAGGACCTGTTCACAAGATTCTCATTACTTTTGAGACCTTTATTTTACAGGATAGGTATGTTACCATACGCTATCCACGTGCTCAGGGAAACCACTGGTCCATAGGAGAGAGCAACTGGAATAGTGACTGTGAGTGGTTTGTGTTGTCAGTGGTGGTTTTGTTGTTGGGCTTTTCAGATCTTTTAAATGACTTCTTGAGCAGATTTTTCTTCTGAAGTTGCTTTATCAGATTCACTAGCATATCCTATGTTGTGCTGTTGATTTTTTCCTGGACAAAAGTGCCTGTGACTGTGGCCTTTCTTTAGTATCCATCAAAACATTTTATGCTCCCACCTCACTCAGTACTTTCACAGAAAAGTAGCTATGCAGCTTTCTGTTTAGATCTGGAGTATGTTCACCTTTAGGGATGAGACCCTGGCATATTCCCAGCAAAATTAGATAATTTAGAATACAGAACATTCTGAAATAAATCTAATGTGCCTGGGTTAATTTTATATCAAACTGAGCATAAAATGCTTGATTCTAGTGTTCAAGAGCAAAGCATGAGATTAAAGAATTGATCTAATCAACATTGTAGTTCATTAGAAAACATCACTTATTTTAGTGGGCCTAAACATGCACATGCCTGGAGTTCAAAGGAAAATGAGATCCAAGCAAAAGGTATAAAAAATGTGGAGAACACGTTGCATAGTAAACAATCCCATGAGCTCGTGCTGTGCCCTTTCTTTTCCTGCCTTTGATGTTGGAGCTCCCATTTTATTCCCGCAGACTTGATCCTGCTGCCTTTGAATTTAGTGGGAAGACTGCTCGTTTACTTTGAATGTGCAAAAAACTAACTTTGGATTCTTACATGACTTTTTGGAACAATAACGGAGTTTTGTATGTTTTATTGTGTGATGGGATCCTAAGATCTCACAGGGCTGTGTTGCACTGGCTTTCTGCTCCCGGGGTTGGGAGAGGAGCTGCACCCCCATTTTCCATCTGCTGTCCTTTTTCCTCTCTTCACCAAAATGCCAAAGTAGACAAGAGCAATGGAGAAAAAAGGATCAGTGGAGGTAGACGTGGAAGGAGCAAATGAAGAGTGGAGGGAGAGGGCTGTACTTGGTTGATACAAACCATAGAATCTTAGAATGGTTTAGGTTGGGACCTTTAAAGTCCGACACCCCCCTTGCAATGAGCAGGGACATCCTGGACTAGTTTCAGTTGCTGAAAGCCCCATTCAACCTGACCTCGAATGTGTAAAGGTGGTGGCAGAGAGGAGGTGTCTCTGACACTTCCCATGCTCTGTGCCACAGTTGTAGCACAGTATTTTTGATAGGGAACGGGATATCACTTCACAAAATTCAAACCATGTCACCAATTGTGAATATAAGGCTGCCTCCTTCTTCTCAAAGGTGCGTTATTGCTTCTCCTGCAGGTAGCCACGAACACAAGATGTGTGATACACAAGATATGTGATACACAAGATGTGTGATAACTACCTACATTTCCTAATTGCTAGAAAAGGATTTTGGCACCAAGCTTCCCCCAGGAAAGGAAGGGAAAATAACTGCAGCCTTGAAAAAGTGGAAATAGCTTACCTTGTCTAGCTAGCATCTTCCTCTGCTCTCTCACATGCAGAAAAGAACAACTTCCCTTGAATATGACTCTGTCTGTGACTCAGACTCCTCCCAGCAGCCACTTCCAAAAGTGGCCTCCACCAAATGAGCCATCCCTGACATAAGAGCCTGGGGCAAGAGTTAACCGAGGACAAAATCCTGCTGAGGCCACTCACAAGAGCAGACTAAGACAGATTGGCCCTATAGTCTGTAAGGATCGTTTTAGATTAAGGTTTACAGTGCTACAGCAAGGATTAGAAAGTGCCAGTGGAGACCAACATGTTGCGGCCCCAGGCTGCTGCCATCATTGTCCCACAGGAGACAGAAAGCTCCTGGCTACAGAACGAGGAGCCCAGCGAGATGTAAAATGTCCAGGGCAGGAGTCTGCAGGCACCAGGGAGTGGAGACAGCGGGGGTCATTCAGTGGGAGGGGAGCAGAGGGGCTGTGAGCATTACACAGCTCATTATGGCTTCGACAATGTCTGGCAGCATCACACACTTCTAATCTAATTTGGAAACGAGGTGATTTCCCAACGCATTGTTTTGCACTTAAAACCTCTCAATTCCCACTTTGTTAATTTATTAACAAATTAGGGTGGTTTTTATAGCAGATGCAGAAACTTGCATTCACAACTGCACAGCACTGGTTTAAAAGTAGTAACAAGAAATGTAGTAGCTCAAATACAGGGTGTCTACCTGGAGAGTAAACATGTCTTCAGTGTTAGCTCAGCTTTTAAAACAAGCTTAGTAATTGCTTCCAGAGATAAAATATTTGCAAGCTATTATTACAGCACACTCTCATTAAAGGGAAGGAAACCCAGTTGCCTCTTTGGAGCAGGCAGACCTGAACAGGAGAAGCTGTGCTCCATAATTAGTCTTCAAGGGCTGTCAGGTACCTGTACCTCTAACAGCTCAGCATTAAAACCTTACCAGCAGAGCATTCTTCCATGCTGCTGTTTCCCAAGCCACCCAAAAGAAGTTGTGAATTTGTTAATTAACTTCTGGGAAACACCATGGATATGTCTCTGAAAGTGAATAGCCCAGGGAGATGCAAAGTGTCTCGAGTGGAGAACACAAGCCTGCAAGTGATTTAAGGGTTTGAATATCGTGTGTTCCTCAAAAGCAGTGGAAGAGGAGGGACTGTGTCAGCCAGCCTGTGCCCTTACACGGAGAGGTGTTTTTTCGTGGCTGTTTCACTTCAAAGCCTTTGATCCTGCAGCTGATAAAATTGACAGCCAGTGGAGCTGCTTCACACCATGGCAGCTTGGGTTGGGGACCGCCTGGAGATAACAGAGGTAGGATTTTGCTTTCTAAAGATCTCTTTAGGGTTATGCAATGCAATGTAGTCCCGGGTTTTGTTGTCTACAGAAACCTCCCTCGCAGACAGCGGTGTTTCTGATCGTGATTTTAGTTCCACTTCTCCTGTCCTTGACATAATTTGGAACAATTTTCTGCTAAAAATAACTAGGCAGGAAAAAACAACAAAAACAAAGAACTCAAACAAGGCATAAATCTACATTGTTTCCCTCCTAAGGGATAATAATATGGTGATATGGCAACCGGCCACGGCAGTAATTGCTCTGTATCTACACTGCACACTTGCTGCAGCACAGCAGCACATTTCTGTTCGCTGGGGCACAACCTCAAATTAACTACCAGGAGCTCCGTACCACAGCAAGCTCAGTTAAAATCATGGTGTTTAAAAAATGAGGACCCTCGCTAGTCCTGAGAGGACATCTGAAGTACACAGCCTGTTTCAGAGCTTCCAGTGTTTTCAGTGGGAACCTGGTACACGTGAATCCCAGGGCTGTTCACGTGTTTTACAGTAAACACTCCTCTGGATTAAACCTCTCCAGACTTAATTTTTGGCCAACTGGCTACTCAGAATTTAGAAATTGAGCAACCCTTGGCAGGGCTGATTCTCTCTGGCTGTGTAACACGCACTACGATGTTGTGTTCCCCCGTACACAGCCAGAGGCAATGCCTACTTTTTGGAGGAACCCTGTTGCACAGATCTCTTGACCAGGAGAAGACTGCACATAATGCTTGCAGTTTTTCCTGAAATGCTTTGAATTCCCACCTTACTTTACTCTAATTACCTAGATCATCCCAGCAGAAACTCTGCCTCCATCCCTGATAAGGTAAGGCCTGTATTGGACCATGAATATACACAGCATGCAACCTTTTTTCTGACTGGGGGAGTCTTTATTTGGGACTGGAGCACCTTAGGGTTGGATTTTTATGTGACTCTGTAAAAGCATGATTTGTTAACGAGCAAGGAGGGACCTTCAGGCAGCTCCTACTCTGATTGTGAGAATCCTGCAGATGGTCACCATCCTGACATTAATCTGGGAACTTCCCCGTTCAGCCCACAGAGAATTTGGGCATTCTGAATTCTGCTCCTGTAGCATCAGTTGCTACAACTGCCCCTTACAAATATTCCTTAGGAACATGCTGTGCAAAGGAAGCCAAGACCTTTAGGTTACCTTGCCCTGTTTCTGCCATTCTCAACCCTCTATTGCACAGGAAAAGGCTTTTCCACAGATGGTGAGGTGCTTGCAGGAAGATATTCTTTGACTAGGAGCAATAACTTTATGCTTACCCTCGTTTTCTTGCACTTTTTATTATTCAGAAAGAGCCTCTGTACAGAGGAAAAAAATTTTATAATGATTGTCTGCAAGGCTTTCCAACAATCAGAACTCACGATCCGCAGGGTTTATTTGTATTTGATTGTGAACCATGTCTCATTTGTCCTGCTGCAGAGGAAGCTCAGTGAGTCACTGTTTGAGGTATAACATAATGATTTTTGCCAGGTCAACTTCCCACAAAGGAGAGCATTTAGTGTAAACAAATCACATATTGTAGAGCAGGACTAGCTTGCAGTACAAGAGAGGACAGAATTTATTACACTGAACACAAGCTGGAACAGTTCAGTCACTTGGGACTTCAAAACATTAGTGCAAGTGTAATTTCTCTCATTTAAGATGATTGTTTTATGTCTCTTTGCAGTGTACAGGAAGAACAGTTATTTTTCTTGTTTGAGGAGTATTTTTGTGTTTGTAAAAGTTGTTACAATCTTCTCCAGCTGTTCTCTTTTCTAGAATTGTTTACAATTGTCTAGAAATGGATTAATTGGCTACATCCTTTCTGAAGTGTTTTTCCCCCTAACCGAGCACATGTATTCCATCTGCAGCCTTAGCAATGCTGTCTGGACTGGGAAGGTTATTTCAGCATCTTGCATGCCATACATCCATCGGTGGAACAAACTGATTCTTTGCAAATCTGTCCTGACTGGTGTTAATTAGATGTTTCTGTGTTTGGCAAGCACTATTTTGTGGTGGGTTTTTTTTGTTGTTTGTTTGGGGTTTTTTTCCAGAAAATGCAATCAGACTGATTGGTGACAATTCTGATGTACCTCCCTTCCTTCTTTTCCGAGAATAGTCACCATGATTGCTGTTCTTCAGTGCCCTGGAACTCATCTGTCCTCCTCACCTTCTCAAGGAGGATCACTGACATCCCATCCTGCTTACAGCAGCTACTTAAGCATTTTAAATAAACTTCCTTTTTCTTAAGTGACTACTGAAGGAAAAGAGACCTTAGACCTGTCGCATGTTATTATTTCTCCCTTACCATCACAAGTTGGACTAAATCATATTTCATGTCTTTGGAGAATGTCTTCATGTGGTTTTTCATTCCATTTCCTTGTTGTGTCCTATTCTGCTCTTCATTTTTGTCACCATGATTGTACCAGTCAAAGGAATTCATTATAGCTAAATCCATTTGATTCAGGATTTCCATTGCTTAGCTTTTGTCTGATGAATAACAGCAACCACATACCTTTTAAGCAAAGTATCACAGATTTTTTGCTCTCTCTTCTATATTCCTTTTTATTAATAGACATGCAAGAGAGGAACAATTTGACCATTGAAAGCACATTTTATACTGTTTGAATACCTGAAACCTAACATATGATTAAAAAGCAGCTTTAGTTAAGGTTTCATAAACCCAAACTCAAATATTTTCTGAATGTTTCCCACACTAACCAAGAAATGGTATTTTGGCAGTTTTGAAGTGTTTCCCTGATACTGTTTTTCTCTGTTATTTTTCATTTCTACTGTTGAACGTGTTTTTATTTAAACAGAATTGAGAGTTTTGACAGCAACTTTCCTAATATTTCTCTAAGCATGATTCAAAGCACAAAGTGAGCCCGTTCTAAAATGAACAAAAACGTAAAAGGCCAGGTGCTGGCTGCCTTTGTGAGCTGAAGGCAAAGCTTGAGCCACCTGGTATTTACCCACCACCAGTTTTACTGCTGCACACTTCCCATCCTTAAAACCCTCTTCAATCATTAACTGGTTTCTCACAGTTCAGCAAAGCAGGTAAAGTTCTTTCTTCCTGCCTGGCAGGAAGAGACAAAGTGATACAGTGAGTTAAAGAGGCACAGAGGGATTCACCATCAGCGCCCTCATTCAGAACATGATGTAATTAATCTTTACATGGTGGTAAAAATGGCTGCATCTTTCCTTTCACTCAGTGAGTCATCCATCTCTTTCACATTTTCTCATCTATATTGCACATCTTTCTCCTCTTGCTTTTTACAAAAAAATTCTATTTCTTTTTTTTTCTTTTTTTTTTCCCCTCCATCTGTTTGGTCTCTTCTTTCCCTGTGAAAGCTCTGGCACAGGGGAAAGGATCCTGTGTCTTGCTCTTGGATAATCTCTTCATTTCTTGGCAGACAGTCAGGTAGAAAGCAAAGCAGAGAGCTTTGGCACAAAGCAGAGTCTGAGTGTTTGGTTGTTTGGGAAATTTTTTTATTGTTTCTAGGGGATTTCTTTCCACATTTTTTCTTGGGAATGTTTCACTTATGCTGCCCTTTAGTCCAGGGAGAGAATAGGAACCCATTATATGAAAGGCTAAGGTTTGATGTTACAGCTATTCACAGGAAAGTGGAGCTTTCCTTTTATTGTTCACAACAAACATTTTCCTTCATGAGAAGCAAAATAGAAAGGCAGGTCTGAAGTTAGGGGGAAAAATGTTTCGCCCAACTTCAATCAGATATGAATTGCCTGTGAGGTTTTACAAGAAGTATATTGTTTGAGCTAAAGAACACCAGCTGATACTTCCTTTTCTTTTTGGATGCATCATTACAAAATAAATATGGGAAAAGAGAAAGTGTAAGTATTCTAATGTTTCATAAAAGCAAGCAAACAAACAAAAAACTCACAACAAACCCTGTTAAAAAATAACTAGTGACAACTTGCAGAGCTGGGTCTCTGCTCTGGCTGAGCTGCTCTGTTCCTGGGTCTGCAGCACCTCTGCACGGGCTGAGCCAAGAAAGGTGATTCCTCCTCTCAGGTTGCAGGATTCAGTGTTAGCCAGCAGTCATTTCCCACCTGCTTGGCAGCTCTGGCATGACACTTCTTAGAGGTGTCCATGCTGACTCTTTACCTGCCAGTTTTCCATCATCTGAAGAAAATAAATCCCTGTGCTATTCAATATCAAACATGATCCAGAATATAAAAATTTTAGCACTCTCTAAGCCTGGAGTGCTGTCAATCACAGACAAAGCTCACTTCAAGAGTCCCCATCCATTCCCACCATGCAGCCCCTGCTCGAATTCATCACAGAGAAGAATGGCTATTTCCTCACACTGGCAAAATCAGCCATTCCCTCCTGAGACAGGGAAATGATGCATAAGGAGCAGGAGAGCTTTGGGCTCTCCATGCCTCAACTCCATTCTCCAGCTTCTTCACCCACCTCTGAGGTGTCTCATGAGAGTGGCTGAGCTTTGTTTTCTAACCACAGCCACTGAGCGTGGATCAGGATCACAAAGCCAGTGTCTCCAGTCCAGTCTCAGAGCAGAGGGCTGGGATGATCATCTGTGTGGCTGTTTTTCTATATCATGGACAGCTGATGGCAGTAGCAGTTGTGCTTATGGGGCAAATGGGCTATTTGGTCATGCTCTCAATTGGTCTTGTATGTCCAGGTACAGAAGTGTGCACACACACACACGCACATACATACACACACTCTACAGGTGTTGTATGGGACTGTTCTCCCTTTCTGGCAGAAGCCATATCCCTTCATGATGCTTATCCTGGCTGTGCAACACTTGGAGTTTGCGGGATTGTTGAGCCTCAGCTGACTAATGCCAAGCCCCTTGGCGACAGCTCTGATCCGAATTGTCTTTAACACCCTTTCTGTAAAATAGTTGTTTTCCAAATTATGCAAGGTAGGTGTGCTCTTTCTCTACCTGCCTCCTGTCTGTAAAATACATTCCTGAAGCACAGGGCACAGTGTTTTCAGGTGATCTTGGGCTTTGTGTTCATACAAGCCAACCCTAATATAATTACATAAATGTTCCTACATGTTCCATATTAAGTCAGGAAAGGTCCATGAATGAACATGTTTCTTTCAGAGTAAAATGACTTGCCAGCAAACAAAAGAAATAGCCCTTATGGGAAGGTTGCTAGAGGAGAAGAATAAAGCTGAACTAATTTAGGCAGATACAGAAAGGTACAGTTTGGAGGCATGAAAAGCCATACTAGACCTACATTCCTGGAAAGCCGCTCTCTGTACTGGAGCAAAGTTCATGGGGAATTATACAATTAATGCATGATGTGCTGAAGAAAGCAGAACTAATAAATGATGAATTGACTCTGTGTGTCCACAGGGAAAAAGAAACCTAGTCAGTGTTTAGATTAAAGCAGCACTTCAGCCCCCCGTGTTTCAGCAGGAGCTGTTGATAGGTGTGTATTCAGTTTCATTTCAGTAGCATGGTTGAAATCATGAGTTTATTGTATAAAGTAAAAGTGGAGAAAGTAACTTCAAGAAAATTATTTAAAAAAAAAACAAAACCAAAAACATTTTGTCAAACCTTGTCCTGGTTTTTCCTCACTGAACACCAAGTGAACTTTCATAGGACTCATTCTTCATTTGAAATTTTTAACCAGTTATCTGAGTCATATTTCGTAGAAAGCCTGCATGGAATTTTTCTCCAGCAATATATTGAATATTCATGTCATATAGGGTAACACACTAGTAAAATTCTTGTTTTAGGAATTAGATGATATAAAAAATAAGCATCTATTATTCATGTCACCTACATATGCCAGTGGTGAAGAAGGGGATGGGCTACGCTGACAACTGAGTGTAAACTTTGCATCACAAATATTTTTAGTGTAAATGTTTGCATGTACATGTGCACTTTTAGAAGTTCACTTTTACAGCATCATGTCATTTTGAAATCTCTTTCTAAGATATATGTTAAATTAAGTCAGGTAAAATTGGAAGCCTGTGAACCTCAGAAGAGCATTAACAAAAATTATTAATTTTTTAATTATCAAGATACTTTTCCTATTGAGAATGACTTAATAAACTCATACCAAAAACTAAATTGTGAAATTAAGCCTTTTTGCCTATAGTCTAACAAAGTATAATTAATGCTGACATGCACAACCCTTAATTAACCACAGAGTTTTTATAGAACCTGATGTTTTCAATGAAAAATTTCTTGTAAGAATACTAAAGTTAGTCTAATGAATGCATGAATAATTTGCCTTCCAGCATGGCTCTCTAGAGAGATATGTTTCTCTCTGTGTATCCTTTCTTATGTGTAAATATTGGGAAAGCTCTCCAAGCAAAATTGGAGGCACTGTCTTTCCATGTAGATTTCTTTCCATGTAATCATAATCCCATTTAAATGGCCACATGGTCGTTTTTGTACATCCATCAGGCCCAGCAGGAGGGTTGGTCCACAGAACTCAGTCTGCTCGTTGTCCAAGATGGTGACACATTACTTCAAAAAACACATCCAAAACCAGGTCAAACTTAAGATCTCACAATAATTCCCCTGAGGAAGGAAGGGTCTAGGAAAAAATCCTCCACATTTTTCGTTGGTTTCTTGGTCCTGGCACTCATTCAGAAAGGATTTTTGATGGAGAAGCTGCCTGGAAAAAGATATCTGAAAGGTCAAAGGAGTTGTATTTATTACACCAAGGTTCACCATAGCACTTGAGTGTGGAGGAGAGGTGGTCACAAGAAGCCTTCACCTTTTCCATACTCCCTCAGCCTGCCAATGTGGTGAACCAAGCAGGAGAGCACCCCCACATCTGATTTCCCCTGGAGCTCTGCATATTTCCTGTCCCACAGCCTCTATCCAAGCACAAGAAGCCAAGTGCCAAGCCCTCTTGCTTGGGTGAGCAATGTCACATGCTCACAAGCTCTCTGTCCATGCAAGATATCCTCAGAGATAAGGAGAGGATATCTTTTCCGAGAGCCACCTCACCCCATGGTGCTTCTGCTGAATCAGGTACATCCCTCAGCCACTGATTAATAGTTGGGCTTGATGGTCTTAAAAGTCTTTTCCACTCCAACCAATTTTATGATTCTGTGATTCTGTACATACAATGAGCCTGTTTGGGGCATTGCGCATTATCAAAATCCACCTGCTCGAGGCTGGCATGGCGAACCTGAGGCATCCCACCATGCAGAGCTGTCAAGCTTAGTTTAGGTCCTCATGCACACCTCTGTGTAGGCTATAGCCAGCTGATCTGTGTGGGGCAGTGGGTCAGGACCAAAAGGGTTCTGATATTTTTGATGGTTGTCTTCAAGTGCTGCAGTTTAATCACAGGAATCTGAGTGAAGCTCACCAGGAAAACTGAGGACTTCCCGTAGATCAAAGCTGAAAGCTGAACAGGGCTGGCTGCAAGGAAATACGTGGGAGGTTATTTGAAGTGATGTCCTGTGCTTTCCACGCTCACTAACACTTGCTTCTTGTAAGCTTGGAGTTCTCCCCTGCGCTCTGGCAGAGGGACGAAGAAGAGACAAGAGGCTGGAAGGTGATCAGCAGCAAATGTCACAGCAGTCTATGGTGACCCAGTTTGTAATGCTCTCTGCTTTTCTGGGAATGCAGGGAGGTCTCAGGAGGGCTGAAGGGAAGCAGGTGGCCCTACCAAGTGTTTACCTCCTCACGTCCTTGACATAGAGCAGAGTTCTGTAGGAAGGGGGTCAAGTGAACATTGAAAACCAGTCTGTATTCACAGTTCAGACCAAGCTGATGCAAAGAAGGTAAGAAGACCAGCCCAGCCCAGACTGATGCCCAGGCTGCCCAGAGAAGTGGTGGAGCCACCATCCCTGGAGGTATTTAAAAGATGTGTAGGCTTGGTGATAAGGGACATAGGTTAGTGCTGGACTTGGTGGTGTTAGGTTAATAGCTGGATTAAATCTCAAAGATCCTTTCCAACCTATATGATTCTATGATCTGCTATCTGACTTGCTCCACTATTTTTCTGATCCTAGTTCTTTACCAGATCCATATTCTCTTTAGCTTTACTGGGCCTCCCAGAAGGGGATGATGTGATGTGTACCTTCTCACCTCCAGCATCATGTCCTTTTGAGTGTGTCCCATTGGCAGCAGGCTGAGAACAGCACTGTCACAGTGGGCCTGTTGTTAGATGGTACTGAAGGATGTCTCTGACTTGTAGCTGTTCTTTAATGTAACACCAAATAAGACAATAAAACCTTAAAAGGGATTAGGTGAAAGAGAGAGATGTGTCAGTCAGGCAGATGAAGCACTCCAGTGACAGCTGCCTTAACCAAAGTGCTCCAGAAATACTCTGTTTCCATCCAGACTTGCCATGGGACCATAAATAAGAAGTTGCAAGTAAGTAACCAACACAGGAAGGGCATGCTGCACATTTTGGTCTTGAAATGCAATGATGACACACACAATGAATGCAATTCAATCAGACGGGCAGAGTTAAGGCTCTTTTTTGGAGTATGTAATGTGCTATTTCAGACATGGTTGGTTTTTTCCAAGTTAGTGAACATGTTTATTATTATAATATATAGCACCTGTCCATTCCTATCAGGATTCCCATATTTGCAGTGTACAGGCACAGAACTGAAATATTTGTTTCATACATGTCCATAGAAGTGTAGATATGCCAACATGAAACCCAGGCTCAGGGAAAAGGGGTCAGACATCTGCTCTGTGCCATGGGAACAGCCTTTGTGTCAGGAGTGTCATGATCCAGTTTCACCTTTCCTGCATATTCTAATAAGCAAGCAGTGCTCTTCCACCCTGCATCACTCTGGGCAAGCCAAAAATAGTACAAAGATCTGGGTCTCTCAGCCACCTTCCTTTAAAAGCTTTCTTCTTCCCCCTGTGTTTTTCCTTGGGGAATGGCTATTATGACCATTAACTGTTTGAGCCTGGTCACTATTTCTTTTCATCTTTATTTCTGATTTCATCTCACCTCTGCCAAAACATCGCAAGCTGAATCCCCAGGGGCCCTTCAAACTGCAAAAGCAAGCCCAATTTCTGCTGGGAAAGAGGCTTTTAGGTTCAGGTAGATGCAGTGGATTGGTATCAGAAACAGCTGGAAGCAACAGTGTGGGCCAGGGCAGGAGCAGAGGAGAGATGGGCCATCCAGAGATGGTTATCTGGGTTGTGGTAAGTGTCAACTACAGTAGTCGTGAGAGCAATAGTCACCCTAAGGTTCAAGGTCAGGTTGGATGGGACTTTGACCAACCTGATCTAGTGAAAAATTTCATGGCAAGGGTTTTGGAACAAAGTGATCTTCAAAGATTCCTTCCACCCCAAATCCTTCTATGATTCTGTGATCCTCTCAAACTCCATCCTGCTCATGTGCTGCTGAAGGCATCCACATTTTGCCACAAAAGCAGCTCTTCCTGGCTATAAGCAGAGCTGTAAGCTCTGCTTTCCATGAAGCAGCCACTCTGCAAACCCAAGAATCTCAGCATCTGTTTATAACTACATAGAAAAGGTGCATTTCTATCCCAAAGGTATGAAGCACTTTGGAAATGGGAATCGTGCTCATTCTGAAGCCTGTTTGCACACAAATAAAGAAGTGGGCATTGTCGTGGAATAAACACAGCCTGTGTTGCAGACTCAGGTCAGGCAGAAAGGGTTTGTTTCCGCAGCTACAGGAGAGGAGAAGCGGCAGCGATCCGTGTGATCTGATGTAAAATACAAGTGCTGTGGCTTGGATACATCTACACATGAACAACTGCCCCAAGAAAGTACATGGAAAAAAATTTTATTAGAGCAGATGTACCCCTGCCTTCCTGGTAATTCAGAGCCCATGGCCCTGTGGCCTCAGCACACCTCTGTTCAGCCTGTCCCTCGTGCTCCTGACACTGCTGTGTCCTCGATCAACTTTCAGGCCTGCATCCACATTTTGTGTTATTTTACAGTGTTGTGATTCCAAACAGAGCTCCTGTTTGAGGAGGGAAGGGTCTGTCTCCCATCTGCTTCTCGAAGGATACTTCAAAAAGTGTTTCATCTCTTCTTTGTGTTGCACAACAGATCCATAGCTAATGATGGGCAATATTAGAACATTTCTTATAAAGAAGAGCAAGTATCAGGCTGGCAGAGAAAAATAATCCTGTGCTGAGTTGTGTGCAGGAGCCAGACCATACCGGCCGTGCTGCCCATGGACTGTATTGCAAGAAAACTCTCAAGCGCATGGACAAAGTTTAGGAAAACCTATTGGAGAGAAAAAGAATAATTCCTTGTCCTGCATCCCCGCCGTCAGCAGATGGCTCTGCAAGCCGTGGAGCTGCGTGGTTAACCATTGCTCTGTGGACGCAGCTGGGGCGCGGGGTGGGTGGGAGGGAGCCTGCCTGCGGTCCTTGCTTTCTGCCTGGGGAAACTCGAGATGCCCCAAAACCTGCAATAAACCACGGATTTTGCCTAACCCTTGTTCTTCCTGGCGTCTCTCGCAGCCTGATCTTATTCTTTTCCAACAGACACCCCCCCGATCCTGTTGGCTCTGGGGGTCCAGCCCACGGTGAGCGCACAGTCTGTCATCACTCCCCACCCCAGCGGCGCTCCCACGGCTGTTCCTGAGCGCTGGTGGCATTGGCTGGGTGAGGACACCAGAACGACAGCTCGGTCAGCCCTGTCCCTGCTACCTGCAGCATCCCAGACACCTCACCTGCAGTCACATGTCCTGCACCACATCCCTGGCAGCGCTGGAGGCACAGCAGTTCGCCGTGGTGCACCCTCAGGCGCCGAACAGGTTAAGTCAGGATCTGACGTCTACCATGCTGCAAAAAATACAGCTCAGAACAGTTGTGTCATCCATTTCTCCATGCCCAATGCTGGAAGCCTCTAGTGGTCTAATCTGCCCGACTTTTTTCCTATCCGGCAACTCAATTTTCTGGCATTTGTCTCCTGCGACCGTGCACAGTCAGAAATTGCATTTCATAGATAACACATTTAGGTTGGGGATGCAAGCCAAAAGCACTCTTATGGAACAGCACAGGCTTGGAACAGTCAGGGAAAAGGTGCATCCTTTCCAGCTAAAGTGCTTCGCAGCAGATTGCTATGGGGATATTGGGAAGATTTGTCATGGGTGGCAAACGTCTGGGGAGTTTAAAGCATCTAAACAGATCTATTACCTACACAGTAGCATCCAGGCTGGACAAAAGGGGCTGCAGCTTTATCTGTTATCTTAAAAGATGATCTTATTCTCTAAAATTAGAATCACAGGATCATTTAGGTTGAAAAACACCCTTAAGATCGTCAAGTCCAGACGTTCACCCATCACTGCCAATCCCACCACTAAACTATGTCCCATGTCCCCAAGAGCCACATCTACACATCTTTTGAATTACTTCAGGGGTGAGGATCCCATCCAGCCCCACAGATTTCTGTTTGTCTAAGTGGTGTAGCAGGTCACTGGCCATTTCCCCTTGGATTATGGGGGCTTCATTCTGCTCCTCATCTTGGTCTTCCAGCTCAGGTAGCTGAGTACCCTGAGACCACCACTTGAAGACTGAGACAAAGAAGTCATTAAGTATCTCAGACTTTGTTAATATGTGTCTCCCCTGTATCCAATAAAGGATGGAGATTCTCCTCTAGCTCTTCTCTTTTCTTCCCTAAATGTATTTATAGGAAGATTTCGTATTGTCTGCTACTGCAGTAGCCAGATAAATTTCTACTTTGGCTTTGGCCCTTTTAATTTTCTCCCTGCAAAGCCTCACAACATGTTTTTATTCCTTCTGAGTTGCATGCTCCTTCTTCCAAGCTGGTAAACTCTTTTTTTTTACCCTGAGCTCCAGGCAAACCTATATCTTTTACCAGGCTGGTCTTCTCCACCTGCTCATCTTTCATCTTGGGGGGAAAGCTTGCACCTGCACTTTTAGGATTTCCTTCCTGAAGAATCCAGCCTTCCTGGACCTCTTTGCCCTTCAGGAGTCTGGTACTACACCTTTAACAGTGTTTTGTGTCCTCTCCCTTACCACACAGGGTATGATTAAGGTGTATGAAGTTGCTCAGGTAGGGGATGGCACCATTTCTACACTGAAGATGCACAGAAGAATTTTTTTCAGGGAGTTGAAAGTGACTTGCAGGAGGTTGTCTGTGAATGGGGAGTATGGACATGCCATCAGATCTGGGCTGAAAAGACCCCTTCTTTTTCCAAAATGAGGCTCTTCAGAGCCCTCCCATCCCCAAGGGACTCACATTATTCTCCCTGTGTGGAGCATTTCTCAGCTGAAACCTCACCTTAAACTGATACTACAACCCTGTTATCAATATTTTGTTATTTCTTTTTAAACTTTGTTTCCTTCCCTCATACTACCTCCACTTTTCTATTTATTTCCTTTTATGTCTGAGTGTTTTCATTTATGAAGATAAAAGCCATGGAGAAGTGAAGTGAGAAACTTTCCCACTTGAATTTCCACAAAGGAAAATCCTTGACCCTGAGCTGCCAGAGAAGATACTTGCATGGTGGCAGTGTGCCTAGTACCAAAGGAGGACACAAAGGCCCCCTCTGTATGAATGCAATGTACAGGCACTGGTGCCCAGTTGTCTGCACACTCTTCTTGGTGGGACAGTCCTCAGCACACATTTGGTCCCAGCTCTGCCCAAACAATTCCTGGGGTGGATTCAGGACTTAACCCAACAAGAGGGACAGTCCCCAGCACTGGATGCACACACTCCTTTAAAAGGTAAAAGTGTAATAATATGAATGCAGCCTTATCATACCAGAGAACCTCAAGGTCAGAGAAAAGGCAAAGAAGAGTTTTATAGGACAAAAGAGAAAGTGATGATGTTTCAAAATGGAAATAAAAATGTTCTCTCTCAGCAAGTCTGAGTTTTGGCTCCCTTGACAAATTCCAGACAAATCAAGGCAAGAGTGTGCTCATTTGGACAGACAGTGGCTGAAAGCCATTCCTTCAGGGAAGCTGGCACAGCCTGCCCGTCACACAGAACAAACCATGCTTTGCATATTCCCACCTGCCCAACACAGCCCG
Source organism: Sclerurus mexicanus (assembly GCA_013396755.1). Taxonomy (NCBI): domain Eukaryota; kingdom Metazoa; phylum Chordata; class Aves; order Passeriformes; family Furnariidae; genus Sclerurus; species Sclerurus mexicanus. The sequence goes on along the minus strand of VWZF01005546.1, from coordinate 167,491 downwards.
GCATTCAGCAGGGTCGGCTTCTCCAGGGGATGTCTCAGGGGCACTGCAGAGCACCATTTGGAAGGGAAATGCAAAGAGCTCCAGCTCACATGCATTATAAAAATAGCTACATCCATCTACAGAGTCCTTGCCCTGCTTTTCAGCTCAGTCCCACATTCTCACTGAAGCTACAGCTCTCCAAACAGATCTGACTATGCAGAACCTGTGTCTACACTTGGCTGGGCAGGACTGTAGTTCAGGCATCCAGGTGCAACCCCACCTTCACAGAGGAGTTTGGTTGAAATGTGAAGTTGTGACCTAGAGCAAGAAAGGCACCAGATGCCTCCCCTTCTGTCCCACCTGCTCTGCTTTGGTAGGAGGCACAGTCACAGCGATGTGACACGGGAGCAGTGTCAGACTGGATTGGGCAGAGCTGGAGCAGCCCCACAGCTCCAGAAGGGCCACCCAAGCCTTGAGTAACCTGCTGCTGCCGGGGTCTGTCACACCGCATGGTCCTCAGCCTTTCCATGCCTCAATTCTTCATCCCTGAGCACAGGGAAGGAGACATCCTCATGCCATTCCATCAGGCTGTGTAGGAGGAATAAGTCAGGGCTCAGCAACCCCATAATTTAAACCAGGACAGCCCTGCATAGTGTGAGGGCAGTGCTTTAGTGGACAGTAGCATCAGGAAGGAACAGCAGTTCCTCTCTCCCCTTCCATCTCTGTGTGTCCTCCAGTTACTCCTTTTCTCTTTCTCTGGTCCCTGTCTCCTTCCTGCTGAGCTGAGCTGCAAACCACTGCTCTTACTTTGCCTTTGCAGGCTCCAAACTGACACCGTGGTCAAAACCTGCACTGGGGCCCCTCTGCCCAGGCTCAGTCTTGTTAGTTGGAAATCAAAGCAAACAGGAGCTGGCCTCCTTGCTGTGTTTTATCATTACTCACCCAGCTTGGGCAGGATGGGACAGGGTGAAAGTTGCACAAGGAAGATGCTTGATACCATGTAAAGGGCCAGCCTGGAGGGGACTAAAATCTTTGGAGGAGGTATTGCCTAAGGATGTCTTCATGACTCATGGCAACAGAAGTCTTGCTCTCTGTATTGGGGCCTGTCATGCCATACAAAGGCATCCCAAAAGCATCCTGGGCTGGCCCGACTTGTAAATGGCAAAGCTTCTCAGGCATTTACGAGTTAAAGGTGTGTTTGATGACTAGGCTTTAACGTGTTAATGCCTGATGTACCCTGCTGTGCACTGTGCTCCACTATTTTAGAATTAGCCCCCAAGACCTGTTTCACATCAGCCCTAAAGGATAATAGCCTGTGTCTGAAAACATGAACGTGCCAATTCGTTTCAGGACCCTCACTGAGTTATCACTTGAGGGCTGAAATCTGTAATCAAAAACTCAGCTGAGACTCCTCTTCCCTTAAAATATCTCACTCCTTGAGCATCATCTTCACATCAGCAACAGAGAATGCAGCAGCTCCTTCATAGCTGAGCAGTACCAGCACAGCTGTGCATGGCTGTCATTTTAAGTTCTGATATGTAAAAGCTGATCTGAAGCTGCTCTTTTCAGTTGTAAAACCCCTGTCCCTGTTTAACCAGTCACATTTACTCTTTGCAATGGTCCCCAGCCTCAAATTTTGTCATTACTCATCCATCTTGGGCAGGATGGGGCAAGGTGAAGGAAGGCTTCACAAAGAAGATGCTTGATGCCATGTAAAGAGCCACCTTGTGGGAGACTAAAATCTTTGGAGGATTTAACTCTCACTGTTTAACCAGCAACATTTACTCCTGGCAGTAGCCACCAACTTCAAATTAGCATTGAGATGCCCTGGGCTTGGGCACGACAAGGGCCTGTGGGGTGGGAGAGCAGAGGCAGGGGTAGTGGATTTGGAGTTTGTGCCCTCCTGCATGTCTTGGATGGTTGGAACATGTCATGTCTCAGAGACCGTCAGCAATAGGGGTAGTGATGGAGTGGAATTTTAGTGGTGCAGGCTGGCTGCCCATGAGTGCAGGAATGAAAGACAAAAACCACACTGGAAAGAAATATTTGTTCCTCCATACAAGTCTCATTCCCAGCCTTGTCTCCACCCATGTGCTCTGCTGGCATCATGATAATTTCAGGTGGGCCTGGCTAAATGCCCCTGAGGGGGATGAAATTGGTTATTCTCTTTCCTACCAGCTCTCCTTCCCATTTCAAGGACCTCCATCACTGACCACCTTCAAAATCTCACATCAAATTCGGAGGTTGTCTATAATAAAATAACAAACACAGCAATGGGTAACAAGTCTCCATATACCTGTTGTATTGAATGGAGTCATCTGCCATGGTGTGTCCTGGCAGCTCCCCCTCCTCTGAACAGCCCTAAACCCCCCAAGAATCCTGTTATTTTTATCCAAAAGCTGCCGGGTATCTTGGAAGCCAGATTCGTCTTCAGAAAATTCTGTTTCCAAAACAAAACAGAAGGATTTTGGTTCCATTAAATGTTGTTTGAGGTTTCTTTCTAACTCCACATGAAAATAACTCCACAAATCCCAGTGTAATATCAAGGAAATGGGGCTTCCTGCTCAGCTCTGGCATTGTCAGCCCTCTTACTTCCCCTCTGTTGTGCCTCCAGGTGCTGAGACATGGAGGCACCACTGTGCAGGGTTTAGGGAACACTGTGCCAGTTTTCCAGAAGAGCAAGAAGCAAGGCTGTAGGAGAGCACAACAAAGTTTTACACTAAGCCAAAGCCCAAGATTTTCCATATCCTTCTATTGCATTGCTCCCAGCAGCTTTCTTCCCTTCTTCTGCTAAAGATGGGCTCCGCTTGAGGTCTTCCCATGGAGGGGCTGCTGTAGGGTAGTGGCCCACATGTCAGAGCCTCACAGGGTGTAGAACAATACGGGCCTACCAGAAGGAATGACCCAGTTAGCCTGCAATGGTACAGAGAGCTCCAGGCAAAATAAAGTACTTGGTTTCCTTAACTGGAAAGTGGAGACAGAGCTGCTAATTCCAGTACTGTTCAACTCTGCCACTAGTTTGAGGGAAAAATAAATGTAATTGTTGTTAAAAGCTGGGGATTGAAGGAAGACTGGTGGGATAATCAGTAAGTGCAGTGTTGGAGCAGCTGGGCTGTGGCCTGTATCTTTTCCAGTGCCATAGGATGAATAATGCTCCATGCAGTGGGATATACAGGAGAACAAGACACACAGGCAATGCCTATAGAACTGGGACTCACAGTGTCTAGAAAAGGATTTGAGGGATTTAGGGGGATCATCTGTACCAGCTCACAGTGTGATATAGCAGCAAAAAGGACTGAGACTAAAGAACAGATGGGGAGTCTGTGCTTTAGTCAAACACAAGCTGTTGGACTCAACAGGAGGAGCTGGTTACATCTTATAATTCCATGTCAAACAAGAAATCAAACTAGATGTTCCAAAAGTGTTTTTATTTGCCAAGGGTCATACATGATATTTATCTTAAAGAAGAAACCTGAAGATAAGTCTTTGAAGGTCTGTGGCTAACATCCATCTTCTGAATCTTTCTCTCTGAAATGAGAAATATCAAACACTTTTCATTCCCTTTCCCTTCCTTCCCCTCCCCTTAGACAAGGAGTGGGCTGGCTGGGAAAGCCATGGTTGTGTAAGGCTGCACCCAGTGCTGGTATTGGGAAAGCTGCTGTTGAACAGAAATTCTGATTACAGCACAACCTTGTCGTGCTGCACTTTGAGCTCAGTCCTGCGTGGATTCTACAGTATGAACCTTCTGCAGATCCCACTGCTGTGGGCATCCCCTGCAATATGAAACATGGGTCTTGCTCCAAAGGTTCTCCTGGTCCCTGCTATAATTGTCCTCGTTCTCATGTAGTTTTCTCTGCCTCACTGCCCTGTAGTAAGAGTGGGTCACAAATTAAAGGGGCTCTGAGCTAGGATTCTGTTTGGAAAAACATCAAAAATGGGGAATATTCCTGGCGTGCTGGCAGCACTTGTTAACTCGGTGTCAGAACTGCTACTCCAGGGACGTGGGAAGTGACATGTGGTTCATCTGAGAAGCTTGGCAGCACTTTCACTGCAAGCAGTTCAGCTGTGCTCCTCAGGGAGAGAGTAGGAAGTGTCCTCATTTCCCTGGGAGCACGAGGCACAGTGTACTTTTAGCATGTGTCCATGAGAGCTGTACCTTCACCTGGGTACTGGGACCAAAGGACATTTCCTTCCCTCTCACAGAACCACATCACAAGGGAGATATAGTAGCAATACACATGAGATCAAAGATGTTTTCTTGCTAGAGGGCTGGGAAGAGAAGGGTTATAAGGTCCTTTCTCATCAAAGCCTTTGGGAAATCTGCTGGAGTTGCAGAGAGAGCCTCTGTGCTCCTGCTGGCCAAGAACTGAGCTGCCTGGGAGACACAGGAGGAGCTCCATGGAGGAGTGTTCTGGACAGTGATGCCAGCAGGTTCCTTGCACTGTGAGATGGACCCTAAAGAGCAGCAGGGAAACCTCGTGAGTCAGCAGGTTTGCCTCCTCAGCCATGGCTGAGTTCAGGCTGTAGGAAACATCCTCCTTTCTGTGTCTCTTCACATGGCAAAGCCTGAGCTAAGGTAACCACGTGCAACAAAAGCATCCCTGTGGTAAGGTCTCCACACTGACCTGCTCTGGTAGCCCAGGAAAGTGCAGCCTCTTGGTTTGGATCAAGGATGACATTCAGTCCTAGAAGAAGTGGGAGGAGGAAAAAGTCAGGCTTCTTGGGGCTGCTGAATGCTCGGTGGTTTTGTTACAGACCCTGTACAAGCAAATCTGCTTGATGAACATGGTAGGTAGAGGCTTGTATTCCCATTTCAAGGTGCCCAGTGTTGTTGCATGACTGTCATTCCTCAGTGTGGCCTTGGAGTTATAAAACTGGGCAGTGGTGGGGATGGAAGCATGAGATGTTTTCTGGACCACCCGTTTCTTCAGCTCAACAAGGGATGAGGGGATGATGGAAGGACGATGGCACTGGCATATCTCCTGCTTGCTACTCCCCAGGGGAGTGCTGAGAAATTTCAACTACTCCATGTGCCAGGACAAGGTGGGACAAGCCAGCAGGGCCATTGGTCCCTGAAGGACACTGTGCCATGGCCAGGACTACAGCCATGGCCTCGGCCTGGGCACTAGCAGAGCTGTGTCTGTCTGGGCCAGCTCCCAGCTCCCTGAGCATTTTGTCCTCCGATATTGTCTTTTTCTCCCTCTCTATCACAGACATTTTTGACATTACTGATGTTCATTCATTTTTAACGCTGAATACGCTTTTCCTGCTCAAATCCTTTCCTAAACATCAGCTAATGAAGCTTCTGTGCTCCCCTTGGAGCCTGGCATTGGGCATGATTATCCCCGTGCCAGGGATTTGCCCAAGAGCATGAAACAGGTCAGCTCCAGAGCTGGGCTTGAGCCTGGAACCAGAGAGCCCCAGGGGTGTGCTCAGGTCAAATGGGTACTCGTGGAGCATCCCACTCCTTCCCCTGGGAAGGGCACACACAAGTGGTCAGTAAGATTTTCAGCCAGGGTTAGGGGACAAAGGGCTGATGGCTGATGATGTGAACTACCAGGCCTAAAGCCACATACAATATAGGGCATGAGAAGGGTGGTCCTGTCTCTCTGTACCAAACTTGTCAGCTACAACTACAGAGATGTTTTCTTCCCAGCAGAGACCATCAGTCACCCAAATTAAGGCTCCAAACAGCAGTTCCTCAGTGAAGGATGGGTGTTATTAGCTCCAAAGCTCTTGTGTCTGAAGGGTAAAATAAATCACCAGCCTGTTCCTGTTGCCCTGGTGTGCGTGGCCCAGGAAGCTTCCCAGAACCAGGAGCTATCTGCATCCCAGCACTAACTGTCTTCATCATCATCATCATCATCATCATCATTATTGTTGTTGTCTCCTCCATGCCTCCCTGCAGTTTCCTAGAAAGGGCAAGTCATTAAAGCATTGGAGGAAGAGCACACAGAGCAAGCACAGCTGGAGGAGGTAGGAGAGCACTTCCCTGCATAAATGCTTCCTACTTCCCAGACATCAGCCTTGCTTCCAAGTGGCAGCTGGATCACATAAGAGAAAACCAAAGGGCAGGAACTGCTTTGATCTGCCACAAGGAGCTGGTGCATCTTGCCGCTGCAGCCCACAGGTGCCAAGGATGGTTTGGCATAGAGGGATGCCTGTGCCTGCAGGCTGCCTTGCAACATTCCTGTTGAAGGACACCTCACTCTTTATGTCAAGCTGTTTCTTAATTTGTTTTCTTTCCTAGGTGGCATTTCGGGAAATGTGCAAATGTCACCGGTTTGTTAAATGAAAGATGAAATGCAGCAAAAGGCCCATAAAAATGAAATGTGTGTGTGCCTCACCCTTCCTCTTTTCTACTCACATTTTTCTTTCTTTGCGTCTGGAGTGGAGCAACTACAGTAGGAGCCAAACCAGCAAGGAATGAACTGGGCAGACAGCAGGTGAGAAACAGGGCATGTCAGGTCATTTGCCTAAGCCCAGAAAACCCGTGAGTTAGAGTGGCAAAATGCTTGTTTCAGTGCCAGCATGTTGCAAGGTCTGTTTAATCAGAGCAGCAGACCTTAACTGTCCTCTCCCCTCCAGGGCAGGGTATGCAGGGCCTGGCCATTCCTACAGCTTCTTACCACAGCCCCACACACCTCCTGCTCTCCCTGGTAATCCCAAGGGCCTGCATCCCCCAGTCCCATGTGTAACAAGGGGTGGGAAGGAGGCTGTATGTGTTTGTCATGGTTTTCCATGAGCAGGAATGATGTAGCCATCGCTCCCAGTGCTGTCCCTCTGTTTTGCTTTCCAGATCAGTAGGAGCAAACTTGCCCTGCACCTGAGGCCACAGGGATGTGTGCCAGGGCTTGGGCTGCTTAAAATCCTTATGAATGGGATTCTGTAGAGTGATATCAGCTCTAATGCTGCTGCTTTTAGTTATTCCACAAGTCCTTCGATGCCTTGAGTCACACAATGTATTTGGAGCATCAATGAGGAGAAGTGTTCAGACACTGGCACAGATTGCCCAAACAGACTGTGGTTGCTCCACAGCTGGAAGTGTTCACAGCCAGCTTGAATGGGGCTTTGAGTGACCTGGTCTAGTGGAAGGTGTCTCTGCTCATGGCAGGGGGTTGGAAGGTCCCTTCCAACCCAAACCATTCCATGATTATATAAATAACACACATAGGGCTTTCCCAGGTAAGGTGTATTTAGGCACTGCAGTCCCAGGATATGCTGCAATGGGTAAAGACAGTCCCACAATCTTAACTGGCCACAAATGAAAAGGCATAGCAGATATTTAGTGTGTAGGTGATGTGTAACGGTGCGGAGCTGTGTGTGTGCCTGGGGAGGTGAGAGGGGGGCCTGTAGCTCTGATTTCCTAGAGCATATGTTGCCCCAGATTCGAGATGGACACACTTAGAGGACAGCCTTTATTGCCTGAGACCTCATCTCACCCCACAGGATTATACTTGATAATCCCAGAGTGATAATGGGAACGATTTTTGCTTCATCACCTTCTTTGCTTCAGCCTTGCTGGGAGCGGAGTGGTTATGTCACATCCTGACCTCAGCAGAGCAGGAACACTTCTGTTCTCAGTCACAGCCATGGAAACAGTTTTCTAGGGATTTTTTGTTTATTTTATTTTCATCTCTTCAGCCTGAGGTTGCTCTTACTGCGATGAGTCACTGAGTACATATAGAAGAGATAATACTTGGCTAAATGCACAGAAGAGCACAAATAAACACTAAAATTTGCCAGAAATCAATATATTTACACCAGTTTTTGTTTCTGGTGATTTCAGCCTGTTCATCAAGCCAAAGCTGATTTTTTCTGCTTTGTACTTGTTCATTTATAAAATCGACATGTACAACCTACAAGCAAGTATGTGAGAGCATATTCCTGTGTTCCCACAATTTACCACCTTCCTGAATTTGCCCCTCTGTGAGTCCAGAACAGATGTCGACAATGCACTGCTAATAAATTCATCGACCATCCGGCTTTGCATGAAGATATGCTGTATTTTTTTTTATTTTTTTAATGGGACAGAATACAAACAGAGGAAAGAATAACTTATCAACAACACACTCTAAAATGAGATAGTTCTTTTCACACAAAACTGTGTGAAAAGCCAGAAGGCAAAGTGGGGAAGGGAATCTGGTGCCTTGGAAAGTCTGCAGGCAGTTTTATGTGTCAGTCATATTTTACTGTCTTGTCCACAGTGTCATGAATCTCTCCCTCTATCTGCATACAAAAGTGCCATGGCCAAATTATTAGCTATTAATTATATGCTGGATTCAAGTGAGAATTACCATAATGTGACACAGCATCCATAAATACGACATCCAAGAGGGACAGAATGGCCTTTTGTTTCTCTCTGCAGAATTATATGCATGACCCACTTTTTTCTAATACTGCAGTGGCAGGAGAGACATAGCATTGTTTGTTCCACTCCAAATGGGGAGGGGGGAAGGGCTCTATTTTGCAATGTACAGCAAATAAACTCTTGCATTGCAGAATAAGACTAGAGGAAGGATCCTTGAGTTTCTTGCTCCAGCCAGCAACATTTGCAGAGATGTCTTACAGTTAATTATAACATTTTCCAGAACTGTTTTAGGCCAACCTCAGAACCCAATTTCCATTTTAAATACACCTCTCCTACGCCCTGGGTCTCCTGTTTGTGGTGCAGGTTGGCTTAACCTGCTGGTTTGGGTGGAAGATGAAACCTCTGAGCCCCAGACCCTGGTAATGTTTAGAGGGGCTCAAGGCTCCTGGGGAGGAAATGGAAATGAAGAGGGCTCAGTGCTTAGGCTTGGGTGCCTATAGGACGCCAATGCTGGGAGTTTTGTCCTCACCCCAAACAAGCTCATGCTTCAAGCTGCGTGGTTACTGGGATGAGGAGTGTGAGACAGGTCAGCCAACTCTGGCCGGGAATGAAGAATTTGGTGGCTGAATTTTCACAGCTGAGACCTCCCCCCACCCTGGGCAGAGGTGCATAATAACAGGAGACGGGGGAGGATCCAGTTTTCTTGGAAATATTGCAGTGCTGGCCTAAGGGCAGCCCAACAAAGGGAAAAGGGCAATGCAGTGATTATCTGCTATGTCGGTACAACCTCCCACAAGAGTCTAGGAGATAAATAAATACAACATGAATTCCTAAGACACAGTCACAATAATGACATAATGCACAGTGAATGCAGAGCACAGAAACCTATTTCTGTCCTTATGGAGGAAATCTGGGAAGAGCAGAGGAAAGGAAGACAGGGCTGGGAGGGCACACAGTGGTGCCTGGGCTGTGGCCATGGCAGGAGATATGAGGAGGAGGTAGAAGAGGTGCTTCCAATCATTAAGAATAGTGAAAGCAAGGGATGTTATTTTAATTACCCATAGCTGGAAAGGAGACATGCAGAGTCCCACTCCACTGCATCCCCAGGATGCTGGTGGCAACGTTCCAGCTCAGATGGACAAAAAGTACCTACATCAGACTCTGACCATGAGGAGCCAGCTGGGAACTGGAGGGAGAGTGATCACAAAGTGGCAGAATTCATTTTTCTTACAGAGATTCAGGAGCAGGGGCATTAACCCTAATGCTGGACCCAAACCAAGTGATTTCAGCAGGCATAGGGATGCTGTGGGTGGCTCCTGGGGAAGCAGGAGAGTCAGCAGAGCAAGGAAAAGCCCTAAGGCACTGGGTGGTTTATCCTGATCCCAACACCAGTGGTCCTGTTGCAAACCCAGGGCAGAGGGAAGTGGGAACCATGGGAGCTCGTTATATATTTACAGCCAAAACTGCCCTGTTGTGAAAACACAGGGGAAGGCTTCAATGAGTTTCAGCGAACAAGGGTGGGAAGGCAACAGAAAACGTCAGAAGGAGAAGAAAGAGGAAGGAAAGTAACCAAGGGATGACTCAGAAAAGGCCAGTGCTGTGTTCACAAAAAAGCTTTCTTGTCAACATCTGATTCACTGTAATTACCAGTTAATCAAACCAGGGAGTGGAGCAGAAGAAGCCATCTGGAGATGGTTTAGGTGGGACAGCACATGGAGTCAGCACAGGCAGAGGACAGTCCCGTGGGAGGTGAGTGGAGTAAGGAGTTGTGATGTTCCTCCCAGACACTTAGGGCTAGGAAATGTCCCATGGACAGAAAACTTCAGGCACAGTGTTTCCCCTTTAAAATCAGGATTTATATATCAGGAGCCTAACTCCGAGCCTTGGAAAAGTCCCAGAACAAATTATTAAACAAACAGTTGATACGAAGCCAGAGGAGAACATGGGGATAAGAAGAAAGGTGAATTTGTCAGAAATAAATTGCCCAAACCAGAGTAATGTTCAGCTCAGGTTCCCTCTTGGGCAGCTGAAATGTGCCATGATTTACGCAAAGCTTTTGAAATAGTCCCAGCTGACATTTTACCAATTCTCTTAAATTAAGGAAATATGAGAAAATTAATTTAGAAACAATTGAAGAAAATACACTTGGAGTCACTGCAGATAGTTTTCAGCCAGATAAGGAGGAGATTTTGAGCAGTGTCCTCCTGGATCAGGCATAAAGGTGATTCTATTCAGTATTTTCACTTACTGATTCAAGTGATGGCCCAGGGAACACACTTCTAAAATATGTGGGTTGTGCTGAATGGTAAGCACCTGGGAGGACTGGATGAGAATTCAAAATTACCTGGAAAAATTGGAGAAAAAGCCTGAATCAAACAAGATGAAATCCAATAAATAACAGCAAAAACTGTGTCTCTTACAGGGGTGATATCAAACACACGGTACCCAGCGGGGAGCTCTTACTGGTGATGGTACAGCAGAAATGGAAGAGGAATGGCAATTCACAGAGGATGGGGATGAGAAATCTGCCATTGGGAAAACACCAACAGAAGCAAATGTCTTTCCAGGATGCAATAGGAAGACTGCTGGGCAGTCTTGTATGTATGTATGCTGTGTGTATGCCAGAGGAGGTAATTATTCAACTTGCCTCCATGCTGATAAGATCTCAGCCGGACCAACTCTTCTATTCAGTGTATACTTCAACAAAGATGCTAATTAATTAAAAAAGATTAAGATATGAAAAAGTAGAAAGGTTGAAGGATTTAACTTTGTTTTGCCAGGAAGGAGAAGCTGTGCTAAAAGCTCTCAAATACAGCCAACTCTTACAAAGAGCTGATATTTCAGTGTTGCAAGAGAAAATCACAGTAAATTGCATCAGGGCAGCAGCTCCATCCCTGTTAACCATCTCGCTGCCGTTTTCTGTCCCTTTTCCAGCCCACCCCGGGGTGCAGAGGCCTGAGCAGCACACAGTGCTCACTGGGTGCACTCAGGCTTTAGGCAGCAGCAGAACAGTACCTGCTGCCCCGTTCTCCATCTCCCTCATCCGTGCCCATTCCTGCCCAGGACTCCTGGGCTCCAGCAGGGATGTCTTGGTTGGACTGACTCAACCAGCAGCACAGATGTGAGCATTGCTGGGCACAGAAGCAGGGAAAAAAAGGCCATGGCTCCTGCAGTGAATGCAGCAGGACAGGGATCTGGAGCTGGATGGTCCAAATTAAACACCAGATAATGTGTGTGTGGCCACCCTTGGAGTGGGTCTTCTAGTCCCCTGCCTCAGCTCTTTGGACTCTAATCTGGGTTCAAGCTGTTGGATATGCATCAGTTGAAAATAAACCCAACAATAATTAAAACACTGTGCAATGCCTTTCCCTTTGGGGACAAAAAAAAAAAAAAAAAGAAAAAAAAGACACAAAAAAAATCTGTTTGTATTTTTGGACTGGTTTTCCTCATTTTCTGCCACAGAAAACAATTCTCCTTAATGATGACTGTTCCACATTCCCGCTCGTGTTCCTCGCTTTTGTTAATGTGAAGATTTAAATGCACCATTTAATACCAACATGGGCCAATGAACTCATGCTTGCACTCGCACTCCCAGGCTGCCAGGAGGATGCACGATTCTATGACAGGCAATTAAAAATCCCATTATGGGACCGTGGAATAAGAAGTAGATGATATATTAAAACAAGGAGCATGTTTAATTTATAAATCCAAGTTATTGCATGCTGTGAAGTGCTGGGGAGAGAAATGAATAAAGAAAGGACTTTGTAGTGTTGCTCGCTATTAAGTATTATAAACAGCAATGTATGTCTGGCTGTCAGAGCCTCCTGGCAGCTTTGCATCCCAGGCAACCCTCTGCCTCTCTTTCCCCCAGGGCAGCTCATTTCTTGTATTTCCAAAGCCAATGAGAATTTTTGCTGCATTAGCCAAAAAAACCCGTAGCCTCGGCATTAGCGACTCTGATGGGAGAGACCTGGCCTGGGGGATGGGATGTGAAGTGGAATTGCACAGTTTCTCTATTAAAATTCAGCCCTGGTAATTAAAATTTGATAATAAAGACCAGCTCAGCACCTCGATGCTATAGTGATGAATTTCCTGGGCACGTGCCTGTCCATGCGGTGCCCAGTGTGGTGGTCCAAGGCCTGGCTCTCCTGGTAGCTGGATTCCTGGCTGGAAGAGGGGGCTGCCATGGGGCCCTATTCCCCATTGAATTTTTGGAGGGAAAGGGAGAAGTATACCATGTAGAACATATTGTATGGATGGCAATTGCATGCATGGCTCCATTGTTCCAAGAAGGATTGATGCAGTAGGGTGCAGCCCTGGTGTGAAAACGCCTCCAAGGAGGGCTGTCAGGTCAGATGGATGTCCAGGGGGAGTACCTGAGCCTAGCTCTCCCTCAGGGTGGGAAGGCTGTGGCTTCTCCATGCTCTGTACGCATATGTTGCAGCAGTAAGTTGTCCTTTGAGGGGCAATGTGTTTGGCCACAGCAGCTCTGGGGACAGATGGATGCTATGAGGGACGCTAGCCTGGGATGACCCAGCACAGCGCTGAAGACGGTCAGAGGAAATCCCAGAGAGAAGTCAAGGGGAGAGATAACAGGAGGGCAAGACATCTCTGACCCACAGGGAGGGCTGGGAGAGGAAGCGGTCCATTAGCAGCGTCTGGGGGAATCAACGAGCCATTGTGCACCGGGCTCTGCATCCAGCTTTCTCAGCGTGTTTCCACCTCCTTGGGGACAGTGCTCCAGCCTCTCACCTCCTTACGTCAATGCATTTCCCAGCAGATTTCCCCATCTGTTTGTCATCTCTGGTGGTGAAGGGTCTCACGGGGAGTTCTGCCTGCTCTGCATCTGCTCTTGTGACAGGCTCCATTCTGTCTGAGAGAGATGAATGAGCAGCCCTGGGGCGGGGAAGTCCTGGGAATAAATGCTCTGGTCTGGGGAAGAGACCTTTCTATGGTGAGGGTGAAACGCTGCACTGCTGCTGTGGTAAGTTGGAGAAGAATGGGAGCTCCTTGTCAAAGGAGCCAAGGGAGTCTTTGTCTTCATCCACAGAAAAGAAATGGCATGTTTCTACATGTCTCCTTTCACATGAATCATAGAGTCATAGAATGGTTTGGGTTGGAAGGGACATTAAAGATCATATAGTTCCAACCCCTCTGCCATGGACAGGGATGCCACCCACTAGATCAGGTTCCTCCAAGCCCCGTCCAACCTGGCCTTGGACACTTCCAGGGATAGGGGCAGCCACAACTTCTCTAGACAACCTGTGCCAGGGCCTCATCACCCTCACTGCAAAGAATTTCTCCCTAACACCTAATCTAAATCTGTTGTCTTTCTGTTTAAAAACATTCCCCCTTGTCCTGTCGCTATCTACTCATGTAATAAGTTGCTCTCTTTTTCAAAAGCCGACTTCAATTACTGGAAGGGGCTCTAAGGTCTCCCCAGAGCCTTCTCTTTTCTAGGCTGAACACCCCGAACTCTCTCAGCCTGTCCCCATAGCAGAGGTGCTCCAGCTCTCTGAGCATCTTTGTGGCCTCCTCTGAACCCGCTCCAACAGTTCCATGTCTTGCTTGTTCTGAGGACCCCAGACCCAGACCCAGTATTCCAGGTGGGGTCTCACGAGGGCCTGTAAAACTCCTGTTGCTTCCTGTGTATTCAGCGGGGAAGAATATTATTCCACCTTGTCTCTACTAAAGGCGATGTCCATCTCCTGACACACTTGCTGGCCAAAGGACTCACACACAGCAAAGGTAACTAAAAGATCCTGGACAAAACATACTCCACACTAAAATGTGTCTAAGCGTTAGCTCAGTCTGGGGGGACCTGGGGACAAGGGGAACCAACCAGCAAGTCAGGACAGAGAATTCCATAGCACCCAAAAGCCCAGCTGCTTGCCACCCACAAGCATCTTCCCCTGACTCCTCAGAATAGCTGCATTGTCAGAATGTGTGTTGAGGGACATCTCATCCAGGCAGCCAACTGGACTCTCAAAGACAGAAAAGACACATTTTCTCTTCCCTCCTGTCAGTACCACGGTCACTGAAGGACACAGAAGCCCCAATCTCTCCTTCCCTTGGCACTGAGCTCGTGCAGATTTTCTTGTGAGAGCAGTTCTGCTGTTCCTGGTTATATCACTGAGCTACTTCACTGCCTGAGCTTCTAGCCATGACAACATCCCAAACAAGCAGATTGTCCCCACTAAGGTGTGAGTAGGCCGTAGAAGAGACTTTTCAAACCATTAAAAGCAAAAGTCTCTGTGACCAGGGCAAGTCCACAAGGCACCAGCTGGCTGATGACTCTCTCTGACGTGATACTTAGAGGATAATTATGAATTTCATCAAGGGCACATGCCAAGTCTTGTGCCTGGGAGGGAATAACCTCCTTCTACGACACAGTCTGGGCTGATTGGTGGGGGAGCAGCTACCCAGAAAGGATCTGGGGGTCTTGGACACCAGGTTCACCATGAGCCAGCACTGCATCATCACAGCAAAGAAGGCAAACAGCCCCTTGGGCTGCATTAGGCAGAGCATTGCCAGCAGGTCGAGGCAGGAACTCCTTCCCCCATGCTCAGCCCTGCTGACACCATGACTGGATCTTGCAACAGCCTCCACACAGAGACAGGGGTATGTGGGAGAGAGTCCAGTGAAAGGCCATGGAGACAGTCAGGGCATGGTAGCACAGAGCCTGGGAGAGGAGGGTGAGTGTACAGGGCTGGAGAAGAGAGAGATCTGGTGGGGATCTGACAGTGACTTCCAGTACCTGCAAGGAGGGTATGAACACCATCACAGAATAACAGAATATTCTGTCTTGGAAGGGGCCCACAAGGATCATTGAGTCCAACTCTTGGCCCTGCACAGGACAGGCCAAACAATCACACCATGTGCCTGAGAGTGTTATCCAAACACTTCTTGAGCTCTGTCAGGCTTAGTGCTGTGACCACTTCCCTGGGGAGCCTGTTCCAATGCCAAATCACCCTCTGGATGAAGAACCTTTTCTTAATATCCAACCTAAGCTGCCCCTGACACAGCTTCATGCCAATCCTTTGGGTCCTGGTCACCAGAGAGAAGGGATCAGTGCCTGCCTCTCCACTTCCCCTTGTGAGGAAGCTACAGACAGCTGTGAGCTTTCCCCTCAGTCTCCTCTTCTTCGGGCTGGACAAACCTCTACACAGAGGTACATGAGTGACACACAACAGACACCAGACATAAGCTGAAACTGGGGAGGCTCAGATTGGATATGAGGAAGAATGTTCCCACTATGGGGAGCACAGTTCAGCACAGATACAGGATGCCTAGACAGGCTGTGCTGCCTCCAGCCTTGGAGATTTCCAAGACCTGACTGAGTAAAGCCCTGAGCAACCTGGTCTGACCCCACAGTTGGCCCTTCTTGATGAGGAGGTTGGGCTGGAGACCTCCTGCAGTCCCTTCCCACATAAGCTATCCTGTCATCCTCCAGTGCCCAAGGCCATCTTATATCCAAGACAAATAGTGCGTCTGTGGCTCAGCAGTGCCAAACACTGTCTTTCCTCTCTAGGAACAGGGATAGTGACTGTATCTTCTCCCTTGCTGGGGGACCTCCACCAAACCCACAGCCACCAGATGGCCAAAAGCTGCCTCCCCCCAGCACTAGCAGAGAGAGGAGGAGCAGGGAGCCTCGCGGCACTCTTCCAGGCATCCCTAACCACAACATATTGTTCTGGGCACTACACAATAACCCCAGACGGAGCAGGGCGTCGTGGGGGGGTGGGATCCACAGTCACGTCCGGGCTGCTGCGCGTCACCCCCAGGAACAAAGCCTTGCGGGAGGGCAGGGGGCTGTGTGCTGAGCGTGGGGTGCAGGAAGGACGAGGAGTGCAGCCCTCCTTCCTCTGCCACAATCAGCATTCGATTATCCAAACCCAGCAATCCTAAAAGTCCCCCACTCATCTGGTAACAATAACGAGCTGGGGAACGGCTTGTCCTTGCCTGGCACCAGAGCACTCATCAGATAACGCAGTCAGAGTGCATCTCCCCATGCTCCTAATCCTGATCCATCCTTTATGGCTACCTGAAAGGAGCTTGTAGCAAGGTGGGGGCTGGCATGTTCTCCCAGGCAACTAGCAATTGGACAGGACCTCAATCTGCACCAGGGGAGGTTCAGGTTGGACATCTGAGAGAATTTCTACATGGAAAGAGTTGTTAAACATTGGCATGGGCTGCCTGGAGAGGTGGTGGAGTCACCATCTCTGGAGGTGTTTAAGGAAAGACTGGACCTGGTACTCAGTGCCATGGTCTGGCTGATAAGGTGATCGGTCATAGGTTGGACTTGATGATCTCAGAGGTCTTGTCCAACCTAAATGATTCTGTGATTCTGAGTCACTCCTCTTTGACCACAAGGTGAGCCTGGTGATAGAAACTGGAGGTCTGCAAGTTCCTGGGTCAAATTCATTTCACTTCATGACCTCAAGACCATAGCTCAGCCACAGCCTGTATTAGAAATTGCGCCCAGGAAAAATGGGCTGCCCGTGGGTTTTGACTCTACTTAGGAAACCTTATTCTCAGGGATGACAACAGGAGATTCCTGTTAAGATCATCACTGAACAGCCAGTGATGAGTAGTGGCTAATGGGGGGAAGGGGGGGAAAGGCTGGCTGGATGGATGGATGGATGGATGGATGGCTGGCTGGATGGATGGCTGGCTGGATGGATATCTGATGCCTGGGAGAAAAGCACAGCCTGCAGCTTGAAACCAGTGAGTGGAAGGCTACGGGAGAGAGGCAGTAGGCAGTTTTGCTAGGGGCCAAGGAAAAGCAAAGAGAAAGGGAGAGATGAACACTCCTCTGTGTACTTTGGATGGGGTGGTTGTTTGTTGTTATATTATCTTCTTTCCTGTTTCCCTTGACTCCCATCCTTTCAGTGAAGTGCTATTTTGATAAGTTTCTTTGTTCACAAGTGGAGAAGGATAGCTGGGAAGGGAAGCAGAGGAAGGATAGCTGGAAAGGGAAGCAGGGGAAGGATGGCTGAGCCATGGGGGAAGGAGAGCAGGGGGAGGATGGTGGGGGAAGGTTTGCAGGGCAGGATAGTCCTTTGAGTACCCAGGCTGGTTTGACTAAATTTTCCAGGTTTCTGGCTGGAAATTAGTGATGTGTTTTTGAGGGCCCTTAGAAATTAAAGGTTCCTTAATTACTCTCTTGCTGCTGCCAGAAAGGTTGCATTTATTGAATTGCCCCAGGTGCAGCATCTAGAGCTTTTTGGTCTGTGCCCTGGCTCATTTTCAAGGACAACTTGCTCCATAAACACTTCAGAGCTTGAAGAGGAGGTTCCCAGAGGAGAAATGGAAAGAACTGTGCTAGGAGCTGGAATGTGGTAGCCACATGTCCTGCTGTGTGCTACCTCTAACCATGCTTGTGCCATAGGCATGGCACTGGGCATCCCACCATGCCATGCCACTCAGTCAGCATCTGCCCCACTGTGAGGGGACAGGGCTCAGGGTGAGATGAGCTGCAAGCAAGGCCAAGTGCAACCCCAGTGCTCCCATGGTACCTCCCAGACATCATCATGCCATGGTGGTCATTCCCCAGCTGGTGTTGGGATTGTCCCAGGAACCTCCCAGCAGCTTTGGCCAGTTCCCCCAGTCTCAAGCCTTTAACCCCAGTTATCACTGCAGCCCCAAATGACCATCTCCTCTTCTCCTCTGATCCCATATGGCCTTGGAATCAACTGTAATGCAGCAGTCATATCCGTAGTGAGTATCCTTCACCCACAGACTGCCTGGAACCATCCTCCACCCCCACCCCTTCCCTCTCCCTTGCATCAACTTTGGTATTGCGCAGCCTCCACATGCTCAAACTACTAATCTGGCACAGAAATAACTGAGTGAAAAAAGGGAACAGGTTTTTGCTAAGTCAGCACTGAATTATCCAGCTCGAGGGCTAAAACAGAGGGGAGGATGGGCTGGTGGCCTAGAGCTGCAGGAAAAAAGACAGAAATGAGACCTCCATGTTGACAAGCTCTTAGGTTGGCTCAAACTGATGTGTTTAAGTCACACCTGAGAGTGATTTGAGCTCAGAGAGTGGGACTTATCCTCCCTTCTCCCTCTTATCCAACTGAAACATAACTGTGGTGGCAAACAGAGCAGAAACCATCACAGGAGAGGGTCTGAAAAGCTGCCAAGGGAATAGACAAACTATCCAGTCTATATGGAGGACCTGGAGGCTGGTGAGATGGGAGGGACGTGCCCCTCCCATGAGCTGGCTTGTGACCTCTTCACTGCTTTACACACCCAGCCATGTTATTCTCTCCAGCAATAATCCCCACGAAAGATCCTCTCTTCCAAAGTCATTTAGCACCAGGGCTAATTCTTAGTTTCCTGGAGGAGGATTTGCACATAGTTAAAATGTGTGCAGGCAGGAGAGTGCCAAACTGCAGGGAGTTTTCCACAGGCTCCTCTTGCCTCCTAAACTGATGTGTAACCCAAGGCTGGGGCTCCCTCGTGATGGAGGTCTTGCTCCCTGGGTCTTCATCTCCATTGAAAGCTTATCATGGCATAACCAGCTCCTTATATAACCTACCCAGTTACCCTAATCAACATAAAGTCTATAAATTATTATTTAGGCTAGGCCTGCTTATGTGATTGTTAAATAGCCTGAAGTGATTTAAATCAGCCAAGCTTGGGTGAGCCTTTTAAATAGTTGTTCTGGGCTGCAGGACCCCATGGAAGATGTGAACACCTCGCTACCTCCAAGCCCCTTTGCCCTGCTCCCTGCAGTGCTGAGGACATCCAGGCTGCTGCCTGCAGTCCCAGAAGGATGCTCCGTGCACACTGCTGACTGCTCCAGCGAAAAGGCTGCCCAGCAGCACTCAGCCCATGCGGCGGGGAACACCCCGCACTGTCAGGACTGAGGTTGCACAAATCCTGGTGATTCAGAGACTCGGCATGTTCCCAGGCTCTGTCACCTACATCTGCTGTGAGTGATATGTTACTGATTCCCCTGTTGGTTTTCTCTGTGTCATCTCTGACTTCACCCTTATGTTCCCACCGCTACTCACCTGCTGAGCCCTCCCCATCCAGGAGCTCCTCCATAGCCCTCACCATCCTCACAGACACAGGGGAGGCTTGTTCGCCTTCCTCGCCCACTGCTGTGCTGTGACCTGATATCCGTGGGAGCCTCTGAAGGGCTCTGGGATCTCATTCCTGGGTGGCACTAACCCACGTGGAGGCAGTCCTCACCCCTCTTCAAGGACACTGAGTCTTACATCTGCTTGTATTGCCTGGTCAGGTACTATTTTAAGCTCTTTTCCTCTCTTTGCTGTCACACTTAACTGCCTTGAAAATATGTGTCAAATATGACGTACAGTGCTGGGCCAGCAGAGCCCCTGTGAGCTACTTCTCACCCTGACCATCCTCCCCACATGAACACCATTACCTGGTGGCTGTAACTCCCTTGGCACAGACATGCAAAGCCCTGTGTGCCCTCAGTTCAGGGCGACAAAGCCATGGGGTCCGCCTTACACTGGGGGTGGGGGGTGTGAGAAGACCTTAAGCTGTGACTAAGGTTATTATCTGTGATCACTCAGCAATGAGATCGTCCCTGCTGGGTGCAGCTGAGATGCTGAGCGTGGTCAGTTGGGAAGTGACATTTTCCTGGGGCTCCAAAAGAAATCCCAAGGCTGCACAGCTGGCTTTGAGCTCTTGCTCGGGCAAAGGAAGCAGCGTGCTGTGCTGAGTGAAATGAAGCCTTTTGGGTTAGGGGTGGTGAGAGTTATTTGCTGGATCATATCCGTATCAGGAGGATTTAGGCTGGATTAGGCAGTCCTGTCCATGCCACTCTGACAGTCCTGCAGGTGACACAAGGTGTAAAGCTGGTACATCACGTGTGCTGGGCAATCTGACACAGAAGGGATCTTGCGTCCACAGCTCATATGAATCACAGGTTTGCAGGGGAGATTGTTTGTTATCTATATTTGATGTTGAACTTAAAGGAGCTCACAACCCTTCCAAGAAAGCAATTGGGTTTGGGAAACTCACACAGAGCTTTGTAGTGCTCTCTGAGAGCTTTGTGCCCCCCTACCCTGCTGCCCTTGCCATCTCCCTGTCCCACTCAGGTCATGCTCAGAGGAGCAAGACAGCATGTGACCCTCTGCTTACCATGAGGCTTTTGGCTCTGCTGCCAATGCTCTGATCATGGCTATACTGCTTAATTGCTGCTTTGGTTTCTCCAGTGTTAAGCTCAGGGACACTGCAAGGCTTTCAGCTACACCCATAAAAATGATCTTCATAATTTTTCATTTCCAGCTTCATGACCATCAAAATATCTTTGCTGAAAGCAAGGCTTGGCTTTGTTAGACACTGTTCAAGCCTCAGCCCCGGAGCTTGCACCAAGGAGAAGGAAGGGAATGAGGAAGGGAGGAGGAAGGTGGATGAGAGCACTGTATGATGTGTCCAGAGTCACAATGCTTTTGGTAAGGTTGAGATCAGTGTCCAGGCTTCAATGTCTGGACCTCACTCCCCAGCTGAGCCAAAGGACCTCCTGCAAAATAAGACTCCATATAATCAAAGGGATAAATCTCCAAAACAAGAAGCATTAGGTTTACATGCATCCATTATTTATCCTTGGAGATGTGCAGATGTGACTGCTGGGCTTGCTTCACATGCCCTGAATGGGGTATGCAGACAGCTGTGGCCTTCAGATGGAGATAAACCCTTCTGTGTTACAGCACTTGCATTGCTGTACTGCTTGGGAGGCAGGAAGGAAGCTTCTTTACAGTGAGCCACTGGACTAGAAAGGATTTGAGATGCCAGCACTGTTGCCCTCTCTTTCCAGGGGTGAAGATGCAGGGCCAGCTGTGCTCCATCTGCAGCCTCACCTACTGATTATGTCACAGCCCTTTCCCTGGGCGCAGGGCTAAGGTGGTGTTCATGTACTTAGCCTGGCCATGAGCTGCTCAGCTTCTCCTTTCTTAGGGTCCTCTGGGAAAACAGCCTCTCCAGGCATGTGTCCACCTTTTCCAGAAGGGAGAGATCAGCTCAGGAGTGATGGTGAACAAACCTGTATCCAACAGTGCCACACTTCACTTCCCAGCTGCCATCCCTGGCTCCCTGGCTACTGGCCCTATCAGTACTGAGGGGTACAGAGTCAGGAAATCCATCAGTGGTAACACACCTGGCTTGAAACCACTGTGTTTATATATGTGTGTGTGTGTTTGTGTGTGTGTATATATATATATATTCCTGCTGGGAACATCTGCTCTTAGTGGACATTTCCCTTTCCAATTTCCTGGAGATCATAAGGAGGGCCAGAAGGGTAAGAATGCCCACCCAAACTCCCCTTTCCCTCACCCAGGGAAGTCTATGGGCTTTGTTGGTTTAACTTCCCACTTTATGTTAATGCAAGTTATGATTGTGGTTTCTATATGAGTAGGTGCTGCGAATTTTCCCAAGCAGAAGCTACTTTCCCATAAAAACAACAGCACACAGAAATGTTCTGTTTCTATGGGAGATGTGGAAGTGACGGTCCATGTGTAGAGAATGAGAAAGTCTGGAAGTAAATGATGCCTGCCCCATTAGTCTGGCTTCTTTTATTGTAAATAAATTATGAGAAATTGCTTCCCACATTGCTCCTGGCTTTTACAGGGTGAAGCAAGTGATGGAGCTGCATCCCTAAAAGTGTTCAAGGACAGGTTGGACGGGGCTTAGAGCAACATGCTCTAGGGAAAGGTGTCCCTGCCTGTGTCAAGGGGCTTGGAACTAGGTGATCTTTAAGGTCCCTTCCAACATGAACCACTCTATGATTCCATGGTTCTGTAGTGTATTCTTTAATATTTTCCAAAAACCCTCTTTTGGTGAAACAATTCTTCCCATTTCAGGAGCGTGCTTCAATCAGCCTCAGGTGACTAAACAGGACCACTGGCTTCTCCTCACAAGAGGAGAAAGCTTGACACTGGAGAGAAGATGATTTCTGGTGGCAAACCAGGTCAGTGGATGTCTCTCCATCACTCACTCAGATTCCCACCCCCATCTCAGCAAAGACCCATTAAGCAAAGACATTAAGTCTCTGGTTGACATGAGCAGTGAGGTCCACCAACTCTGATTAAAAATACCCTCCATCATGTTTTTCAAAGTCACCAGTTCTGTGACCTGGGTGTACTGGCATGACTCCAGGGTGGCACAAGGGTGAAAAGGAACTGAATGCAGGGTGGTGACGAGGAACTTCTTGAGCTGCTGCTGCCACGAAAAACATTTCACAAGAAACTCCAGGCTCACTCACCCACTTCCCTATTTTCCTTTCGAAGGCTGACAAAAGTGGAGAAGCAGCAAGTCGGTCATTAATAAACACTTTATGTCTCAGCCAGTATGAACCAGTCTAGGTAGCGTGACTGGGGTTTGTCATTACAAGGGCTGTGAGGGGGGGAGCAATGGGGGATTTACAGATCAACCCACACTTTTTTGGACAATCTGTGGACTGCCTTTAGGTTCTGTATAAATAATAATAATAATTAAAAGCGGATGTAACTAATTGGAACCCATTCCACAGCAGTAACATGATCCATCTTATTGCCAATCCCCTGAGTCGCTCCAGATGATTATTTTTCTGCTTTTCCCTAATACAAGCTGAACGCTGCCTTTCACACTGCTGACGGATCCAAAGTGGGTTGGTGCTGCCAGGGCACTTCAAACCCTCTTCTGGCCTGGACACAACCAGCCTGGTTAACTCTGCACCAAGGTGTGCCCTGTCCTTCATCAGAGAGTCATACATTTTTAAGCTTAAAATCCCCTCCAACATCCACAAACCTAGTGCTAACCCAGTTGTGTTATTGCCTATTATTTGCCCAATTTATTTTAAATTAAAAGGAGCGATGGGCATCCCATTTGTTCTGAACAACCTTACTGTGCCTTGGACTGCATTGTGGTCTCTGGGATGAAGCTCCCCTTCGCTGACCTCCTGGGAAGAGCACGTTGTTCCTGGGTTTGGGGGCCCCAAGGGAAGGCAAAGCCCAAAACAGAGGCTGCACTTGCACAGCAGCACAGCCAGCTGTGGATGAACATCTTCTCCCTGCACATGTGACACGGTCAGTCTTATCCCCTCCTGGGAACAGCAGTCCTGCCGCTGCCACCCCAGCTCTGGAAGGGAAGCTCTTCTCCAGACTCCTTCCCAGGCTCCCAAGGGTCATAAGTCCCTTCCAGCTCCCTTCCAGAATTAGAGGTGGAGAAAGTATGGGGAGAAAAAATCCACTTTGCCCAGGTTAGAAGGCTTCTATGTGGATTCAAACCTTCCTCAAATCAGAATGAGGCTTCTTGTGGGCTTTCAAAGGGTTTGGATAAAACCCACACTCCTGTAGAGCAAGAACAAAACATTTTGTTGTTGTTGTTATTAGGGGGTTTTTTTCCCCTTTTTTTTTACCCCCCTTTTTTTAGATGGGTTTTTTATAGGTTCTGTGCTGTTTACTTTTGCATGGCACTGAAACCCTCCCTTGGTTTATCTGCCTTCAGGATGCCTCCAGAAGGTGACTTGGTCAACAGGATTTCTGCAGGCCCTGGAAATCAGCTGCTTGAGTGTTTTCCTCAGTAGACAACCAGCAATGGAGAGAGTTGTATAAAACCTGCACTCATAAACCTTGAAGGCCCTGATCAGCCATACATGGGAATGCCCTGGTCTCCTGGTAGAATTTTGGAACAACCCTGAAGCCTCATCTCTGTTCTCATCTCCTCTAAGGACCTTGGACTTATGCTGCAATTCTGGCCCCATCTCCTGTTCCTCCTGACTCCATAGTCAGTCCTGGACCTGTTTCCATCACTTGACACAGCTATCAATGGACACTGTGACCAGGACCCTGCTCAGATGCTGCAGGATGAGCTGTGAGAGCACTGTCTATGCTGTGGCCACACTCAGCATCCAGCTAATCCTGCTCCATGGAGGGACGTGTCTGCTCCCTGACACATTCCTCCACCACAGGGAATGTGCTGCATGTTCATAGAGTTACAGAATAGTTTGGGTTGGGAGGAACCTTTAAAGGCCATCCAGTTCCAGCCTCTCTGCCATGGGCAGGGACACCTTCCACTGGACCAGGTTGCTCCAAGCCCTGTCTAGCCTGGCCTTGGACACTTCCAGGGATGGGGCATCCACAGCTTCTCTGGGCAACCCGTGCCAGTTCCTCACCACCTTTGCTGTAAAAAAATTTTTCCATGTATCTTTCTGCTACTGGAGAACAAGAAAAATAAAACAAATAAAAATCGCACCCCAAGATTTCACGGTGCTGAACACCCACCCTGTTGCAATTTTTCCTTACTCGCAACCATGAGATGGGAGAGCTCCACCCAACCAAAACCAGCAAGGGAACAGAAACCACTGCTGCCCCAGGGGTTGGGTGGACCATGGGATGGATTCGGGGTGGGGGGCATGGGAGGGTGTGGGGGTACAGGGTAGTTTGGGGGCACAGAATGATCTGAGGGCACAGGATGGTTTGGGGCAAGGGAGGGTGTGGTGACACATGGGTTGTGGTGACACAGGGTCTGTGGGGGCACAGGACGGTTTGGGTACACGGGATGGTTTGGGGACACGGAATAGGTTAGAGGCACAGAATGGTTTAGTTTAGAGGCACAGAATGGTTTGGGGTCATGGGATGGTTTGGTGGCACAGGACGTTTTGAGGACACAGAATAGTTTAGGGGCACAAGACAATTTGGGGACATGGGATGGTTTGGGGACACAGGGGTGTGGGAGCACAGGAAGGTTTTGATGGTTTGTGCCCACAAACACTGGGGGGTTTAAGATGGTTAAACACAGAATGGTTTAAGAGCACAAGGTGGTTTGAGGGCACAGGGTAGTTTGGGGGCATGGGATGGTTTAAGGGCAGAGGATGGTTTAGGGACGGAGGATGGTTTAAGGGCTCGGGATGGTTTAAGGGCAGGGGATGGTTTAGGAGCACAGAATGGTTTAGGAGCACAGAATGGTTTAAGGGCAGGGGATGGTTTAGGAGCACAGAATGGTTTAAGGGCAGGGGATGGTTTAGGAGCACAGAATGGTTTA
>VWZF01005546.1:9701-141875 GCA_013396755.1 Sclerurus mexicanus | reverse complement strand
GCGCCGTGGGTGGGGGCGCGCTGCAGTGCGGGGCCAGGTGGGCACGGGCGGCGTTTCGGGGTGTCCTGCTGCTGCCGCCCCCCGCCCCGGGGTGTGCGGGCCCCCCTGCGCCTTCCCCGGGCTGTGCCGCCCGTCCTGCCGAGGAACGCTGCCTGGGCGCGATATTCCCTGCGATATCCATCCTTCCCGTCTTCCCATGCCCGTGTTAGCGCGGGCGGCGGCATCCTCCGTCCAGGGCTGAGCGGACCCTTGTTCTGCCCTCTGCCCCGCTCCTGGCCCCGGCACTGGGCAGGGACCCATCCATCTATCCGTCCGTCCGTCCATCCATCCATCTATCCACCCGTCCGTCCATCCATCCATCTATCCATCCGTCCCAGCCGCTTTTCTCGCCGCCCTTTGGACAGACAGCAAAACTCTCGCTGCCAGTGGCAGGCAGCTGCCTCGGCTTATCGCGGAAATGTTCCCCGGCAGCTCCATCTCCGCATTTACCTTCCCAGGTAGAGCCCTTCCCTCTCGGCGCTGTAGGGCCGGCTGCATCCCGTGTGTTTTGGGGAGGGACGGTGATTCGGTGTGTCAGGCAGACGCCGCAGCTGCTGCGGCTGAGTTGTGTAACCCAGCAGAGCACTTGCTCTTGAACTCAAGGTGGATCTGAGCAAGCTGGCGCTGGCTCGGCAGGAATCCGAGTAAACAACAAATAATCTAAAGCTGGAAGGGCATTAGCTGGGAAACAGCCTGGTTGCTCTGAAGGCAAAGGGTAGCCTGGGGCAGACGGGATCCTGCACGGGCAGGGCTGGCTGTGCACTCCCGACCGCCGGGTTCCCGCTGGGAGGAGTGAGCGCTGCCTGGAGGATGAGATGCTGATGGGGAGCTTGAGATACGCAGCTCCAGCTGGGATCCTGGAGGTCAGTTGGGAATGGTGGGTGTTGGAGGGGAGAGCGGGGAAAAAAAGGGTGTTAGAAAGGTGTGGGGAAATAGAACAGCAGTTCTGGAGAATGAAGTGAGACTCTGAGCAAGCACACATGTATGTTACTTGCGTGTTCTTATACCTGTGTGTGTGTGTGTGTGAGATGTAAGACAAAATTCCAGCTTGTGAGCTGTCAGGGTTTTCATCTGGCATCTTCAACATTTTGGACACCTCCTTTCGGCCAGACAAGAAGTTAATGTCTTCCGAGCGTGAGGGAAGTATGTTCAAACTGATAGCTGGGGGGTCTTTTACTGGTGCAGCAAACCCAAATCTGCCCGGCTGCAACAGATGTTTTTGGAGCAGCAGTGACTGAGTGGGGCTGGTGTTGGCCTTGGTTTCACTTGCTTGGTGGATTTTTTGGGCACCCACCACCTCCCCCACTGCCCTCACCTGGGACCAACATGATGTCACCTTGCTTCACGTTGGGGCTTTTGGAAACCTGGCGGATTTCATCTGTTTGGAGCAAACCTATGGCTGACAGAGATGCCTGTGAGCTCTGGTCTGTGTTGGCTGCAGGGATGACTGCTGGGTTTTCCTTCATGGGGACCAGATGTTGCAGTGCTGCTGTTTTGGCTCGCTCATCTGCCTGTGTTTTGCTCTCGAGATGTAGGAAAGGAACTGCTGAGCAGTGAGTCCTAGACTCTGGTTTCACAAACCCCAAACCAGCTGAAATAGCTGTCCGTGTTGCAAGATGCAGAAACTTGCTTTTCTCTTCCATACTCTCCTCACAGGCAACTTTTTTTTTGCTCTGAGTAACTTGATCCTTTTTACTCAGAGCGGGGCAGGAGATGGGCTCCTCCTGTCTGTGAAGTTACCGTAAAACTTCCAGACCAGTTTATTTGTCTTTCTGGGGTTTTTATGTATTTATTTTTTCTACTTTAATGTTGCAAGCGCTTTCCCAGTGCTGTCGGCAAAGAGTGCAGCTGATCTTCGGGAAGGGTGGCAGGCAGTGCAGCTCATCCCCAACCTGTGCCAAGGCATCACCATGGAGCCAGCTGCTATTTCTATCAAATTCTGTTGGTTTTGCTTGGAAACCATTCCCAGAGTATCAGTTTAGTACTGCTGGTCCCTGCTTGCTTACAGCTCTACTCCTGTTCTTCTCTACTGGGATCAAGTACCCTGCACTTAGCTGCTTTTTGTATTTTATTTTATATTATTTTGTTTTATTTTTACTTTAGATCTATTGCTGTGTCCCCCACAGGCTGGCACCACATTGGCACTATACGCAGCATAAGATTACAACAGTCTCAGTGTTGCAGCGTTTCGGGACACAAAATTCAGGATGGAGAGTAGATACACTAAGTTTCTCCTGGTGTTTTGACTCACCAGGCAGGTTTGGGTCCTGAGTGAGATGTGTATTCATAGAATCAAAGAATCATAGAATCAAATAATGTGTATTCATAGAATCATAGAATCTCTCCATTGCTGGTTGGGCCCTGGGTTAGAATGGGCCTTAAAGATCATCTAGTTCCAACGCCCCTGCCATGGGCAGAAATGCCAGCCATTAGACCAGGATATTGAGGTGTTCCCAGCTGCATCCTCCATGTGTGTGCTCAGGCAGCTTGTGGCCCCCTAAAAGCTGTTCACTGTGCAGTTGCCTGTCAGGTTTCCCTGCAGCACACAGTTATTGAAAGAGGGTGATGGAGGCACAGCACAAAGGCGACCACTGAGGTGGAGTCCTCAAGCTGGGTGGTGGTGAGCAGCTGTGGGGTGCTGCTGCCTTCAGGGCTTGTTTGCAGCTGAACATGAAGGTCCCCTTGTCTGAGTGTTTCCTGATGTAGGGAGGTGAGAATTGTAGTGCCCCTCACCCCAGCCCAATCTGATTTCCTCATACCATAAAACCTTCATGTGTTGAAATAAGTAAAGGTCGTTGGGAAGTGCCTTTGCTTGTGCAGTGCAAGGTGTTGGTGCCGAGTTGGGGAATGTCTTTGGGATTGCAGCTGCCCTGTCCCGCCTGACCCTTTTGGAAAGGGACCCCTGTCCCTTTCAACCCTTCTTTGTTAAGAGCTGCTCCTGCCTCTGGCATGGAGAGCACCACTGAAACTGCTGAAACCAAATCTGCTCTGTAGTGTTGTCTTGCATCAATTCCTGTTTCTCCTGTGTTTTTTTGTTACCCTATACACTTCCTTCGGTACCAGAGTAATGAACTGAAATGCAGTGGCTCAGCAGAGCTCACTTCATTGCTCGGTTGCTTTTTTCACTGGAACTGGAATTGTCAGCCAGAAAGGTCTAGCTATGTGTGCTGATGGGCAGTCCTGAGGGTGAGGAGACAAAACTAGCAGACACCCCTTTTTGCTGAAGATGTCCTTCTGCTCTGGCTTTTGCTTGCAGGGATCCAAGTGGTGCGAAACCCGAGCAGCTAGATTATTTTAGGGACCAGAAATGCCAATCTGAATAAATAGCGGATACTCAGAGCTGCTTAGCCTTCCCCCACTGGAACTTGCTGTTCTCCCTAAGCTTGGAAGTGGATGTGCAGCTGAAGGTCTTGAGATGTTCAAAAATACCAGCACTGCTTTGCTTGAGATAGGGTTTAAAAAAAACCCCACCCAAACCTGATGCGGTTACAGGCTGTAGTTACCCGTTTCAGCGATGGGAAGAACAGGGAGAGCAGGAGGGAACCTGTGGCATGTGCTTGTAGCGGGGCTGTCCATGGATTTCCTGAGTTCTGGCTTGTTGCAGAGGGAGAAATCAGGATCTGAGACAGCAGCACACAGCTCATCCCTGGTGAGGCAGGAGAGCCACTGCCTGTCCTGCCTCTCCCAACACCCTGTCCCACTCCATGCTGGCATGGGAGGAGGGTGAGTAACACGGGTGACCCCTCACGCCACCTCGAGAGGCTGGTTTGCTCATACAGGGATGCGTCATGGAGATTACAGGGGAGGGTGGCAGGTTTCCTTAGAGCCAGCTAAGCACTTTGTTAAATCATGTCTTAGGGGAGGGGAAAAATAAAATGCATCCTGTAAGCCTTTGCTGCCTGCCGGGGCAGCCACGCTTTTTAATTTGACGTGCTGTAATTAGTCTGGCCGCTGCAGGATCCCCATCAGCTCCTGCGGGCTTGCGTGCTTCTGCCTGCTCTATAATTGCTGCTTCAGGGGGAGAAAACTAAATAAATAAAAAAAATAAAAACGTGAAGTGTTTTGTACAAATCCCAAACTGTAAATTATTGAGCAGGTGAAACAGAAATGTGCTGTGTGTTTCCAGGAAGCAAGAGACTGCACCAAAAAATGACGCGGCGCGGCTTGCGGCTCTGCCGGGATGTGCCTTCTGCAGAGTCATGTTGTTGGGAGCCTTTTTTTTATTTTTATTTTTTTTTTTTCCTTCTGAATATATTCTTCTTGGCTGGTAGCCCAGAATAGGTAGCAGAGCAGGAGGCGAGGGATTGTATAACACAGCCAAGTGATTTATGTGCTTGGCTGTGCAGCTGAACAGCATTAGGGTCTCTAGTCTTTTTAGCTTCAGTGTAGGAAAGCACCTTTGAAAATTCAAGGTAACACTGACTTGTTCCCTCTCTTCATCTGAACAACCTACGGCTGCTTGAAAACATGTTTCCTATTGCTTTGCCTGCTGTGTGAGGTTGTGTCAGCCTTTCTTTTGATACGCCTTTTGTTCTTGGTATGTTATTTCTGCTGCCATAACTAACAATAAATCCATGGACCAGAGGTCTTCTGGAGGAGATAGAGATCCTTCTTGGTATATGGAGCTTCTCTTAGGGATGGAGCAGCATCGATGCCAAGGATTTAAGGGAATAAAACCTTAAGACTGTAAATCAGTAAAGATAAACATATTTATAACCATCATATGGCAAAGCCCAACTGGTTTCAGTTCAGTGTCTAAAAACTGTAGTCCATTTACCTGTGTCTGATGCAATGAGAAGCTGAGTTACAGCACAGCTGTAAAAATAGCACTGGATTTTCTCTTCTGTTGCTAATGCAGCTGCTTTTGAGTGAGTTGAGATGTGGTTGGAGGCTCAAAGCAGAACATCCCTTGTGCTTTCGCCAAACCCAATACTTGCACCAGGTCATAAAAACTCATGGAAGTGCAGAGAGGCTGTGAAACAGCTGCTAGTCTGGATTTCATCCTGGTTTGTGTTCCTTAGAAAGGTAACTATTTGAACAAGTGCAGATTAACAAATAGAGGAGAAACGTTTTACAGGTCAGAGCTTCCACCTGTGGGTTTTTTTTTGGTCTCCTGTGAGCTCCTGCCTCGTGCTGGAGCCTCTCAGCCTTGAAACGCAAAGCTAGTCTGAATTCTCCTGGGGTGGCCAGGTAGTGCATACTGCTGAAACACAATTAGCAGTATTTACCACCCTGGCAGGGTTGCAGTGTAAATGATGCTTAGTCTCACTGAGAAGTGTGGTGTCAAATTTAAGGAATTAGAATTGTAGCTGGGGATGTGTTGGGAGACTGTGCTGCCACCTCTACGGGTTCTACTCCACTCCAGCCTCACTGACGTCCCTCCCCTGGGTGTAGTAACTTGTCCATAGTCCCACGGCTCCGGGGCATCCTTTGTGATCCTACAAGGGGTCGTTGGCAGGGAGGGCTCCAGTTGCACTCTGTTGTTGCCTGATACCTGTTGTTTGTTTTCCAGCTGCTCATGCTCCTTGGCACCGCTGATGGTCAGTCTAAGCTGACCTCCGAGCAGAATGCCATCAGCCTCTCCCCTGGCAAGTACCGCCATCTCGACCGTGCCACGAACGAAGAACTGACCTGTGACAAATGTCCTGCAGGAACCTATGTGTCTAAACACTGCACAAAGAGTACCTTAAGAGAGTGCAGCCCTTGTCCAGATGGGACCTTTACCAAGCATGAGAACGGCATAGAGCGGTGCCACCCTTGTAGGAAACCCTGTGAACTGCCAATGATTGAGAAAACTCATTGTACTGCCTTGACTGACCGCGAGTGCACTTGCCTGTCTGGTACGTTTCAGATGAACGATACCTGCATCCCTTACACGGTGTGCCCGGTCGGCTGGGGCGTCCGCAAGAAAGGAACCGACACGGAAGACGTGAGGTGCAAGCCGTGCCCTCGTGGTACCTTTTCTGATGTGCCTTCTAGTGTGATGAAGTGCAAACCCTACACTGACTGCTTTGGGAAAAACATGGTGGTCATCAAACCGGGGACGAAGGAGAGTGACAACGTCTGTGGTTCTCCAGCGTCTCTTCCAAACACGTCTTTGACTTCGTCAGACACCGAAGCGGGTGAGCAGCCCTATGAAGTTCCACCAACCGCTGATCTTCCCAAAGGTAATGTCCACCACGTAAGCACAGATGTGGTTTTGGTTGTGGGTTTGAGTTCCTGCCTCGGTCAGGATTGGTTTTAGGCTGTAAAAAACCAACCTGGTCTAAAGCCAGGGTAGTGCTTTTGCTTCTTGGCCAGAAGACAGCTCCAGAGGACATTGGGTTGCCCTTACTTGTATTAAACCACATTTAATAACATTTTCACTGAGACTGCAGTCTTGTTCAGATTCCTGGCTGTCCTACTGTTTGGGCTGAAAGGACATCACATTCCCCAGCCTCTTTCCACATCTCTGTGAGGTGCTGGCACAAGTCTTTGTGCAGTTGTGGTGAACCTGAGCTGGGATGCAGCAGGAAAACCCGTGCTGCAGTCTCCCTGCAGCAGGGAAACTCCCCCTCTGATGGTTTCATTGCTTTCATGCCTGTGTGTTCCTTGCTGTATTTCACTCTGTGTTGTGCCAGAGTATTGGTTGAATGGGAACCATTGCTGAAACAGCCCTGCAGGAGCCTGGGCTGTCCTGTAACTTTACTTTCTTCAATCTCCAAGATTTCCACAAGTTACCACCACTAAGGAGAACCAGGTGGAATCCCCCATTCTCTTGCTCAGTTGGGAGTGGTTCATCATCACAGTCTTTATAATGATGCTTTAGCTGTGGCTGGTTTGAGGCTGCTGCTGTAGGAACCCACTCAAGGTGGTACACTGCACTTCTGAGAAGCAGCTTCCTTACAGTGTCTCATACTGGGCATTTTAAATACAAAAAAAATGCAACTTTTGATAACCTTAACACATGAGCTGGTAAATACAATTGCAGGGAAGTGTTGACACTGGTAGGCTTTCAGTGCTTCACCTTTGTTAGTTCTCAAAGCTTTCCCTGACATTGTTGTATCATTGGGAGAGGACAGGAGGGTGTTTCCTGAACTTTGAAATCAACTGCAGACAATTACGTAAAAGTTAAAGCGTATTCCGTGTTTGTATCCTGGTCAAAGTGTTTTGGGTAACCAAATCAGGAGCAAAACCAGGTTACAGATGGTTACACCCACTCTGTCTCAGCTGGGATGAGACACAGTCTTCAAAAGATAAGTTTCCAAAATAAGCTCTAGTTTTTGCCACAACAGCCCTTCTTCCTCTTCTCGCCAGGCTTTGATGATGCAACTGGCTGGGACCTGAGAGCTGTTGGTTGATAAGGAAACTCAATAAAGAATGAAGGTAGCTCTTAGAGGGAAGTTTGGTTGCTTCAGAAACTGGTTTTGTAGTTGATGCATCTGCAGCTGCTTGCAGTGGTGATAGAAAGTTTGTGCTTCTTTAACAACCCGGTGGAGAGATACTATGCCTACAAATTGTCATGTATTTTTGTACTTTTAGCCCAAATATGAAATTCCACAATTGAACTAAAACTAATTTTCATAAATTTAAGAAAGAAAAACCAACTTGTTCGAAGTTGGAAGTTTTCTGAGAAATGCTGAATATGGGACAAATACAGACTGACAACATGCCTATAATAACTAATTTTTTTAATAAGCTGCCACTAGCTTTAACCCCCCAAGGGTCAGTTTTACCTTGAGCCTCCCTCTGTAACCGTACCCATCTGTTCCCAGAGACAAACCTCAACTTCACCTCTACTCTTTCTCGCTGCCTGGCATTGGGTTTCTGTCTGCTGGCCAGGCAAGTGCTCAGGCAGGTCTTAGACCGTGATCTGATGCCATATCGCATCTCCGGTGCCGTGACACTGAACTCTCCTCTCCTTTTGCAGGTCTGAACTCTTCAGTCCCCGATTTTGTCCCCTCTCCAGCACCACGCGCATCCAGCAGCATGGTGGAGCCGGTACGCTACGACAACGAGACCTCAGCCAACAGGACGGATGGCGCCGGGGGGACTCTCATGGGCTCTGGCACCACCAGCCAGGCGCAGAGCTACCGGCACAAGCAGACCAGCCAAGCGCTGGAGAAGCAGCCATCACTGGAGATGATGGGGGGAGAGAAGTCCAGCGTCCCATACAGGCCCCCCCGGCGAGGTTCGCAGAACGTCCACCAGCACTTCGACATCAACGAACACTTGCCGTGGATGATCGTCCTCTTCCTACTGCTCGTCCTGGTGGTGATCGTCGTCTGCAGCGTCAGAAAGAGCTCACGGACTCTGAAGAAAGGGCCCAGGCAAGATCCCAGTGCCATTGTGGAAAAAGCTATCATGAAAAAGTCCACGACCCCCACGCAGAACAGGGAGAAGTGGATCTATTATTGCAACGGGCATGGTGAGCAGTAGCGACTGGGCTTTGGAGGGGTTGCTCCCACATCCAGTGACCGATGGCTTTTCTAAATTTCTGGGTCTTGTAGTGAGGACAAAGCCCATATAGTGGTTCCTCAGATGGTTCTTCTTCCTTGGCTTCTCCTCCTTCCAGTTCCCATGGTGTGTCCCTGCTCCTGAAGGAAGGGTTAATGGAGGGAATGTCACCTGCTCGCTCCACCTCCTCTCTTTCTTCCCACCCATCCTTGGTAGAAGGATCTTGAGTGAAGCCAACTTTTTTTTTTCCCTTTCCTTCCCTTTACACTTTTCTTCTCTGTGGCACTGTCCTTATTTTCTCGGTGATTCAGGCATGGGTCTGGTTGTCTTTTGTGTTGTCCTTTTTTCCTCGCGCCATCAGTTTCTGGAAGGCTGAGTCATCCCCTGCCTCTTGGCAGCGCTTCAGCTTCAGGTTCTTAGCCCTAAATCCCCACTTCTGGCATGTGTCCCCAGCCCTTTGCCCGTGCTGGAGCCAGGATGGTTGTTCTTCAAGGCTGTGTTGTGGACATGTACAGCTCCACAAATGTTGTCAGGTCTGCCTGGATGCTTTTTGGTGGTGTTTTGATTTAGTGGATGATTTGCTGGAAGCTTTCTGATGAGACTTTAAAGATGACATGTGGTGATGGTTAAACTGAAATTCATAAAAATCTGTGATAAATTAGCGGTGGCATGACTGAGAGCACTGAGCAGCCGTGATCTCCCTCACAGGGTGTGTGGTTCTTCCTGTGCAGAGCTACAGTGGCAATTTTGACTCCCCCCCTCCCTTATCCTGCGCAGACAGCACTTACAAGTCCCTACTCTGAGGTGACTTGCTCAACCTTAAACATCCGTTCACAGTTAACCTTTAGAAAAGCACATTTAACAAGGCGGGGAGGGGCAAACAAAGAATGGGTTGAACAAAGATTGGAAGGGTTAAGAGAGATTGGTTCTTGATGAAAGTCATCCTTGAGTGCACAAGTACAAAGCAAAGAAGGTTTTGAATAGGGTGTCCTCTGTCATGTACTCTCTTCACCTTCCTGCTGATTAATAGACCTACACTTTGTTTGCCTTCATTAATGCATTTACAGAACCAGTAACATCTTGTTGGAATTAGTTTTCTGCATTCTGTTGTGTTTGTGTTGCTTACCAGTTTCCTTTTAACTCTTGAGTTCTTGGGCTGCAGTTTCTTAAGCTTTTTCCCTTTTGTGATAACTTTTTCCCACAACCCCTGCACTCCATAGTCCGTAAAATACATGGTAGCCAAAGCATGGCCTTTGAGGCTGTGGTGAGTGATCTGCAGTGAATTTGAAGAACTTTATTAGACATCCTTATTTGTGGATGCTACCAGAAGTACCACGTGCCTTTGGCCATGATTCATTGGCCAAAAGCGTGTGGTTGTTACTAACCTGTAGTAACTCTTTCCCCCAAGACCTTAATTACCAGTTGGTTGAATTTCTGACACTTCCTTGTTCTCTGAAGCACCTCAGAGCAGGATCTGAGTTTGTACAGGACAGGAAGTGGTTGACAGCAGGGACGAGACCAAGTTGCTTTGAATGGATGCAGTTCTGGATTCTAACCTTGTGTTTCAGACCCTGTACCAAAATGCCTTTGCTGCAGCTGGTCCTTCTGGAAACCACATTAGAGCTGCCTTTGTGGGCCCTGCTCTGTGCTTGGTCTCCAAGTGTGATTCAGGTTAAAGAAACCATGCAGACAAAGAGAAGGTTTATGCAGTGAGCAATGAGGCTGTGCTAGTCTCATTTAGGTATAACCCCACTTCCCAGTTCTTGTCATCCTTTGGGGGACAGCATCATTCATGATCGTTCTGTGCTTCCCAGGATGAGCTGTTCTTCTCTGTCATCTGTTAACAGCTGAACGAAGCTAGTGCATCAATTTTGCAAGATTTTCAGCTTGGGAAATAAGCCAAATGTAACAGCAAAACCACTCTTAGGTGATTAACTGACCTGGTTTGAGTCTCTTGGGTCTGGAGGTGAATTGCCCCGTTACTCCCAGCCCTTCTTGCAGTAGTCACACTAGTTCACCCTTTGCATGGGTGGCTTCATGACTTCCTCCTGCCCAATGTCCTCAGTTGAACTTTGTGCAATCAAGGCAGACAGATGAGTGCAAAACAACTAATGCTTTGTCTTGCTTTTAGTGCAAACCAAATACTGTTGCATTATCTGGAAGGGCCTTGCTCATTAGTTCTTGCTTGGTGGTGGTGCTCTGTCATGTCAGATATGGAAATTATTCTCATTATTCTCCTCTGTGGTGGTGTATAAATCCCTCTTTGCTTTTCCTGCTGGAACGCCTGGCTCTTAAGGCTGTTTACTTGAATCGAGAGGTGTAGTGCCATAAAGGAATTGACCTTTCGTTTAATAACTGGCCGTACAGCTGAGATGAACTGCAGAGCTGCCATGTCGTGGCTTAGCTTTCTACTTCTCCAGCAGTGTTTGTACCCAAATTGTGCTTCATCCTAAAGCAGTGTTTCAGACAGGGGGAGTACAGCCAGGAATAAACTTCAGGCTGTTGCAGAGAGGAAATCTTTCCTCTCCCATGCTGCCATGTAGATCCTTCTATGGTAGGAGCTAGAGGAAAGCCTCCTTAGATGTGAGGACCACATCCACTCCCCAGGTCTGCAGGTGCAAGCCTGGTTTGTGGTTTCACTTGGGGTGTGGAAAGCAAGCAGTTAGGTTTTAGTTTATGTTCTCTGGCTGGGGGTGCAGCCCCTGGGCTGGGTGCTGGCAGTTCACCCACATCTGTATGACCTCCCCTACCTGTCAGTCGGCTGCACACCAGGGGTTGGGGTGTGTTTATTGCCTGTCTACACAGCTGTTGCAAACAGTCTCCCCCCACTTCTTCCCAGTTTACCAACTCCTCCCTACTAATCCTTTCACTAAACAGCTTTAACCTTTGAAAGGAAAGTCCGTGTGTGATGTAAGCACTGGAGCCTCTTCTTGGAGTAGCTGTGTTTGGGCACCTGCCCTCACATCAGCNCCGGGGCCTCCTGTGGCACCAGGAGGACATCCAAGACTTTGTCTGTTTGGGGGATTTTATTACTGGTTGCTTCAAGGCCGTGGGTGCTGGGTGCAGCCCGGTCAGGGTGGCAGTAGCACTGCTCAGTGCTGGAGCAAAGACATCTCAGTGTTCTTGGGCTCCTTAGCAAAAGAGGGGAGATTTAGAGTGGAAGCAGGGGCTCAAGCTCTTGCCCAGTACCTGAAGGCACTTGACTCCTGAATTGTGTAAATAGTTGAGATAGGTGTGCAGTCCTGGTCAGCAGTTGTTGTCACTGTGTGTTTTGCTTGTCCTCATCTCCCTATGAGCTGATATCTGTGCCTCATCCTGTTTCTGGCATAATAGATGCCTTAAATAACAGCCCAAACATAAAAATAGAAGTAGCTTGGGACTCTGGTGTTCAAACTAGACCCGTGTCCTTAACGTGGATATGTTCCAGCCAAGGCAGCAAATGCCAGTGATTCTCACTGGATTAAATGGTTCAGAGGTCTGGGAAGAGCTTGCAATGACTAATGGCCTGAGTTAGCAGCCAGCATACCTCCACATCTGTCCTCGTGTCCATCCACACAACAGGGGCTCTTTTGAGAGCCCCAAGGTCTTGGGTACAAGGGGATTGAGAAGGTAAGGCAGTGCCAGCAGTGCAGCTGTGCCTGGAGAAGCTGGACCTCTTGCTGCTTTAGCTGGCTCTTACTTTGCAGTCCTGCAGACAGGAATCCAAAGGAGAAAAACAGTTTGCCAAAGGTTTCCCAAGAAATTATCCACGTGGTGCCTAAGCGATGTGGGTACTGGACTGATAGGGCTCTGTGATTTAACCTTGTATGACTTCTTTTAGGAGATCAAAAACAGCCTACACGCTAGACTTTCTTGTAAAGAATCCCTTTATTTTAGCAAATACCCATTTCCCTTCTTCAGATCTTTCCAGAGACAAGGAATTGAGCATGGCAGAAGCCTTTCAAAAAAACCTGAGAATTGAAGCCTGTCTCTCAAATGTCATGGAAATACCAAAGTTGCCATCAGTCTATGCCAAACATGAGGATGGGCTTGAATTCTTCTTGCAGAAATTGCTCATACTGCTGCCTTTGACTTTGACATGTTTAGTAGCAGAGGATGAAACACAAAGACTGTAAAATGTTAGGGTAAAACCTGTATATAGAAGCAGCTGCCTGAATTGATATGCCAAGAGGCAAGAAGAGAGTTTGGTGATTTTTATCTTTTGGAGTCTAAAGACCAAAGAAACAGATCTTGGCAACACTGGCCTGGCATGAAATGCCACTTTCCTTTTATTTTTCTATAAGACTTGTAATTGCAAATTATTGCAGTGGGTGGTGAGAGCAAAGCCAGGAAGCCTCTGGTTAAATAATCAGAGAAATAAACTGTTCTGCAAAAGCTGTTTGCAGCTGGGATGGAACTGAGGCTTGACTGCAGGTAGAAGTGCTGTGCTGAAAATGGCTTAAAATCAAAGTGGGGAGTTGAAGGGTGATGCTGGAAAGATGGGGAGTATTGGGATTTCGGGGTCTTGTTTGCTCAGTTGTTGGAATGGCCAGTTGTTAGCACACTGGGAGCCAGGATCTTCTTGGCTGGCAGTTTCTAGGGAATAGTTTGTGGTTTGCATCTTGGTTGCTGAGGGACTAGGGGTAGGCTTGAGCTCGGTCTGCTCCCAGGGAAGACATTGAGAGTGTTAAAGAGGGACCACACCCCTGTTCCTCGGAGAGCCTGATGCTGTACTGCAGCTCCAAAGCATCCCCTTGTGAATATAATCAGTGGGGGTGTCGCAAAATGTATGGGTAGAGCTGGGTCAGTGCAGGCTCATCCTCACAGGGAATCAGGCACTCAAGGTTAGTGTTGGGAGATGCTTATCAGAGTAAAATTACATGATTCCTTTCAAGAGACAGCACATTATGGTTATGTGTAGGCTTTTTAAGTTAGTCTTTTGTATAGTTCCATCGCATAATGACGGGAAGCAATTGCATGGAAACAACACAGCTGAGGATGTCGTTCCTCAAGCCTCTTTAACTGGTATCCTAAATAAGGAAACCCAGTTGCAGGGTTGGCACTCAGATCTGAGGGGTGGCTCTGCATGCTACTTTAGGACCCCTCCTTAGTGCTTGTGTGGATAAATGAGCCACTTAGTGTAGTGGTTTTGTTTGGTAGAGGTAGTTTTCCCTGTGATCAGCTCCTGGATGGGTCCCATCATGGTGGCAGTAGCATCGTGCTGGGAAACAGGGTGAGGATGGAGGAGCTGCTGTGGAAACCCACCTCTGCGGGCTCTCTCTTCCACACATCTGCAGCGCACAAGGGAAGTGATGGGGTTAAAAGCCTCAAACTGTGGTGGCCTCGAGGTTTTGTGCCCAGACCACAGGTAGGGCAGAGATGGCCACAGCATCTCAGGAGGGCAGGTGTGCTCATTGTTGCTGACATAATTGGGTAATTGTGGTTACGCCTGGAGAGGAGCAGCCCTGGGCTTGTGTGCAAACTCTAATATGACTCTGGCAGGCAGAGCATGAGATGAGGGATTAATGTCTGTCTACCTGCCAACACGGAGAGGAAGAAGGTGATGTGTTTTGTTTTTGTTTTCCAAAGCAATCTCTCCTCTGGCATCTGCAGCTTGATTATCTGCAGATGACTCCTGGTCCTCTGATGACAGCCGGTCCGCCTCCGCAGAGCGAGACCCAGGCAGAAAGGGAGCTGGTTAAATTGGAGGAGGCAGGTATGTGCCAGGCACCACGAGGGGTATGGATGCTCTGGTACTGCTGAGCCTTAAAACAGGGCTGCTCCCTGACTGGAGCTTGTTCTGCTGCATTTTGTGCTACGTTTGCTCCAACATGGGCACGGTGCTCTGCTTTGGGTGGGATGGAGCAACTCCTCATCTGCAGCACAAAACCTTGCCATGGGAGCGTTGGGGTGACATCTGATGAGTTCTGAACACCGTCTTCCGTGAAATACCCAACTTAAAACATCGCTCAGGTTTGCCCAAAAATCATCTTTGTCCTTTTTGGGAAGCTCTGCGGTTTCCAAAGGGCATATGAAAGAACTGACCAGGGCTCCATGGTAAAAGTGAGCCTTGGAAAATGGAAACGTGGGAGGCTGCTGTTCTTCTTAAAGAGGAGGAAACCTAATCATGTACAGGTTTATCACCTCTTGTTCCTCAACCTTATTGCATTAGCACCAAAGACTGGTGCTTGATCACTTTTAATGTGTGTTGTTACATGAGCCATCTATCCACAGCATGGGCAGGGCTGTGTTGAACTGCCTTGAGAAGCTGGAACATTAGCTCCCAAATATGCTTCAAAATAGAAGAGAAAAAACAAATTACCCCATGGCCAAAATTCCTGGGTGGCCCCTGTATTAATTTAATGAGGGATTGGGATTTGTGCCTGCCCATTAAGGTGTAGGGTGAGTGTCAGAAGCAGGGAAGCTCTGCAGGAGAGGAGGATTGTCCTTGTAGAAAAACACTCCAAGCCCAGCATGTTTTTTGCCAAAAACCCGACACCAGATTCTGCTCTGGGAGGGCTGTGATTTCACACATTGGTGAGGCTCTCACACATTACTCCTCGAATAACAAGGCAGATTTTTTTTTAACTTGCTCTTCAAGACTGGAGGGAAAAAATGCAGGAGGTGAATTTAATCCTCGAGTTGGCATCTGTGGGTGTCTGGATATTTATATGGCTCTGGCTGTGGCAGTGTGTGTGCTCAGGGTTACCAGCTGTCCCAGAGGGTTATAATGAAGATTAACTCTGCAAAAGCTGTTTAAAATTTAATAATTACATAAAATACTTATACTGGCCATTCCCATGCAAATCAAAGGAAGAGCAAGTCCACTCTGCATACCCCCAGTGTAGCATCCCATGCTGGTGGGCAGGGGCTCAGGTGGGTCCCAGGAAGGTTGGACTGAGGTTGTGTTACAGAGGTGACTTCCACATAACATTCCTTGGGAAGGGAGGTCTTGCCTTGTGCTGACCCTCAAGTTCCCAGGTCAGAAACGTGTTCATAACTGCATGTGGCTGAACACAGACCTTTCTCCACTGCCTGGTTTGGTTGGGTTATTTTCCATAGAGCATGTGGGAAGTGTTTGTTGGGAGTCCCTTCCTGCCGTGCAAGATTTTTGGTTTTGTCTTTTTAAAGAAAAAAAACCAAAGCAAGTCCAAGCATAATGATTTAATGGTTTGTTGCCCAAACAGCACTTGCTGAGGATGTGAATCACTGGTTCTTGGGAGGGTCTGATAGCAGCACTGTCCTCCTTGATTGCGAAAACTACCAGATCGTTAACAGGTCCTTGTGAGTGTGTCCTTTCTTCCTGTTTGGTAAAGACTCTTGTTAGAATCTTGGAAATGTTTAGACTGGAAGGGACCTTTAAAGATCATATAGTTCTGACATCCCTGCTGTGGGCAGAGACAGCTTCCACTAGATCGGTTTGCTCAGAGCCCCATCCAGCCTGGCCTTGAACACTTCCTGGGATGGGGCAGCCACTTCTCTGGGCATCCTGTGCATATGTCTCGTCACCCTCACAGTATAGAATTTCATCCTAATATCTAACCTAAACCTGCTCTCTCAGTTTGAAGCCATTTTCTCTTGTCCTATTATTCCATGCCCTGGTCAAAAGTCCCTCTGGAGCTCTGTTGTAGCCCCTTTAGGTCCTGGAAGGTGCTATAATGTCACCCTGGAGCCTTCTGTTCTCCAAGGTGAAGAACCCCAATTACCTCCTCCTGTCTTTCTGGGACAACTACTCCAGCTCTCAGGCCATTTTTGTGGCCTCCTCTGGACCTGATCTAACAGTTCCACATCCTTCTTACTCTGGGGATCCTAGGGCTGGATGCAGTACCCCAGGTGGGGTCTCAGGAGTGTGGTACAATGGGAGAAGATCACCTCCTTCGATCTGCTGGTCACGCTGCTTCTTATGAAACCCAGAATATGTTTGGCTTTCTGGAGGGCAAGCAGACGCTGCCGGCTAACATTCAATTTTTAATCCACCAGCACCCCCAAGTCCTTCTTGGCAGGCCTACTGACAATTGACCTGATCCAGTTGGAGGACTTTCCTCATCTTCCAGACTTTGCTTAGGACCTGAAATATATTTTGGGGACAGGGGGAGGAACTTGAGTTTCCAATAACCTCCCCTTTTTGGCAGCAGTTGGTGAAATTTTTACATTTTGGAAAGGTATTTTTGTCGGGGATTAGGGATTTCTAAGTCCTGGTTTGGCCAAACTGTGGTGTCTTGTCAGGTGGAGTGTGGATGTGCCTCATCCTGGCTCACTTGTACATGCAGGCTCTCAGTGTGTGCTCAGAGGTAAAAATAGGCTGCTGTGGCTGTTTCAGATGAGTCAGGAGGATATTTGAGGGAGGGAGGTGGGCTGAGCTCAGGAACAGAGCTGGGTTTGCAGTGATTCGGAGCTTTTATCTGAATGTAGGGGAGGGTTGGGCGGCATCACCGAGGTTTTTCTGTCTGACTTGTGTGTGCCCTTGGGCTGTGCTCTCTGATGTTTCATCCAGACAGCCTGTCACAGCCAGGATTTGTCACTGCATGTGGTGCACAGACTAATACGGCCTGTCTCTGGAATACCTGTGTCAGTAATGTAGGTCGTGGAA
This sequence comes from Sclerurus mexicanus, assembly GCA_013396755.1. NCBI lineage: Eukaryota > Metazoa > Chordata > Aves > Passeriformes > Furnariidae > Sclerurus > Sclerurus mexicanus. The sequence continues at coordinate 124,831 of VWZF01005546.1, read as the reverse complement.
GCTGCAGGTGCTCCAGCTCAGGTTGTTACTGGGATGGTGGAGGTCAGATCCCCCAGGTGTCGTGGGTGAACTGTTTGGACCTCTCCTGCTGATGAAGGGCTGGAGCATGGAGTCTCCTGAAACCCAGTCTTTCTGAAACTTCATGAAGCTGTCTCTGGAACCCTGGGAAGATGAGCTGCTCACTCGAGGAGACTGTGTGCCACAGGTCCTGGATGGTCTGAGCTCTCCAGCTGTATAAGACACCTTACAAGACTTGAACTGATGTTGAGTTAATCCTTTTCTCTGTGCTGTGTCCCTTCATTATTAATGGAGTGAGAGGACACATGGCTTGGGAGGGCTCTTAGATTTCCCCTTAAAGGTGACATTTTCTTAAGAAGCACTCTTCTGAACAGCACCAGTTATGTTTGGCTTGAGTTCTGAAAATGAAAACAGTGACATCTTTTTGTTCACGAGAGGAGGAACTTTAGCTCCTCTGTGGCCAGCCTGTGGTTAGACTTCACCGTATCTGCCACCAGGTGCTGGGGTGTAGCCTTGGCGGGGTAGCTCTTCTGCTGCTCTTGAGTTTGCTCAAAGATGTGAAGAAATAATCGGAGAGGAGAGGAATGGCCCCTTGCAGGTACTGTACGTGAGCGTGCCAGCACTGCCGGTCCTGGCCCTGCGCTGCGCTGGCTCCTCGCCCTGCTTGAGGCCAAATGATGCTGAAGAACTGGGTCCGTGTCCAACCTGTAAATAGCAGGATTATGGGAGACCAGTGAGGCTTGTCCAGAACAAGTCTTTAAAGCTCAGCCAAGTCCCATGTGCGTGTTTGATGACCACCTTGGTGACGTGGGAGGAGTGACTGCTCCATCTACATCAAAGTGTACTGCAGTGAGGCGGGACACATCTGAAGGAGCTGGAAACCGGTGGTAAAAATCTTGAACCAGATTCAAAATAAGCAAATGAAAGTTGCTAAAATAAACTGAAATGGTGTTTATGGGGGAAGAGGAGGCAGAGGTGAGCAGTGTCCAGAGAAGGGCAATGGAGCTGGTGAAGGGGTTGAAGTCTGATGAGGAGCAGCCAGGAGAGCTGGGGGTGTTCAGCCTGGAGAAAAGGAGGCTTAGGGGGCACCTTCTTACTCTCTACAACTATCTGAAAAGAGGTTGTAGAGAGGTGGGGATCAGTCTCCTTGCCCTGCCTCTCCAGGAAGGTCCTCCCTTCAGCTCGGAATCTTTGTAGATGAGCTGGACGTGTGTTCAGCAGTGCTGTTTGCTTGTGCCACTCTGGAGGATTTTGTCCATTTCCCGACTTGTGTCCCTTTCTCCCAGTGTGCCCTGGCTGTAGATGTGTCTGGTTGCGCCCATGTTACCATGTGTGTGCATCCACCCTTGGGCTTCACACTTGCCTGTGCACAACACCTTGGCCTTGTCCTGGCTTGAAGTGGAGTTCATCATTGCTCTGGGGTTATCACTACCTTAAAATGGTAGGTGGTTGCATGGAGTAGCCCATTGCAGCATCTAGAGACTTGCAATGTTAAGATAATGGCAATTGAAATGCCACCTGCCCAGATATCTAAGACACACTTGGATGTCCTGGATCCTTCAGATTGTTTCCTGTTTTGGACTGGTCATGGAAAACACAGCTCAGCTGGATTCAGCTCTGGAGGTTCCTTTTAATTTTCATTTTCTGAGGCAAGCAAAGTTGGGTCATCAGTGGTGATGGTTCCTGATGGTGATGATGTAGAGAGGGTGGTGGTGTCTCCTGCATTTGCAGCAGTATGGTGACAGCTCTCCCAGGCTGTTTCTATGGCCTGTGACAAAAAAGGAGGACAACTCAGGCTGTTGGAAGCTCGGAGCAGCTTTAGCATATCATCAATATGACTGCGACCAGCCTTGTGTGGGAGGTGTGAAGTGCGTGGGTTAAAGCACCATCTCTGCTGAGCTTGGCCATTTCAGTTGGGATTGCAGAGGTCTGGAGGGCTTTGAGCATCATATCCAACCTCGGTGTGCTGATGAGTGTTATGGGAGAAGATCGTCATGGTTCAGGGACGGGGAGGATCCAGGACCTAAGATGGAGCTGGGATTTTTGCTCCATGCACCTCGGTAGACACCTTCTCAATGCTCTGGCACTATTAGTGCTCTGCAGAGTAACTAGTAGAACTTCTGGAAATATGGAAATAGTAGGACAATAAGCTTATTACAAGCATTACCATTTTAGTTTGAACAGTACTACTTGGCAGTGTGCAGCCACAACTTGTCATGTAATGGTTTTAATCTTATTTTTCAAGAACAGAGGGAGCAGTGTTTTCCTTACTGACTGGAGCCAAATCTGCACTCCTGTCTGTGTCTTCCATATCTCTCTGGGGTTTTGTTTGCACAATATTGTAGTGGATGTAGCAAACATATGGGGCTTAAATTCATTTAATAGTTGCTGGAAAATGAGTTTAAGGTTCTTACAGTATTAAGGTAGGCATTTCCAAATTCATTTTTAATGGAACATTTGTTCTCCAAAGATTATTACGCGCCATTAAGTCCTTTGCTGCCTGGTGTGTTCTCGTGCCCTGGGATGTTATTGCCAAGGGATATAAACATGTTTATGGGCCCAATTTATTGAACGGTGAGATTAAATATACTAAACTTGAAAATGTCAGTAGGAGCATGAGTGCTTTGTCATAAATCCTGTGTGAGAACATTAGGACATAAATGTCGTGCCGCTGCATAAAACCGGCACAAATCAAGTTGTGAGCAGCCGAAAACTTTTCTCACCAGTAGAGCAGCTGTAAACACTGGGGTTTATCAGCATTAAATGCATAGATAAGAGCAGGTAGTGTATGGGTTTTTCCTTTTCTGAGTGGATTAGATGTCCCACACAGGGGTCATAAACCAGCAAATTATAATACTTGTGTATGACTGAGTGGGTGTGGGCAAAGCTCCCACCCAGCTCTAATGTGTTGTCTCTCTGCAGGACAGTATTGGCAGGGGAACCCAATGCTGCTCATTTTATGTGTGTCTGTATATAAAAAAATGGGCAGCATTATCTCTATCCATATATCTATATCTCTATGCATATAGATATATATATCTCACTCAACCCAGCAAAAATAAATTCCTGAATGTGAGAGTAAAGAAAACTCTGCAAGATTTATATAGTGAGATAACGACTTATGCACTATATATATATCTCAGTGCATAAATCATCATCTCTATATATATAGACATATGTAATAGGTAGTATCAAACTTGCTCATCCCTCTTTTCATTGCTTTTGTTACCTTGGTGCACAAGCCATGCAGAGCTTTTTCTGCCCTTGAATTCAGGGGGTTTTAGGTTGTTTTTATCCTCTGAATTGAGTGATACAATCAAGAAGTGGCTGCATAAACGTGGTGTTCTGCTGCTCTTACGCCAAAAGCAGTTGGATTTGCTGGTTTAAAGGACCTGACTCCAAACCTGAGTTGTCTTTTGGGCTTTTTCTGACCAGGATGTGTGATCTTGGAAGGCACAAAGGCTTATCTGCAAGAGTGGTTTGGGCTGTCTGTACTTCCTGGACAGGACCTATAGCCAACCTGGGTGCAGAGTCATTGATGGAGAAGAATTTGGGGTCTGCCTGGAAGTACACAGGCAATGTCCTTTGAACTGAGGACCACTGGGTCTTTGTCTGAGTAATGGGAAGCGTTAACGAGACCAGGCTTAATTCCTGTTACACTCCTGTAATGTGATGGGCAGCAGCATCTGAATCACATCAGTAACCCCATCAGAAATCTCCACAGCAGGTTTGCAGCCTTTTCTCCATAGTTAAAACCAAGCCCTGTGGTTGATTTGGTTTTTTTGGGGTGGGCTGGGCTTTTCTGGTAGGAGAAACTCTGACTCTTGGAACTTCATATGAGACAGTACATGCACATCACTGTAAACAGCTCGGGAGGGAAGTGTGGTTGTGGTGGGAGGAGGGTGGGGAAGAATAGAATGTGGTTTGTACTTTGGTGTTTCTGTTTTAGAGCAGGTTGAACACCGACTGTGAATGCTTCAAGCACTGTGGGCTCATGGCTGTGTTATCTAGTTTGGAAGTGAAAACTGAAGTCTATATATAGCAGTTCTTGATAAGCTTTCCTTAAGTGAGAAGAGGTTTGCTCAAAAATATCTTACAAAGCTGTATAGTTTTTGTATATATATATTTTTAATATAAGCATATATACACATATATGTAAAATAGCTATATTGTGTATAGAGATGAATAAGAGTGTGTATAATATATACGCAAGCATACACAAATTATATAAAAATATATCAGGCTGAATAGGTATTTTATCTACCTATGTGTGTATTTTGTATTGGGTTTACATGACAAGGTTATGGTAGCAAGGGCCTACGGGGTGGATTCTGTGAGATGCTGCCAGAAGCTTCCCCCATGTCTGACGGAGCCAATGCCAGCTGGCTCCAAGGCAGACCCACCACTGTCCAAGGCTGAGCCCATCAGGGATAATGATAGTGCCTTTGGGATAACAGAGTTAAGGACAGGGGCAAAAAAAAGCTGGTAACTTCAGCCAGTAAAGAGAGAAGTGAGAATATGTGAGAGCAACAGCTCTCCCGACACCAAGGTCAGTGAAGAAGGAGGGGGAAGAGAGGAGCCCACGCCTGGAGCTGGTTTGCTGGCAGGACTTGGGACCTGTGGAAGGGAGGCATACTGGGGCAGGGTAAGAGTGTGAGGATTCCTTCCCCTGAGGAGGAGGGAGCAGCAGAGACCTGTGATGGATGCCCACTGTCCCCCTGCACTGCTGAGGGGAAGAGGGAGAGAATTTGGGAGTGAAGTGGGAAAAGGGGAGGGGTGGGGTGGGAAGTGATTTAGTTTTTATTTCTTATTACCCTACTCTGCTTTGATTGGTAATAAATTAAACTAATTTCCCCAAGCTGAGTCTGCTTTGCCAGTGATGGTCACTGGCGAGTGATCTCTCCCTGCCCTTAATTCACAAGCCTTTTGTGATATTTTCTCTCCCTTGTGCAGCTGAGGAAGGCAGGGATAGAGCAGCTTTGGTGGGCACCTGGTGTCAACCCACCACATGTTTGTACATGTACATGTAGCTATATCAGGTTGTATCCTTTATATATATATATATTTAATATGCATTTGTTTGCCTATATCAGAGCTATGACCTGGAGGTGCAGTTTGGACTTTTGGACTGAACCGTGTTAGAAATTGTTCAATTTTAGGCTAGATGGAAAGACCATGGCTATGATAGTCTTCTGTAAGCAGCTTTTTTTGCTGACACAGCTGTTGTGCCTGCGGAGGGAAAGAGAAGTGCTCCCTGTAGTGATGGGGGCATGTTGGCTCACTTGGAAACCTGAGGTGTGGTTGTCTCTCTGGAAAAAGTGAGTTTCTCTTTGCAGCTCACCTATGCTGACCCTTCATGTGGTTGTTGGAAATGAAGGTGTTGCTCAGCTTGATAAAACAGGATTAATTAGTTGTTATGAAGGAGATATGACTTTATGTGAAGGTGTAACTGCTGACCTCTAGTAGACTCAAGGATAAATCTGCTGTTGTTACTGCTCCTGAACTTCCATGGAGGAAACCCTCACCATCTTGAACCAGCATGTCTCAAGGGCTTTTCTGGGGGAAACTGCCTTTTTGCTCTCTGTAGAACAAAATTCCTACCCAATGCTCACCTGGTGCACCAGCTCCCACCCCAGAACTGAGTCATCCCACCAGACTGCACTGGAAATGGCTCTAAATGCGGTCATAGCTGCTGTAGGTGCTCTTTTATGAAAATATTCCTCTTTATAGAGGTGCTTTGGTGACTCACCCCTTAATCCAGCTCCTGATCAAAGCAGTGGCTGCGATGCAGGTGTATGGATGAGCACGTGGCCCTCTGCCCTGTTCCTGCAGCCATGCACTGGCTGAGTGCCAGGGGTTTTCCTGTACCGAAGAGTGCAGGAAACTTTACAGCTGAATTATGTGATTGATTTGGGGCTGCAGTGGAGCAACGAGTGGGTCTGTCACCCTTTATGTGCATAGAAGCTGTTGAGCATGTAATGGGTGCTGCTTCTCTGCAGCCTGGGCTCATAAGAGGTCTTTAAAAATAAACAAACAAATAAATCTTAATAATAATGTTCTTAAAATAATAACAACAACAAAATCTCAAAGACCAACCCAAGCAAAGCAAAGCATGGCCACTTGGGGATGAGAGAAGCTTTGCTAAATCTTAGGTCTGCAGCTCGGGGAGCCTGCAGACCCCCTTGCCTCACCTGTAGCTTCTCTGCCCCCCGCAGGCATCGACATCCTGAAGCTGGTGGCCGCCCAGGTGGGGAGCCAGTGGAAGGACATCTACCAGTTCCTGTGCAACGCCAGCGAGCGGGAGGTGGCAGCTTTCTCCAATGGCTACGCAGCTGACCACGAGCGAGCCTACGCTGCCCTGCAGCACTGGACCATCCGTGGGCCTGAGGCCAGCCTGGCCCAGCTCATCAGCGCCCTGCGCCAGCACCGCCGCAATGACGTCGTGGAGAAGATCCGTGGCCTGATGGAGGACACCACGCCGGTAAGGACGGGCTGGGCTCTGTGCAGTCTTGGGGACCCAGCTGTGGCCTGGGGTTTAGCTGAGAGCTCCGTCTCTCCACCGAGCTCATCAGGGGCTTATGTTTAAGTTTGTACGTTGCTTTTGAGTGAAGCTTCGCCAAAGTTTTGCAGTCAAAGTTTTGGTGAGCTCTTGAGTCCCATGTGTTGTGCTTTGACATGTATCTTTGAAGGTCACCAGGAGGATCTGGTACCTGAGCCCTTGTGTCAAGGATGTGGAGGAAAAAGTATCCCCATTTTAACTTGCTCTTAAATGCCATAATTAAGTGTCGTGGATTTTGTGAGAAAGGTCACGTATCCTTGAGCACTGAATGAGTTGCTTCCTCCAGGATGGTGACCCAGTATCATGGGGGAGTCCATGCATGCAGCCCTCCAGGAGTGTTGCTCTTTGTCAGCTCTGGCCTTAAAACAACCTGTCCCATATTTTGGGAGAATAAGTAAGTTGCTGCAGAATATTCTGCAGTAGGTTCTCAGTTCAGTCTAAGTTATTGTGAGGTGCCTCAGTGACCTTTGCAGTTTGTGTTGGCCCCCACTCCCTTACTTGTTTAAGTTTTTGGCTCTGATAACTTGTTGGTCTTCTGGAAGCATTTAAATGGAGCTCTTTCTGAGCATGGAAGTCAATGGGACAACACATGGATGGAGGTGGAGGGAGCGGTTAAGGGAGGGCTCTTCCTTCTGAACTGGTTGGTGAAACATTTCCTGTTGTCTTAACAGTGACCAGACCCAAATGGGAGCAGGTGGATGCCTGCAGACCTCTCTAGGCACTTGGTGGGCACCTGGCAAGGAGGACCTTCACCTATAGTAAAACTTAGGAGACAGAGCATTTGTCAGGGCAGGGAATTCCCAAATCCTGATTTGACTATCACAAGCCTCACCCTGTAAGAGGGACTGTGGTCCCTTCACTGTGTTGCACATCTGAAATCACTTAGTTTATGAAATGTCTTCATCCCTTGTAACCATTGTATGAAATCATAGGGTTTGATTCACTGGAGCTTGTGTTTTTGAGAAACCCTGAGTCAGGGGTCTGCCGAGCATTGTCCCATGTATCCTGCCCAGATCTTCGATAGGCCTGCTTTGCCAGCTGCCTCAGCTGTCCTGCTCCCATTCAGTTGCTGGTTTTTTCCTTCCAGCTCTTGGTAACTAAAGCAGCATGTGGCCATTGATGGCAAAAAATGAAATTAAAAGCCCAAGACAAAGCTATGGTTATGGAGAGGAGAGAGGCAGAGAAAATTGCCATTTTACATATATGAATTAAAGTTTCCGGTATGTGTATTGTTCCAGAAGGACTTGTTGTCCTCTTGGTCTCTTGGAACAGGTAGTAACCTCTGTCCTCTTGGGTACTGCTTTGACTTTGAATTCTGTGGCAAAGTGCTGGGCAAGGACATCGGATAAAACATGGGTTTGTTCATCAGAACAGACCTGGGCTGTGCAGTGCTAAACGCTCCTGAGCCTTGCACTGTTTTGGCCGAGACCATCAGGTTGTGCTTATCAAGTAGCACAAAAAATGCAGGTGGTAGCTCCAGGAGAAGGGTTTATTGTATGACTTGTTGGGATGGTGGACTCCTGATGGTGGAGTAACCACAAGCTGTGCCCATAACTCTGAAAATATATCAAGTGGGTGCTCCAGAGAATGAGCAACCCAAAATCTCATGGAAAACTGTATGCAGGTCTTCTGGTCTTCCTGTTCTGCATCTCTTTGTTTTTCTAAAAGTGTGTTGTTGTATTTTTCAGTGTCCAGCAGCACCTGGACCCTGGTGGTTCCCCATCGGTTTCACTTGTTTTTCTAGAAATGGGTAAAATTGGGTTGTTGATCTTTTGAGCAGATGGCTTGAGTAGATCCACACAAGAAATTTGGCTTGTTTCAGCAAAGGAGATGTTTACTAATAAATTCACCCAAGCTGACACATCCTCTGCCCTCATACATCTGATTGGGCTTTTTCAGATGAGTGTCCTTCATGATCAACCTTAGGAGTTGGCCACTCCCCTGCCCTTGGAGATCCTGAAGCTGTGTGTGGGATGTGGAAGCCTGGAAGCACCCGGGGGTGCAGATTCAGCACGGCAGCACGTTGTGTTTCTGCGAGGTGTTACCTGCTGTAACCCGTCTGCCTCCTCTCCCTGAATTGGCTCCGGCACTGCCGATGTGGGTGGTGATAGAATGGCTCTGGGAGGGATGCGGGAAGCTGTGGGAAGCAGCTTGTGCATGGGAGACCAAATCCCTGGAGAATTGTGCTGATGGTTGATCTGCATCACAGCAGTTCAGGGAGCCAAGAGATCACTGCCAGAAGTAGGAGTGGAGGATTGATCTTTGGGTTTGTGTTTTTTTAATCTGCTGGTTGGAAAGCCTTTAATTAGAGCTAATTGGGGTTTGACTCTCGCTGATTTTTCTGTCCAAATGCAGACAAATCGAGGCAGGTTTTTCCATACCAAACTGGGTTGATCTGAAGGAGTGGGTCGCCCTGTTGGTGGCTGGCATGGGCCCTGTCCTGCACCTCTCCAGCCCTGCAGAAGTAATCTTGCAAAAAAACCCTGAAACAACAACACAAAAAAAAATAAAAGGAGCTTTTTGTGATATAGAGGGAACATAGACTCTCATAAGCAATGCCAATGAGTACATCCTCCCTATGGCTGAGTTGCCCAGAGAGGTTGTGGATGTCCCATCCCCTGGAAGTGTTCAAGGCCAGGTTGGATAGGGCTTGGAGCAGCCTTGTCTAGTGGAAGGTGTCCCGGACCATGGGAATGACATGAGCTTTAAGGTGCCTTCCAACCAAAATCATTCTGTGATTCTGAGTACTAGCATGATGCCCTTGGGGTACCCTGAGCCAGCAGCAAGTCTCTTAATGCATGCTGGTGTGTCCTACATGAGCCCAGGATGGATGGATGCGTGGGTGACTGTGCTGTCTGTGATGCCTTTGGGCCTGCCCAGCATCCCTGGGTGCAAAAGTGTTTCCCCATCTCTCCCCCTGATCCTGTGTCATAAGAAAGCACCAACACTCCCAGCTCACAGGTAAAAGTTGTGTTATTGAGTAGTGTAGCTCTCAGATGGCAAATCAGTACCCTAAACATATCCAGCCTCCGTTCACCATCCCATCCCACCCGCTATTGCATCCTTGTCCTAAATCCTTTACCTGGTGTCTGGCTTCACCCTGTAAAACCTATGGAGGCAAAGCTGCTCTTTTCTGAAGCACCCTGTTCCCTTGGCAGCCTTTTGTGCTCCAAAATCCAAATATTTACAACCCCTGATAGGAATAGGGGAATTAGTGGGAGTCTGTGGAGCGTTACAGTACGTGGCAGGAACATTTTCCTTCAGGTAAGGAACAGCTCCACTGCAGACTTGCCGGCTTTTTTAGCTGTGGGAGATTATGCTGGTTTTGCATGGCGCTGGATGAATTTAGGTTAAACCGAGATTAGCCCTCTGAATCATTTTACTCGGGGTTTTTTGCAGCTGAGCCAGAAAATACGGTGAGAGCAGCAGCTGTGGGAAGGTTTTTTGGGGTGCCTTTAACAAACAGGGCTCCTGTTAAAGCCTGGCCTGGCCATGAATGTTTGTTGCACTCAAGGTTTGCAAAATCTCTCCCCTCACAGGCAGGTTTGGTGGACAGCAGCATGTGAGCCTGGGTACTGCTGATGGAGCACAGGCACACCCCAAGTTAATGGTGCTGACAACAACAAAAACGGGACAGAAGGGGGAAGAACAAGGGAGAGGTCTCTCACTGCTATCCCAGCAAATTGCAATTCTCCATTTTTGGGGTTATTATCAGAAAAGCTCAGTGAATTCACTGGGTAATGAGTTTTTTTTTGTGGTGCATAACAGCATTTTGCAGCTACCAAGGGGTGTCTGTGCTCACCTGGGCTGGCCTGGGGTGGAGCTGGCACAGCCAGCTGTATTGGCTGCTCTGAGTGTCCTGCTGTGAGCAGTGCTTTAAGCTCTTATCGTTTTATTTATGGCTCTGCTGGCCTCGGCTGAAATATTTCAGGGACTGGATGGAAGGGAAGCAAACAGCCTCAGCAAAGCTGAAAAAATAAATAAATGAATAAGGGAGATGTTGAAAGTGGAGAGGGGGAGGCTGCAGCCCCAAGCCCAGCGAGGTTTAGGTTCGTGGCTAATTTCTTGTTGTGAATAATCCCATCAGTCAGCAGATGTGTCAGGGCTGGGGCTGGTGTGAGGTTAAACTGTGGAGGTTTTGGGGATGCCAGAGGAGAAGAGGATGTGAAAGCAGCCCCGTGTCCAGGCTTGCAGCTGTGGCAGTGCCTTGTGGCTTCTTTTCTTGCTCTTTCACAGGTCAAAACCCTGAGCAGGAGGCAGTCAAGCCTGGAGCAGTGTTCCTCAAATCCAGCCACTGTCAGCTCCCACCCAACCCCTTCGTTTCCTCTTTTGGCAGCACAGAACTGGTCTGGGCTCAGTAATTAGGAATTAAGTTTGTTCTGTGTTCACTTCTCATGGCAGCAGTGGAGTGAGGGTAAAGTGGTTGGATGGATTTCCCAGCCGGAGGGGGCTGTGGTCCCAGGGCTGGGAAATTCCCAGGCAGCCAGGAAAAGAACAGAGTTTTCCTTCTGGACTTAACATCAGGTTTTATTTGAGGCACTAAGCTGTAGGGTGAAGTGGCCAGAGCCCTGGGAAGGGATAGGGCTGGCTGGGTTTTGCTGGAGTGGGCATCCAGGTTTGCTCTAAACCATGACTAGATTTTCAGCAAACCAAGCTTGAGTTTGAACTAGGCTGGAGAATGTTCGGTAAACAAAAATATAATAATTTATAAAGTAATACAAACATAATTAACAAACACAAAAATATAAACTTTATAGATGCAGTGAAATTTGAGGTTTCCCTGCAGTGGTGGTCACATCTCCTGGGGTCTCTGTGTTTGCAGTGTAATGGGTTTGGGAGCATTAAAGGAAACTAGAAGATGGTTTCTTCTACTAGCCCAACTCAGTATCAACATATTCAGCCTGTAATTGCGTTTGGAAATGCTTCATCAGTTCTTCATTATGGTTTGAGTTGAAAAAATGAGTGGGTAAATCCATAGAAAGGAGAAGCCACCAGAAGCTCTCCTGGAAGCAACATCTCCTGCTTGAAGAAGCACTTTGCCCACAAATGGCCAGGGCTGATGGGGGAAAGTTGCTTCCTCTGTGGGTGGCTGCACTTTGGTCTTGGTGTCTAAATGCTCCCCAGAACCAGCATTGCACATCCTGTGCTGCATGAGGTGTGACTTGAGTTGTTCTCCAGGGCTGCCTTGTGTTGAGGGATGCAGCTCTATCACAAAGATGGGTTGAGCACTCTTCTGAAACCTGACTGGTGATGTGAAGGGCACAGAGGAGATTTGGGCTTTCCCGCTCTAGCATCCTTGTGCCCTTCCCATCCTGGTGAAGGGCTTGCCTCCTGCTCTGCAGCACCACTGTCACTGACTCTCTCAGCCAACTCAATGAAACCTCCTGGCCTGCCCAGTGGTGTTTCACCTCCTGAGGTCTGGTCTGCCCTTTGGGTGGATCTCCAAACACCGTGATGACTGTGAAGCTGCTGATCCATCCTCCCTATGCCTGTGGGGACCACAATGAGAGCATCCCCCTTCAACAGTCCTATGCCTGCAGCATCTCCCGTGCCAGGCTGCCCCCCAGCCCACCCTGCTTCATGTGCTGGGGCTTTTCCTCCCACATCCCCTACAGAGGCACAGCAGACCTGGGAATAGGGCTGGTGTCAGCCGGGTGTCATCTTTGGCACGCAATCCAGGAAACGGCTGCCTCGTGCTAAATTTATCCCCTCCACATCCCGGAGGGTGCACAGCCACCCTCAGCAGCAGCCAACCTGCCACCGGCTTTTGTTCCCGACTGATTACTGCAGGAGGAATTACTGGGAACCATCGCCTGAGGGAAGGGTGTTTTTTAGTGCTTGCTGCTGCTCCTTCCTAATATTAGCACAGCAGCTGCAGTTTCTGTTTGTCTGAGCTAAGCTTTTATTGCGGTACTGTAAAATGGAGGCAGAAAATGGGACCCACCAGTTCAAACAGAACTGTTGAGAGCAGCTGTGAAAAGAAAACAAAGCCAAGCCTGTGTGTTCTGCCCCCATCCCCTTTTCTTCCTTTTAGGAAGGACCTTGAGACACTCTGAGCTGCTTGGAGCATCCTCCCAGATGCACTGGGATCCAAGTGGTGCTTTAACTGCAGCATAAAGGGCTGCAAGTACTCTGGAGCTTTCAGGATTTGGTTTTTTTTATTAATATTCTTTTGGTGTTGAAAATCCCTTGCTGCAGTGCTCAAAAAAAGAAATAAAATTAAAAAAACCTGGCAGAGTGCCTCAGTGCAACTGATGGGTGGCAGGAGGCTGCTGATGTGTCAAAGCCACTGCAGTGTCTTTGGTTTCCACTCTGGACTGTCCATCTAATAGTGTCCCATGTGTCTGTCTGTGCAGGCGCAGATGCAGCCTCAGTGGCAAGCACAGGACCCCGGCAACGAGGATGTAAAGGTGAGAAATTCGGTGGTTTTGGAAAGGCAAAAGGGCTGCAAGGAGGGGGGGTGGTTTGTGGGATTTTTTTTCCCAGCCAGAGCTCAGTTTCACTCAAACACCGCCATTCTTAAAAATAGAAATGGCCAAGGTGGTTTCAATGAAATGAATTACGGGCTATGAATAGTGTGTTTTTAGACCTATTCCACAGGCTTCACCTTGCAGCAACCTTCTGCATTCCCTGGTCTTTCAAAGCCCTCATTCCCACTTGCTTTCTTCCCATGGTTTAAATATTAACACACATCCGAGCATCCTGTTTGCTTTGCCTCAAGCTCGCAACTGTTCAGCTATTTGGAAAGCTTTGGGCTCCTGGGATGGTTACAGTCAAATAACCTTGGGTGATTTAGTCTTTCCCAGCGTGTTTTAGCAGCTGTTTAATTAAACTCTGAATCAGTTGGTTCTGGAAAGGGCTTTTCCCTTCTGCTGGGAAGACAGAGCTGGAGCATCTGTCTGCTCCCTGCCCTCCCTTGGCCAATTGCTGCTCAGTCATCAGGCCCCTTTTTGGGAATCAGTAGATGGGTTTGTGGTTGGATATTAAGTAGATGAGCTGCACAAGGTAAAACTAACCCTTAAAGCCTGTGTTATTTTTGAAGGGGATATCAGAGCATATTACAATTTGGAAAGCAGCCAGCTGCTGTTCTGGTCCTTCCCTTGATATTCCCCCTTAATGGCAGTAGCTGATTCTCCACGATGAACTGTTCTGGAAAGGGAGTTTCAGAGGAGAAGGCAGATTCTTTTAATTAAAAATTAAAGCTGACTTTTATTTTTAACATGGCTATTGCGTAACGTGCTGAGCTAGAACAAATCCTCCCCTGTTTATTTTCAATGAGGGGAGAAAAAAACCCTTTTATTCTACCAGAAACAGCCTTCAATGTTAATTTAATGTGAACTAATGGGCGTCCCAGCAGACATGTGATTTGTGGGTGGTGAATTCCTCGACACGGATGAGGAATGTTCAGGCACATCCATGCCGGTGCGGAGGTGGCTCAGCAGCTCCCTTTCCCACAGCCTTTAATCCCAGTTTTGCATTTTATCCCTGGGTAGTAGGCAAAAGCCTGTTAGCAGGAATAGTCTGATCTTCCCTCTCTAGAAGGAGAAAACAGGGATGTGAAATGCTGTTGGGAGAGGGAACTGCATGTGGACAGGGCTTGAAATTCTGTTCTCTGGCAGGTCAAGCAGGGACACAGCGTTTGGGAAGATTGTGAAATATTGGATGGCCCTTAAAGCAACCTGTTTAAAGGGACCTAGTGACCTGCAGAAGAGCCCAAGCTGCCAGCCAGAGATGTAGGGATGCTGCCTAGGGCACCTCCTCCCTGCAGGGAATGGAAACAAAGAAATGCTGTGCTTGAGATTTGCACCTCGAGGGGATGTTGGGAGATGGAGGAGGGTAGATAATGGTGGCTGCTGCCATGCAAGTAGGAAGGAGATCCAGGAAGGAAGATGCAAAGTATGGTCAGATTAGGAAGTGGGTTCAGATGGCACCTAAATCACAGAATCATGGAATTGTTAAGGTTGGAAATGGTCTCTAAGATCATCAAGTCCAACTCTTAACCCCGAATCATTGTGTTCCCCACTACACCATGTCCCCACGGCCACATCCAATGTTTTTTAAATGCCTTCAGGGAAGGTGATTCCACCACTTTCCTGAGCAGCCTAGTGCAATTCCTGACTACCCTTTTGGTGAATAAATTTTTCCTAATATCCAGTCTAAACCTCTTCTGGCACAGCCTGAGGCCATTTTTTCTCATCCTGTCACTTGTCACCTGTCACTTGTCAAGTGGTGCTGCTTCCCAGTGCAGTGCTTCCCAGCAGTGCTTATTTCCCTGTGTCTTTGGGACTGTGGAGCCAAATACTTGCCCTTGGCTCACATCAGGGTAAGATAAAGCAAAGGCACTTGGGTGACATTGTGGTCAGTGCCACCTCCTGTGTGTCCTTCCTTGCTCTGAACTTGGAGCCTGGTGGGACAGACTTCTCCATCAGTCTTTAATGGGATACTCGCAGGAACAAGGGTGAGACAGGGCAAACAAATAATTAACTCAGAGTGTGACCAGTGTGGCTGTTGAGAGCCACGTGCTGTGGTGGGGATCACCAAGGGGTCTCAAAGCTCTCACCCTGCAGCCATGGGACTGGTTGGGGCCCTGGAGCCAGGCTGTGCCTTGATTTTAGCAAGCAATAGCTGTGGAACACGTTCTGGGAAGAGTTTCCCTGCCTGGGCATCATCACCTGTTGCCCCCCAAGGGCTATGCTTTGGGCTTCAATAAACTAAGGGTGAGAAGGAAAACCAAGCTAAAATGCTCTGCTGTGGTTGCAGGCACCATCCTCATGCAGTGGTTGCTCCTACCAAAAGTACCAAAGGTGCAGGTTGTGTTACCCCTCCTGCCTGATGTGCCAAAGGCAGTGCGGATTTCCACCCTGGGCCATCTCCAGAGCCTGTTTTGGGACAGCAGGTCTCCTGGGAGGAGGCAGGGGATCACTTGCCGAGGGTGGGCTGGGATGTGCTGGAAGCCAGGGTGCAGATGGTTTAAGTGCGAGCCCAGTGCATTGCATTCCCCCCCCCTCCAGTTAATGTTCCCTCTCTTTCCTCCCCCCAAAGCTGGAAGGTGACAAGCTGGCGCTGCCAGTGAGCCCCAGCCCGGTGAGCCCCACGCCCACGCCCAGCCCCAAGCCCCCCGAGGCAGCCGTCCTTACCGTGGAGCCCTCTCCTTCTGAGAAGAAATGCTTCTTCGTGGATGAAGCAGAGCCTCTCCTGCGGTGCGACTCGACCTCCAGTGGCTCCTCCGCGCTCAGCCGGACAGGCTCTTTTATTACCAAAGGTACGAAAATCAGCCCCTCGGGAGCAGAGGGAGGACTGAAGGGATGCCATGACCTGTCCCATGTGCTCAGCACATGTTGTAAAGCTGCTCAATGTACAATATCATTAAAAGAAATAACTAGGAAAACTGGCACCCCAGGATATGTTTATCACATCCTAATTCTAGAGCAGAATATCCTGGTAGCAAAGACAATAAAGATTTGAGACCAAAAAACCACCTTTAAAGGCTTTTAACTCTTTGAACATCTGCCAGGGAAGTTGTAGCATCCCTGAATGTTTCTCCTGACTCTTGCTATTGCGTTGGCCTGTGTGTTATTGTATGAAATGAAACCAGAGAATGCAATTTGTAATTTACAGACTGCTTTTTTTAATTTTTTTTTTTTTTTAATTTTTTTGCTCTTGGTCCTGTCTGCTGCAGCATGTGACTTAAAATGTAAAGCACCATTAGCCAGCTCCCCTTTTTTCAGCAGGCTTAATTTACTGTATTTAACTTGCTGCATTTAATCATCTTTAACTTCTGATGAAGGTGGAACACTGAGCTCAGTCAATCTACCAGATTTATACTTGGGTGCAGAAATAAAGCTGACCCAATGAAAACAACTTGAAAGAGCAGAATTCAGCTTTTTTGGCTCCCCTCCTGCTCTCACTTTTCCGTATTGGCCATTCAGCATTTACAGATGCTGTGTTTGCTCTTGCAGGATCCCGACTGGGGTGCCTCAGCAGCACTGCCTTCTCCATCTTCTCCCCTCCCCATCACCCTCCACCTTTTCCCCTAGTTCTCCTTGTGACACGTCCCTCTCCAGAGGTGGCACCAGGGGAGGTCTGAGGAGAACAAACCCTGGTTAGCAGAGGTTCCTTGAGAAGTTTCTTGACCGCTCTGTCTTTTCCTCCTACAGAAAAGAAGGACACTGTCCTGCGCCAGGTGCGCTTGGACCCTTGCGACCTGCAGCCCATCTTTGATGACATGCTGCACATCCTCAATCCTGAGGAGCTCCACGTGATAGAGGAGATCCCACAGGCCGAAGACAAGCTGGACAGGCTATTTGAGATCGCTGGAGTCAAGAGCCAGGAAGCCAGCCAGACCCTCCTGGACTCTGTCTATAGCCACCTTCCCGATTTACTGTAGGCACTGGGTCACCACACACTCTCCGAATATCTGCTAGAGCTAGCTTGGCACTCGTTAAGGTGAACGACAATACGCAGGCAGGTTTTGTTGTAGAATATATGGCCAGTATTTTCGTCGAGGTGTCCTTGGTTCTTGGAGGGGGGGCAGTTTGCCAGCGTTGCACCCCTCCACCGTAACTATCGCTCAGTCCAAGTCTTTGCACCCTCTGCCCCCTTCCCGAACCTCTCCTTGTTCTCATTCCAATCAGATCAGCCGATGCACTTTAAAAACAAAAACCAACAAAAAACCACAGGTAACGAACGAAAAGACCACGAATCTGGTGTAATTGAACAGAGGCAATTGGGGATTGGTTTATAACCCCCTTCCTCTGTCAAACCTGTCGCTCGGAGTGACCGTCTCCCATCACCTCCCTTCGCCTTGGAGCAGTAAATGGCAAAAACACGCAAAAAACCCCCCCAACTGTTGCTGGTTACTGTCTCTTAATGCAGCTGAGCTTCCCACCCGAGCTGACTTTTTTTATTAATGTACTATTGTTTGGCTCATATCCATTGCTGAGATTTTACTAGCACGGTTATTTATTGTATGGTTTTCACCCGGACAATGCATCGTGCTCCTATTACGCTACAGCAGAAGCGCTTTAACCGCAAAAGAAAAGGGTCGAGTCCCACCAATCTCCGAGGTGATGGAAAGGTCCTTTGCCTCCAGTTGAATATAAGGAGTTATCTTGCCTTGCCCTGTGTGGGAATGGTGGGGCCCCGAGGGGAGCTGGTGCTGGACGTGGGAAGGCGAAGGTGGCCACCGGTGGTCCCGCTCTCCTCGTGCTGTAAGACTTAAACCAAGCTCTGCTTTTACACTCGTGTCTCTTGTTTTTTATACGAACGTGGCCGATAAGTTCTTCAAAGACCTTACGTGGTCTCAATAGTCTCTTCAAATCACACTTCACTTTTTATTAAAAGAGGTTGGGGGGTGGGGGTGGGGGTAAAAAAAAAGCTGCATCGTAAGAAGTCTGTCTGATTATATTTGCAATTATTATGCTCCCGTAACGAACAGTCTGTACTACGCTCAATTTGAAGAAATAATGGTGTGAGGGTGGCATGAGCTGCCCTGTGGGAAGGGGTGGGAGTGGGGGAAGAGGGAAATGAATTGAAAAATTGCCTTCCAGTGTACTAATTTATTAATAAATACTAGGTGTTTGTTATTTGACATGATTCTGCGTTAACTTCCTTAGCTGTTGCTTGAGGACACCTGGGTTGGAGCAGGGACTTGCCCTGGATGCCTGTGGCAGGTAGATGAGAGAGATTTTGGAGTCTGGGGTTGTGAAGGGCTTGTCTTCTTCAGCTTTGAGGCCAAAATGTGATTGTTTTCTGTTGACAGCAGTGCCTTGAGTCCCCATGGCTGCTGGAACTCTCTGCAGGTCCCCGCCCTGCACCAGGGTGGGGACGTGTTAATCCCCATAGCGGTGACAGATCAGATGGCTCATGGGGCTTCCAGGGTTGGTTTTTGCAGCTCTCAAAGGCTTTGCAGGCATTTTGGGGAGGCTGCTGTATTAATTTTCCAGGATGCAGCTGTTATGCTGAGTCACTCCTGAGCAAAGGTCTTGCAGTTACAGCATTTCTGTCGCTGTTACATTACCCATGTCCTTAAAGTCTCTGCTTCCAAATAACTCGTCCCTTGTTAGTCTGTCTACAAATGGAATCCTTAATGGGACAAATGCTTCTGGTTTATAAGACTGTCATTTTGTTTACTTGGCTCCAGAGTCCTTTCTGTTAACCAGGGTGCTGTGTTTTCCTTCTGGCTGGCACTGGAAATTGCTGGTCCAGGACTATACATAGGTGCAGGATTAAAACTCTTCTACACATGGACAGATGAAATATAGTGTGAAATAGCAAGAGGTTTTATTGGGAGTTCTGGGGTGGAGTTTTCCCTCGCTGGCAGTGAAGCATTGAGCATTTGGTGCCTGCAAGGTGTCTTCAAAGCATCACAAAGAAATAGTGAGCGTGCCTCGTGTGCCTGGCATACTCTGGGTTGCTAAAAGCTGTCTTCTGAGGTGGAGTCAGTACCAGCCTGTTGGCTAATGGGTTTATTACCTCCTTATTGGGAGCAGTGGTAGTTGCTGTCAATCCACCTGGGCAAGAATTGATAAGGGGAGGGAACATGCAATTGTGGGCTCCATCAGTAGCTGCCTTTAAATTATCCTTGCCAGGCTCTGGGAGCGAGTCCAGCTGGGAAATTAGGAATTTGTCCTTTTCTGGTGGACCAGGTTCTCCCAGGTAAACCCATGGGTTGCAAGCACTGGAGCCATCGTGCCACTCTCCCAGGGAACCATCAGCCCCATCCTGCAGCTCTGCTTCCCGTCCCGGCAGCCACTTGTGTTTTCTTATGGGATTTGAAGGTAAGCAAAAAGAAAAGCAGTCCTGGCAAGAGGACTTAGGAACCAGCTGAAGAGACACCACAAAGCAGGCATGTTGAGGAGGTGCCTTGACTGGGAGATGCGAAGGAAGGACAAGGAACCTGGTGGGTCGCATTTAACTCATCTTGGTGGTAGGTTGTGGAATAGGCCAAAATTTGGGCAATCCTTGGCTCCATCTGTGCTGTACACACTTCCAGCATTGCTCCTTCCTTTGCACCTGGACGTTGGCCTTGTCCCTGACTCCGTCATTTAAGATTTTCAACCTTTTGCTGTATGCATATGTATCTGTGCAATATATTTATTTTTTATATATTTATATAAACATTGCATATTTATATACACTGCATAAATATTTTTATATATTATGCTATTTATGTATTTACATATTTTTCGATATTATTACTATGTGTTTTTACAGGTGTATAATACATAAATATTTTCTGTCTCTGGGGGTGTGCAAGGGAAGTGTCTGAGAGCAGCTGAGCCCCATGTACAGGCAGGGTATTTCCTGGCAATGTGGGAGGTGTGAGGAGCCACAAGCCCTTCGCCCCCACCCTTCCTCTGAGCCAGCTCTCTTAAGCCTTAAGAAAATAAACCAGGCAGGTGGGATCGATGGGTTCATGACCTGGAGGCAAAACTCCATGGGAGGGGGGATTGTCCTTGTTCTCATCCTCAGCTTAGTCAAGGCATTGTGGGTGATACACAAACTGCACACTGCAGCACCAGTTGTGATGTGCAACTCAAATGAGTCAAGTCTGCCTAAATGGGTTTAGCAGGGTAAAGGTGTGAATATAAAGATCTTTATAAATATATGTACTATGCATAAAAATGCATTTTATACAAAATCTGCATTAAAAATGTACTTTAGAGAGCAAGATAGGTGAGAGTGGGGATTTGCCCTTTTCTTGGCCTCACTCAGTCATGGTGTTTGCTTTTTTTGTGTTGTCTCCACCTCGGCACAGGCACGAGGGGTGGGATTTGGGTGCTGAGGTGGCAGTCCCGGATGGCAGAGCTGGTGAAACCAGAGGGGACAGGAAGCATGATGAGGACACAGCCGTGCTCCCCTCCTCTGCCTGCTGTGGGTATCTTGCTTCAGAGCAGAGACTGAAATTTCTGGTGTGGGTCACACAAAACATCAGCTGCTCCAGTCCTGCATGGTGGGAGGTGTGGACATTGCATCTCCACCCAGGGTCAGAGTGTTTGCTGGGACAAAACCCTCCACAGACAGCTCCATCATGGCCTAGCATCCTCAGGACAGGCTGGCTTTGCTGTTCCAGGGTCTTTTAATTCCTCCAGTTCAAATGATTATATTGCATTTTTTAACTTTTATTTCCACCCCATTAATTGCAGGTGCTCTGTGCAGAAGAACAAGATATCCCATACACTTCCCTCCTACCTCAGCCAAATTGGAGTTTATCCTAATTGGGAATTAATTGCAGCCCTCTGGGTGTGGCTGCTTGCATCCCGGTTGGAAAAGCCCCCGGGTCTCCTGGGAGGTCATTCACCCCTCTGGCTCCTTGTACATCAGCCCATTCTCTGCGGATTGCAGCAGTGTCTGCGTAGGAGGGATGTCTGCACAGCCCTTTGTGTGAAGGACATGTGGGGAGATGCACAGCGATCCTGCCAGGGATGCCCTGTGGGCTCTGTGGGATGTGTGAGTTGTTCTGGGAGGTCTGTGCCCATCACACATGGCCAAGCTGTGCAGGGTGTGGGAGGGAGGCAGGTTGGTACAGGTACAGCTCACCCCAAAATCCTCCTCTGGCATCTCGCTTGGCCGCAAGCTCCTACATCACGAGGGCTTTGCAGCTGTTTTTTCCTTCTCTTGGACTTTGCTCCTGTGCGTGCCGTGACGGGGAAGTTTCCAGGGCAACTGGTAGGAAATGGGAAGATGGAGGAGAAATAAGAAGAGCCATCATTTGTTGTACTCATTGAGTACACGCCTGGTGGTACCTCCCGGTGTGTTTATCACACCAGCCTTTAGGACACGCCTGCTGCTTCCCTGTGTGAGCATCCATAAGCTTTATAATTTCCTTTGGGAAGCCACAATTTAATTTTCCTTTCTTTCTGTGGTGAGTGGGCAAGGAGAGACCTGGGGAGGTGATGGAGGTCCTGCCTGTTGTGGCAGCTGTGGGTGTTTCTGGCAGCTCATGGTTGTTGCACCATACCCCAAGCTCTTGTAGCCAATGTGCCCTTTTGCCTGTGCTCCTGCTCCCCAATTTCTGCTCCAAGCCCCTCAGGGCCTGCCTGGCTGCCACACCAGTGTTATCTGTCTGATTCTTGCCCACTGTTTATGAGATTAAATTAGCTTTGATTTAATTTGAAGGAAATGAGTTACTCTGTAAGCATGCTGGCCTCAAAATACATTTCTGGGCGCAGGAGCTTTTGCCAGGATCAGTCTGGCTCAGCAGGAAAACAGGACTGGGGCAGGACATTAATCTGCCTTTGTTTCTGGCAACTCTGATCTTTCCAGGTTAATACTTGGCGAGAATGATATTAACTAAACCATTGATCTTCCAGGGTCCTTGGATAGCTGATGAGTGCTTTTTGTGGTAACTGCTTCTTCTCTTACTGATAATTTATTTCAAAAATAATCAGTTGTCTTCCCCCTTTTCCAGTGGACAGAGCTCCAGGTGCCTGGCAGCTGAAGCTGGCAGTGTTGCTGTCATTTTCCAGGTGGGGAAACTTGAAGGACAGAGATGAAACTCCCCAGATCAGAAAAAAATCCAGGATAAAATTCAGAGAAAAGTCATGCTCCATCAGCCCCTGCACCAGCCTCCCCTGAGGAGCATATGGATGAGATTTGGGATGTTAAGTGCTGAGCCCCAGCAAAAGAGGAAGGATGGAAGCAGTGTTCCCAAACCATGCTTTCCATTAGTTAATTTGCCCTTTAAACTAGTTTTATAGCTGGAAATAAGTCTATGGGTGCTGCTGGCTCCCTGGTTAGACCCTATGCCTTCCTCTTGCCCCATCTCGGAAGGTCCATCTCCAGAGCTGAGCCAACAGGCTGGTCCTCCATCCTTAGTCCCTGTTTCCCCCAGAGAAAATTCACTCCTACCTTTTGCCCCCGCCTGTGCTGTCTCCCCAGAGCAGGGATGCTTCTCCTCTCTGCCTCGTGCAAGGGCACAGCATAGCAGCGATGCCCAGATCGCTGATGGAAGAAAGACACAAAATCAATGAGTGGAGCATTTGGCTTTGTAAACAAAGCAATTCCACAGCTCCAGGGGACTCACACCTTGAAATCACAGCTGCCCACGAGTGGTGAAAACCTTCCCATCACATTCCCTCAAAGGAGGGAAGGAAATTAAGGCTGTTGAAATGCAGCACAGCAAATAAAGATTTCAGTAACAGCAAATTTTTTCCTCCTTTTGTGTTTTTTCTCCTTTTCTTCCTTTCCCAAGGACCTTCCCCCTGCATCTGGCCATCGTGTCTGTGGCAGGAGAATGGTGGAACAGGCACTGGCAGTGATGGGAAGAGGATGGACTGGTGCTCTGCCAGCCTTCAGGATGTGTGGCACCTCCAAATTCTGTTGCAGGGAGGGAGCACCCACCTGCCCTTCACTGCAGGCAGGTTGGCAGCCTGTTAGTTGGCCTGGGCTGAAATCAGGCTTGGGAACCACCCAAAAACTTCACTACTGTCTGGACAGTAAAGATGCATTAACCAGCCCATATGCAGTCAGACCCCCCAGGGAGGTGTGGGAACACAATATGAACCCTTTCCCCCACTCCTGCTGTTGCCATCTTACAGAGTTTCCTTTTTTGAAATGACATTTAAACTTGAAAACAGTTTCCCTCCCCCTCCCCCCCATTCTTTTTTCTACTCTAATAGTTGGGAAGTTTCTTCTAATTAAATGTATCCATGGACTGATATTTTGCTCTAGTGTCAATATGATCCTTTAGCTAAAGTAAATGTTTTCCCTGCCTGGTATTTATACTTCCCTGGCTGCCCCTTGGCTCCTTACTGGGGGTATTTGAAGACTGTGATCCCATTCTCTCATTTTCTTTTTATTTTTTTTTCCCTTCTCTGAGCTTTGATTTCTCAGGGGTTTGTGTCATGCCCAGTTACTTAAGGGGTTGCCATCTTCAAGCATCTGCTCTTTCTCTCTGGATGTTTTCTCACCTGTAGCATAAGTGGGGAGGAGAAAGCAGGTATTTTCTCACCTGCCACAGCTAAACGCAGCACAAATCACAAGCCAGAGCCCCTTTACCTTGGATGAGCAAGTCTATCCTTCCCCATCAGACTCTGGCTCAGCCAGTCTGAATATGAGGAAAAACAGCTTCTCTATGCAGATGACAGAGCACTGGAACAGGCTGCCCAGAGAGACTGTGGAATCCATTTCTCTGTAGACACTCAAAACCCACATGGACATGATCCTGCTCCAGGTGAACCTGCTTTAGCAGAGGGCTTGGACTGGATGATCTTTAGCGGTCCCTTCCAACCCCAACCAGCGTGTGATTCTGTGTAGGAAATCAGGGCTGTGGATGGTGCTGCTGCTGCTGCTCTGGACCTCAGGGTCATCTTTTGTACATCCAGTGCATGTAGAAAGCCATGTGCCATCAGCACATACCACTGATGAAAGCTGAAATAACATCCATTTCTGCACTGACCTCAGGGATCTTAGAGAATCACAGAATCACAGACTGTTTTGGGTTGGAAGGGACCTTAAAGATCATCTCATTCCCACCCCTCTGCCATGGATAGGGACACCTTCCACTATCCCAGGTTGCTCCAAGCCCCATCCAACCTGCCCTTGGACACTTCCAGGGATGAGGCAGCCACAGCTTCTCTGGGCAACCTGTGCCAGGGCCGGCCCACCCTCAGTAGAGAATTTCTTCCTGCCATCTAATCTAAACCCACTCTCTTGCAACTTCCCTCCAGATTTCCTCCATGCTTTTGCCTGACTTGGGGCAATGTGTGGCAATTTAACAAGTTTGGTATTTGTTGAGTGCTTGCCCCTGTTTTGGGGCTGCACTTGTATTCATCCCAAGCTTTGTGGTTCTGTGTAGTGTGAGGGACTTTGTCCTTGCAGCTCTTTGCTCTTTGGTGAGCTCAGATCCTGTCTGCTCCTCTCCCTGTGGTCATCAAAGAGAGGGTCGTCACTGCTGGGAAACCCTGGTTACTTTAATTTTTGCCAAAACATTAATTCTCATCCTCTTGCACACAGTAGCCCGGTCCAAATTGCCCACAGGGACAAGGTGGTCAAAGAATCGGGGAATGGTTTGGGTTGGAAGGGACCTTAAAGACCATCTAGTTCCAATCCTCTTGCCACAGGCAGGAACACCTTCCATAAGACAAGATTTCTCAGAGCTCCATCCAGCCTGACCTTGAACACTTCCAGGGATGGAGTATCCATAACTTCCCTGGGCAACCTGTGCCAGGGCCTCACCACCTTCATAGTAAAATATTCTTCCTAAGAACTAATCTAAATCTCTTTTTCAGTTTAAAACCATTCCCTCTTGTCTTAGCACTATCTGCCCGTGCAAAATGTTGCTCTCATTCTTTTTCATAAATTCTCTTTAAGTAGAAAGGTCACAGTGAGGTTCCCCTGGAGCCATCCCTTCTCCAGGCTGAGAAAGCCCTGCTTGTCCTCACACTGGTGGCATTTGCAGCCAGACTCTGGTGATACTGAGTTTGTGAGCTTTGCCCTTTTGAAATCAGGAGCCTTCATCACTGTGGGTTTGCTTGCACTTTCACTGCTCTTCCATCAACCACCTTGTCTGGATTAATCCAGCCTTCCTCACCTCTAACTTTCTGTGATTGTGATAAATAATTTATGTAACAGGCTGAGTCAGGATTTGCTGCCTTCTATAAAGTGCACAGGTTTTTGCAGAGCTCCCCTTGCTCTTGCTGTTAGCCTGGAAATAGGGACACTAATAAACACGAAATAGCCCTGCCTCTTCTCCTCCCTACAGTGACACAAATTGGGGGTGACACTTGCTTGGTAGCTGCAACTCCTTGGTCGTGCCATGAGCGTGCAGGATGAAGTGCCAAAGAGTCGAATCAGCAAGGTTTTCTGGATCTGGCAGGGAAATAAAAGCTGGTCCAGCAGGGACCAGATTCTGGCAGGTCATTGGCAGACATAATCTTTGAACTCATGGGTGTGGGCACATGCTGTGGAAGAAGCTCAGTGTGCCCATGTGAGCAATTCCATGCTGGGAGGAAAGAAAAAGCTGTTCTGATGGCAAAACCAAAGGTAACCGGGGTTTTCTGCACCTCATACTGAAAGATCCCCATGTCATTACTGCCATTTCCCACTCCCTTTATCTTGCTCTGCTTTGCCCTGCTCTGTGTCCCGTAGCTGCATCCCTGAGGACCTCAGTGTGTTGGGATGTGGGGTGGGAAGGGCTGGAGGGTTTTTCTGCATCCACCCCAACGTAATGCACGTGGATGAATAATGTCAGCAGTGCTTTGCTGCCACGGGTGGCCATGTGGTCACAGTTTGAGCCTGACACCCCGAGCCACAGATGCTCTGTCCCATTCCAGACCCCTCTGGAGGAGCCGAACTAGGATGGCATGCCAGATTTTAAATGAGTAGATGTGTGTCTGTGTAAGAGGCAGAAATACGGCACCTGCCCTGCATCCTAAAAGAGCATTTAGCTTCATTAAGTTTGCCACACTTGCCCCAATGTACAAGAGTCACTGGGGACTCCACCCTCCAGTTTGGGGTTTGAGTGTTCAAAGTAGTGAAAACATTTTCCTTGAGGCAGAAAAACCTTTCCTTTGGGGTTAACACCTGTAACACTTCCCTGGTGCTGCTCAGGGTGGGTTTTGGAGTGTCCCTCTCTGGAGACGTTCCAAACTCACCTGAATGTGTTCCTGTGTCACCTGATATACGTAACCCTGCTTTGGCAGGGGCATTGGACTAGATGAGCTCCAGATGTCCCTTCCAACCCTAGCAATTCTGTGGTTCTGTGATTCTGTGCCCAGTGCTGCCCTGGAGCTGGGTCCCCAGGCCAGGTTCCACCTCCCTTCTCAAGTGTCACCCGGTGGGGTCTCAATACAAAACCCACAGGACTCTGTTTCAAACTCTGGGAGTGTTTCCCAATCAAACTAATTGGCTAGTTGCCGTAAAAAAATCCAGAAGTGTCATTACTTGGCAAACCTGCACTCAGATGGAATGAACGGACCCGGGGAAACTTCATGATGGACAAATCACCCAAAATAACCCCTCACTTGTCTGGAGTGCCAGCAGCTCCTGCAAAACGAGCTGCACCATTAACACTGAGGCGTCAGCACCTGCTGATGCAGCAGTGCTAATTATAGAGCCGGGGCTCAAGCAAGCCCAGCACAATTAACAAATCTGAGACGAGGCTTCAAGAGACATGAGAGCTGCTGGGCTCTGCCAGACCTCCTCCAGGCTGGAGGGGACAGCAGGAGGCTACCAAGAGCTGCCCCACCATGGTGGTGGTCCCATGGTGAGTGGCCTGCTGCTCCAAGGGTGATATTTGGGCTGATGTCCCAGCCTTTAATACTGGAGCAATAAATTGCAGGTGCTTTCCAGAGGAAGGTCAGATGCTCCCCACTGGCAGCTCCAGCAGAAGGGAGGGATGAGGTGAGAGTGTGACATTAAGGCTTGCAGCTCCTATCCTCTGCATCACTCATTGATATCCCCCCCACCACCAAGGCTTTGTTAAAAAGCACAAGGTGTAATTTTCGGTGCTGAAATGCTGGCATCTTACCACTTCTGATCTCTAAATGTGCAGCCATTTTCTTCCAGAGGAGACTTTTTTCCTCAAGATAGAAAGAAACAGGTATTTTGAACAGAGTAAGCAGCTATTTTCCTGCACTTGCTGGTTTTTGGAGCATCTGTCAAGCTGGCTAAAATCACCCCATAGACTTCCCATCCTCAAACTCTAGGAAACCTCCATGACCGGCACCACTAAAGCACCTGAAATTCCTCTTTAAAGGCCAGAGATAGTCCCTGTGGCCCAACACCTGATACCCAACACTGCTGTAAGTGGTATCAGCCTGGGCACCAGTTCCAGGCTGGATTCTGAGAAGGTTAGCTGTTCCTTTTTAGTAGGCTCTGTTGTCATAGGACATCAGGTAATGATTTAAAACTGAAGGAGGTTAGATTTAGACTACCCTCTTTTTACAATGAGGGTGGTTAAACACTGGCACAGGTTGCCCAGAGAGGTGGTAGATGCCCCATTCCTGGAAACATTCAAGGTCGTGTTGGATGGGGCTCTGGGCAGCTTGATGTAGTTGAAGATGTCCCTGCTTATGGCAAGGGGGCCAGACTAGATGACCTTTAAAGGTCCCTTCCAACCCAAACCACTCTTTGATTTTGTGATTTCTGATCAAAGGGCTGTGTGGGACTTGTAGGATCCCTGTGTGAGTTGTAGATGCCCAAGTTGGAAGTACCATCAAGCCCCACTGGGCTTTCCTGGGGCACGTTTGGAGGACATATAACTCCATTGCTGCAGTGAGCACGCTCCCCAGTGTCCTCCAGCTTATGACCTGCATCCCCACGGGATTTTGCTGGGCATTTTAGACGAGCCCAGGAAACAACCATGTTGCATCCCTTTCCACTCCTTGCCACTCGGCAGTGTTGTAGCTGGTTAATGGGTTTTACTGAGGAGCTTGATATTTAACTTGTTCCCGAAGGCAGGAGAGGTGACTCAACAAGGTCTCACTCTGGCCCAGCCAGGAAAATCACGTCCTGTTCTTTTAGCAAGAAAAACACTTGGCCACAAACACTTTACATGTTGTTGTGCATGGAGGCATCTGCTCCTCACCCTGGCTGGTGTCACCTCTTCTGACCCCTACGACGATGGGCTAAGAGCTGGCACAAACGCAGGGGCACAGCATTAGTGATGCACTCAAGTGCCCGGGCTCCTGGCAATTTCAAAGGGTGGCCCATGTGGTGCTTGGAACTTCAAAACAACCCTTCTTGTGCCTGGGATCGGGCTCGCTCCACCACACTCCAGCAAGGAGTTTGGGTCTGTGCCTGTCCTTGTGTGCGACTGCACATCCCCATCCCAGCTGCTTTAATGAAACCGAGGAAACGAGCACAAAACCATCGAGCTGTACCGATTTTATGTCACTGCCAGGTTTTGCATTCAGCTTGGGAGCAAGGCAGATAAAATACAGCTCGTTTTGTTGATGTCAATTAGGTTTAAAACTCGAGGCAAATTAATTGCATCTGTACTTTTTTGATCCTTGAAGGCAATTTCGTGAAGCATTTGTTAAAGATGCCACTTAAGGAGGAATTTCCTAACACCACAAGTTAATAACTTTAAAACTGCTGCTCAGGCTCCCTGCAAATGGGGCTTTGTGCTGCAAATCTCTTTGAGGCTCATAATTCAATCCTATTTAGAAGCAAATTTTCTTAGATTTAGTGCAATGAATATTTAAATACTACCGGTTGAACAATTTTCAATTTTGAGATCATTTCAAAGCCAGGAGTGTTTATAGCATTGGGCTACTCTGCCACGCTTTAGCATCCGAACCTTAGCTGACTCTTAAGCAGCTTAAACAGCTATAAAGGGTTAGAGTAGTTTATATCGTTAGGGTAGTTTAAGCAGAATATCGTGTTTTCAGGGCTTTGGTTAAAGAAATGGGCGTTCACAGGCTGTCAAGCCCGAGCAGCTCCAGATGAAGGACCTGACAAGCATTGCTAGAAAAGCTCTCTGAAGCACTTGGCATGTTCTTTGCCTTCAAACCTTGTCTATTTTATTTTTTTCCAAGAAAAAAAATAAAGAAGAATAAGGAAATGAAGCGAGCATGTTGAACATTGACACAAAACGCAGAACATAGGTGAAATGTTTGGGAAATGCTGTGAAGGTGGGTTTGCAGTGACAACAGCCTTGTTTTGCTGCTCCCTGCATTTGACATTTTTCTTTAGTACAAACCACTTCAAAACACAGTAACACTCTGAAAAGTGGCAATGAAAAAAAAACACATATGAGCTTTGCTGTGCTCGTGTTTAGCTCCTTCAATGTCAGATACATGCAAATTAAAAATCAAAAGATGGAGCTTTTAAGAACTCTCTCATGGGCCCAAGCCAGTTCTGCACAAGCATTTGGCCAGGGGGATTAATTCGGATGGGAAAGCAGACAAGGGGAGAAGGAGGCCTTTTTCTTTTGTAAGAGATCTTTACGCCAGCCCTAGCCATAGAAAATAACTTCTGTGTGCCATTATAATTTATTTCTTTTGACTAAATCCCATGCATATTCCAGTATAGTTACTCCATCTGTGCTGTTAATTCTGGACTGTGCAAAAAAACATTCAGGTTTTGTTGGATACAAGAGACAGCTGAGGCAGAGTGGAGACCCCTTAGCTTGGCACAAGGCAGATGGATAAACATGGGAGATCTGTTTCCAGGTGTTTCTCCAACTGCATGGGCATAAGGAGAGCATCTGTGCTGGCTCAAACCACCCACACCTGTGCTACAAAAGCCAGGTAAGAAATAGTGCAGCCCAGGTGAGCTGCCAAAGCTCTGCCAGGGCTGTCTCTGCTGCAGCTCCTTTACATCGGTCAAAGGGTTATAAGAATGGGACAGGGATGCTGTACTGGGTCATCCCATGTCCCAGTCCCCTGCAGTCCTGTCCCTGACACCAGAACCAGCTGCCTGGGAAAGGCATAATAACAAGGTAATGTAATTTCCTTTGCAAACCCTTCTGCCTCAGACAGTTCGTGGCCTGAGGAGAACCTTCAGCACCTGGGGTCTCCTCACGTGAGTGATCCTCCATGGGTTTCTCTCCTGTGACCACTTAGGGAGGGTCCTCTGGAGAATGCTTGACCAGCCTTTGCCACCCAAAGTTTCCATGCCAGACCTCATACCGAACACTGGCTGATTTTCTGTTTTGAGCCTGACAACCTCAGCTGATGTCCTTATCTATCTATTATTTATTTTTAATTTAATTTGCCATTGGCTAAAGCACTGAACAGCCTGTCCTCTCCCAGTTTCATAAGCCTCACCATGTTTCCCCTCCAGCCATGTCTTTTCAAGGACAAGGAGCTCTGACCTACTCATGTTTGGTCTTCCCTGCATCCCTTCTTTGAACTTCTCCCCTTCTGCCCATGGAGAGCTGTGATCATGGATGAGGCAAGGCTACGTCCACATCAGGATTATACCCTAACAGCATCAATGCTGCAGAAAAAAATGCCAGTCCTGACCAAATATCCCCTCTGAGGCTATTGCCAGGAATTCCATCAGGGATGGGATATTTAGCATCACCACAGTAGGATCCAGGCAATCACTCAACTGGAAAAATAACTCAGGTGCTGTGTAATGAGATCTGACAGAAGTGTAGCAGTAAATGATTTCATTACTCAGCCTGTTTCAGTGATGGTGCCAGGATGGATGCAGTGGTGCTGGGTCCCTGCAGCTGACAGCAGCGTCCTCCTGTAGCCTGGGGCACACCTGGGGCAAGGCTGGGGCTTGAGACCCTCTTGTTACTAGAGAATTGAATTATACTGTATAGACTGAGATTATTAGTGGTATAGTTAATGTGTATGTATGTATGCATACACTGAAATATTCCATACACTGATGCTCCCAACAGTGTTACTTCTCCTTCAATCACTTTCCTCAGCATCATTTCCCTTCTCCTCACTGCCAAACTCCTCCTGCTCATTCCATCTTATCTCCATACCCTCTTAAAACCCTTTTTTTTCCATCAAAAACATCTCTGTCCATGACTACGATATTCTTACTTTTCCAGTTTCTGTGGAGACATAAAAGACCTGTTTTTTCTTCAGAACAAGCACTTTGCACTTCCCAGGAATTGGGTGTCTTGAACAAGCAGCAACGTTATGTGTTGTCCTCAAAAGCATCCAGCCCTTCTGGGTGTCCTGGGACCCATTTCTCCATGGCCTTGGGCTCTGGGTTAGGGTTAGAGCACCAGGATGTGCTGATCCGGCAGGATTTTGTACCCTCTCTGAAGCTGGCAAGTGGAAGATCCCCTTCTTTCCTACAGTACTTTGCAAGAATGTTGTAAATAACTTCTGTATCACCAGGATTAGGACTTTCCTGCATCGCCCAGGATTTCTGGGTCCCGGGAAAATCCACCAAAAAACTTCCCATCTGACGTAAGACACAAGCCGGTTTCATCATCCCAAAAGCTTTCCAAGAAGCCCTGACTTAGAAATTCCTGTTTCCCTTCCCTCACCTAGTCCATGGCCCTGGCCTTCCCAGAAGTGGTCAGGCTTGGGAGCTGGAGACATCAACACAGGAATGAGTCGGGAAATGCACTATTTTGGGGGGCGGATGGGGGAATTCCTTATGACGGGAGAATTCCTTCTGCTGCGGGTTTGCAAGCAGATCAACACCAGCTTGGCTGGAGCGAGTCCCAGCGTCTTCCCGAAGGGTTTTCGCCCTCTGGAGGTTGACAATAGGAAAGCAAATTCAAGATTAAAAAAAAAAAAAAAGCTGCTGGGGCTTCAAAGTCCTTCTACTGAAAAGTTGGCCAGAGACTCATATCAATCATAGAATCACAGAATGGTTTGGGTTGGACGGGACCATCAAACTGATCTGGTTCCAACCCCCTGCCATGGGCAGGGGCACCTTCCACTATCCCAGGTTGCTCC
Organism: Sclerurus mexicanus; assembly: GCA_013396755.1. Classification (NCBI taxonomy): domain Eukaryota; kingdom Metazoa; phylum Chordata; class Aves; order Passeriformes; family Furnariidae; genus Sclerurus; species Sclerurus mexicanus. The sequence goes on along the minus strand of VWZF01005546.1, from coordinate 92,926 downwards.
AAGCCCTGTCCAACCTGATCTTGGACACTTCCAGGGATGGGGCAGCCACAACTTCTCTGGACAACCTCACCACCCTCATGGTAAAGAATTTCTTCCTAATAACTGATCTAAACTAGTTATAGTTTAGTTTAAAACCATTCCCCCTTGTCCTATTACTATGTGCCCATGTAAAAAGTCACTCCCCCTCTCTTTTGTAAGGTGCCTTTGGGTACTGGAAGGTGCTGAAAGGTCTCTCTGGAGCATTCTCTTCTCCAGGCTGAACAAGCCCAGCTCTCTCAGCCTGTCTTCATAGCAGAGCTGCTCCAGCCCTCTGAGCATCTTCATGGTCTCCTCTGAACTCAATATAACATGTCCACGTTTTTGTTGTGCTGAGCATCCCAGACCTGGAGGTGGGCAAGGACAATTCTGCCTTGTCACAAAGGCTCACTGGGCCCCAGAGGTACTGTGCTCAGCCTCGGCCTCCCTCTTCCTGCTGCTACAGTGCTGAAGAATGTCCAGGTGAAGTTGAATCATTCTGCCTTAACATTTCCAGATAAGACCTGCTGGTCTGGTTCATTTTGCAATCATTTTATTCCCTTTTTTTTTCATTTCTCTATCTTTGCCATACATTGTGCATTACAAAGGACTGCACCGAGGGTAAAACGCACATGACATTTATAAATATTCAAAATTAAATGTTCAGAAATAGCTTTGAAATCTCCATAGTTTGTCCTCATCAGACACAGCTCCATTTGTTTGCCTGGAAGTAGAACCACAGGAGAAAAATAATAGTGTTTTTCCTTGAATGCAAAATACTGGAGGAAAAAGGGTGACACTGAAAACATAAGCTCAGATCTATTTTGCAGTATCTACATTATATGTCTGATTTTATTTCCCTGTCTTTCTGCCATGACTTCATCCCACTTCCCTGGAGACCCTGATAGCCTGTGAGGTCCTCCTATTGCTATGGATTTTTCTTGTCAGTCTCTTGAATATTCTCTGTCAAGCTACACACAGCTCAGCCTCATGAGTCTCAGGAGAACACAGAAAGGGCTGTGCATGGAGGCACAATGCCAAGAACATGCCCCATGAAGGCCATTGTCCAGGCGTGGGTGATGTGATTCAGTGAGATGGAGGCACAGAACATCCCCTCCCAACTGTGTTCCCAGGGAGGACTCCCTGTATTTTGTGTTCTCTCTCTCCAAGCCAGCCCAGGTCCTTGCACACCTGCCAAAACAACAGCTGGAATCCAGATGTGTGAATAGCGAGCACCTGGCTTCTACCAGTGACAGAAACACCCATGGGTGCTGACAGGTTAGGAGCCTGTATGAAAATGATGCTCCTAAACATAATTTTGGACCTGGATCTTTTTTTTTATTGGAGGACAAACTTTTTAGCTGAGGATAAACATTTTAGCTGTGTGTGTTGCAATAGGATGTGGGGGGATGGTTTTAAACTGAAGGAGGATTGATTTAGATTAAAGAAGTGTTTTACAATGAGAATGGTGAAACACTGGCACAAGTTGCCCAGAGAAGCTATGGATGCCCCGTTCCTGGAAACATTCACAGCCAAGTTGGACAGGGCTCTGAGCAAGCTGATCTAGTTGAATGTGTCCCTGCTCTTTACAGGGGGTTTGGACTGGATGACCTTCAAAGGTCCCTTCCAATCTAAATCATTCTATGACTCTATAACACAAAGCACATAAGAGATGTGAGGGCCATCAATGATATCAGATTTCCACAGCCTCAGAGGCATCTGTTTGTTGTTTCTTACATCTCTGTTCATTCACCTATAAGAAGGAGTTGCCCATCTGTGATCTGTGCTCTTCAAGAACTTAAAAAGTTCCTATATTCTGCTAATATCTCACAGTTCTACATCACCACCCGTGGCAGGGAGAGAAGATGCGCAACAGCATGAAGCAGCATCCTCTTATCCTGCCCAGCTTAATTCCCAATTTCGACAGGATGCCCACCTTTACCTCTGCAATGTTCAACACTTCTGCATAGGGTCAGCTCTATCCCACAGGGCTGCTGAAAGGAATGGCACAAGCCTTTTCCAAGGCACAGGCCTTTTCCAAACCAGAGACTGTGTGAAAACAGAGTTCAGAAGGGAGAGGGATCATAAGGAAAACCTACAATGGGATTTTCCACATTCTTGGTCCCTGACCCAGAAAAGTTGTGAAGGTTTATCCAGTGCCACTGGTCCAGTCCTACAGACCAGGATTGGGTTGGCTATTAAGTTCTCCATGAGATTAATTTGACTTCCCATTCCTGAGCTTGTCGAGGTCCTGCTCTGCTGCCAGTACATGGTCCACAGATTACTCAGTCATCCTCAAGCTGCTCTGAGACAATATCTCATCACTGCCCAGGGCCACCACCAGCTACCATGGCTCCTTGGGGCCAACATCAGCAAGCCTGCGCAGGGCTCAGCTCAACAAGGTTTGATGGTTTTTTGTCCCTCAGCACCTGAACCTACAGCCATGAGTTCATCACTCTGAGTCTTCATATAGAACTTGAGGAGGCCACCAGGAGAGACTCTTCCCAAGATTGGATAGGCCTGAACTTGGGAAAAAGATTTCTACAAGGCTAACTAAAAGAAAAAAAAGAAAAAAAAAGAAACAGTTCACTTCCAATTCCTTCTGTCTCAGTAAAAAAGTAAGGCCATATCCTACTGTACACTCTTGATATTGCTCTGTCCTGACTCCTGTTTTAGGGGGTGTGAGGGCAATTTTGGCAGGTTGGCTCCCTGAGCATGGTTCTGGATGAAGGCTGAGAGATTTCCCTCTTTCTTCAAGGCTATTATATAGTGTCCATGAGTTAAACTGAATTTTAGCAAAAGAGAGGGACTTGTCACCACGCAGCAAAGGGACAAAGCTGGGACAAAACCTCTGACAGTTCTGGGTACCACTGCACAACATCAGGAGCAGGACATCAGCTTAACCTTTGCACTACCCGTGTATCCCAGCACCTCCTAATACCAGCAACACCATTCCCAGCTCCTGGAGGCAGTAAATGACTTAATAGTTTAAAACTGTGCTCTACAACAGAGATAAACACACTTTGGTGGAGGAGTGGAGGAAGGTGCATTTCAGTGTTGCAGTACATCTGCTGTGTGCTGAGGTGGTCACATCAAACAGAAGCCTGGAGGGCACTTTCACAGCGTGTGGTGAGAGGGCACAGTCACAGGGGTGTGAACACTGCTGCAGATTTGGGGTCGGATTTGTCAGTGCTTTACAGGGAGCCCAGGAAGGCGCCAGCGATGTTTTGTATTCTGTCTGCGGGGCTGGGATTTGTACAGCTGAGCAAGTTTTAATGTGATGTTTTCTGAGGCAATACTTGTGGAAGCCTAAAGTGCCACTATTACAAAACTCCAGTCCAAGCAGAGGCGCATTTTAAATAAGCAATAAAGATGCAAGAGCAAGTCAGTACCAAATAGCAATTCCACTGGAAGATCACAAAGCCATGACCAGGCACAAGTTGATTTTTTATGCATGTTAAAGTAATTGGAAATTTGCCATGTAGTTGTCCTTCATCTTACTAAAGGACCTGTTGCTGTGAGGAGACATAGGGTCATTTTCAATGTTTATAGTGCTCTGCACAATTTCTTGGCCAGCGTTCATGTTTTTCCAGTAAACAGTTACCTGGTTGTTTACTGGAAAAGCAAGGATTTCAGACCTTTTTCGGAAGATGATTTAATCATCTTCCACATCATTTTGCACTTGGATAAGCAGGTCATCAGCCAAGGCTCGAGCCAACAATAGGGTCTGCTGTGGCCTTACCTCCTGCCTTGACAGCACTGGTATGCAGGAACAAGGAAACCAAGGAGTGCACACACATGGCTGAGTCCCTGCAGCTTTAGCGTGTTTCCTCATGCCTGATGTGCATATGCCTTAATAGCAAAATGTGAAAATTTGACTCAGCTCGGCCTAGGCTGAGCATGAGTTGGAGCCCTAGTGAGTAAACAAACCCATAAGTCATCCTCCAGCCGAGCTGCCAAGAGGCTCTTCAATACCCAGACAGAATTCAATGGGTGCTGCTCTGCCAGACCGCGTCCGCAGCCTGCTAATGGGGAAAAATCATCGCCGCTCAGCTCCCCTTTGGTTCATGTCAGCCTACATGGAGAGATGATCCTGAAGGCTGATTCCCAGCTGGCCCGGCCACAGGAGAAGGAAAGGGGAGGTCACTTCAGGAACGGCAGCACAACTTTGCTTTGCTCAGCCTGTGGTCACTCACGAGGCAGAATTGCACCATCTTGACGTGACCCTGTGGGTTACACCAGCGACACGGACACGCCACGTGGTGTCCAACACATTTCAGGAAGCAGCTGGTGCTTCCACTTGGTCCCAGGAACTGACTTTTGCCATGATTGCACTGAGCACTGTGTGGTGCCTGGTGAAGTCATCGCCCACTGGGGAGCCATATGGGTATCTCTGAATGACACCTGTAAGCATACAGGTATCCAGCCCTTCTCAGCAGGGTAGTTCTTTGCCTGTGCAAGGAGGAGAGGAATCAGGTCTGTGTAAGAAGTGAAATCCAAAAACAGGAGGATGAAATGATATAATTTTTTAATATTTCTAAGCTGTCTCTGACCTGTCACGATTTTCCATCTCAGTCCCTACATGTTCACTGTGGAAGCTGAATGAAGGCAGCTGCCTTCCTAGAATCATGGAATTATAGAATGGTTTGAATTGGAAGGGACCTTCAAGATCATCTAATTCCAACTCCCCTGCCATGGGCAGGTAACAACTAGCTCAGCTCCTGTCACCCCTTGGCTGAGAGTTGCAAAGGTCAATGGAGTTGGGGAAATGAGGTTTTTTTGGTAGATATTTTATCCATACCTGCCATCCTACATAACCTCTGCACATCACATGGGTGCTGTTTGCTTATCCCATGCATGGGGCATATGTGGCACATCACACTGCTTGCAGCAGGAACAGGGACAGGAGGAAAATGGTACACAAAGGGTAGAAAGGATGGCACTGAAGAAAAGGAAAATATGAAAGAAACTATGAGAGAGAGGAGAAATAAAAAAGAACATCTGTAGAAAGCTGCAGCAGAGCTCAACAAGACGATGGCACACGTCCCTCTGGGTTCATTAACCACTAATAGGATTTATGAGAAGAATTTGTCACACTCTTAGGAGTACTTAGGAAAATGAAAAAATAATCTGGAGAAAATCTTACCCCTCGAAACACCTATTCTTTTTAATGAACACTTTGTGCCTGTTAAGAGTGCAGGAAGTAAAAGGAGCCAAGTGGAAGGTGATCAGACTCCAGTTTGAGGCAAAGACCCTGGGGTGTGTGAGGACCTGGAGTCCTTGGCTCACACAGGTATTTTAGGGCTGTGTGAGGTACCCTGAGCATCCAGTCTGGCCTTCAACCACCACTCAGTGGATACTGATGTGCCACAAGTGGAACCTGCAGCCCAAATCTCTGTCTCCGCTGCCATGAGCACCTCAATGATACTTCAGATCTTCAGCAAAGCAAAGCAGTGAAGCTTCCATGGGCTTTTTGGTATGGGTGCTGCAAATCATAGGTCAGGCTCAAGGGCAAGAAAGGTCACATCCAGTTGCAGGGGGATACGACAAGATTAGACCCAAATCCTCCACTGTAGCAGGTCTAAAAGAGCTGCTGGGGATCCAGAAGGTGCTCTCCCTTGCCTGGGGAGTGGAACATGAGGCAATAACCTAACTGAAATCAGCTGTGCCACCAAAGCCAGGACTGCGGACAGGAGATGATTTCTGTTGCATCCCTGACTCTGCCACAGGGCTGAGCTCCTCAAGGTTTTCTCCATTTCTTCAGAGCTTTAGGAGTCCTAAATACAAGCCAATTAAGTAATGTCTGAGGCATTTTCAATGCCTTGAGCAAAACCACTGAAAATCTTCAGCTTTGAACACGAGGTGGCAGGCTGACCCCAGGATGGGGAGCAGCCAAGGCAGCCCCAGTGGCCAGAAATAGTCCTTTGAAAGCACAGAAAGGAAAATACTGCTCCTTCTTGTCACCTCTCAGAGAAGGGAGGAAGGGCACGAGGTTCCTGTGGGGCTTGGAGTGACTTAGAGGGAGGAGTATGTGGTGAAAGATCACGTACTGTGAAAAGGTTCAAAAAGACCTTGCCCAAAACAACCTACCAGCCTGGAGGGAGGATGACTGAGGGAGGAGTTCCCATGATCTGGTTGTGGTGATGGTGGGATGCTGCCTGGAAATTAGGTACTGGCAGCACCCTCAGCTTGTCCTCTTTATTGGTTTGGCTACCAGGACCTGGGGCCAGACTGGAGAGGGCACAGCCAAGAGCTGCTTCCAGTTGTTTGGACCTGCCTCACACATATGAGTGTCCAACAGGACCAGAGGAAATTGCCTCAAGTTGTGCCAGGGGAGGTTTAGATTTGATATTAGGAACAGAATTTCTGCAGGCAAAGGATGTTCAGGCACTGGAACAGGCTGCCCAGGAAAGTGGTGGAAACGCTGTCCCTGGAAGTGTTCAAAAGGCTTGTGAATGTGGTGCTTAGGGACACGGTTTGTTGGTGGCTTGACAGTGCTGGGGTAACGGTTGGACTCTGTGATCTCGGAGGTCTTTTCCAACCTTAATGATGCTATGATTCTATGGACTTGTCTGGTGACCACGAGGCTGTGTCTGAGCCTGGTTACCCTGCACCTGCCACACAGGATGACTTTGCAGCTTGACCTTGGGCCTGCCTCATCACCTCAACATTTCCTGAGGACCTGAACTCCTGACTGAACTCTGGCCACCATCTCTGGACCTGCAGCAAACCTGCACCAGCCATTGTGGTAGGGGAGAAATGAGAGCTTGGGTGCTCCTGATCATCCACCGATGCAGGAGTGCAGCACCCACATGGAACATGGAGCTCCTGGTGGAGCAGAAGCTCCCCATGGCTCATGGGGCTCCTTGCCCTGAGGTTTATTCACAGGGCAATTTAGATGATATTACAAGGAGTGACTAAGCCCAGTGGGACTGTGGAAAGAGCAGTCTAATCCACCAGGTGTCACATCCGCAGTAGCAGCTGGCACTGGGTGACCAGCGTGCTACCTTTGACACTGGTGTTGGCACTGGAACACACCACACTAATTGGCCTGATGCTCCACCTTCCCCTTGCCCAGCTGAGAGCATCCCCAGTTCATTAAGCCGACTTGCATACAGCTCTATGTGAAATCATTAAGACGTGCCAGGCATATGAGTGAAACTGGATGAAAGCTTCACCGGAGGGAACAATCCAAGGAAATCCCAGTGCTCGAGCTCCAGTTTGCCTCAACAGAGGGAAATTCAATTAAGAGTTGATTTGATTTGTGTAGCTCAGAGAAAAGCCAGCTGACTGGGTGTTGGATATATTTTTGGCTCTGCATTAGCCATAAATACCAAGGATTGTTTTAAGCAGACTGGAACAAACACACTGGACCAAGCCCATCTCCAGCTGCCAGATGGGGAGTCAGGGTGGGCAGCAAAGGAGACAGAACTGCCCCTCTGTGATGGAGGACGGCTCACAGGGGTTGCCTTCCCCACATACCCCTCTCTAGGAGGAGAGTCTGTGGATTTTGGCTGTGCTGGATCTGTCCTTCTCTCTGCTGCAGCTTGCTCATGCCCTCCAGCCCCTGCAGACTGCCATGGTGTGAGTCCTCCATGGTGTGAGGGACCTGCACAGCTCAGGGCACTAGAAACCCACCTCCTCACTTCCAGAGCTTTTGATCTCACAGTTGCCTTCCTGGGGACACTGAGATAAGGACAGTCACCAGTTAAGTTCAAGCATCACAGAAGTGATTAGGTATCCTGTGTTGCTCATTATCTTCCTGTTAACATTTTCCTTTTCTTCCTTTGAAAACTCACTGTTTGTTAAATCAACTGATTCATCCTTTGCCAGCGTACCAGAGGACCAGTGCCCAGTTTGGTTTCCTTCTCCCAGGTTTTTGGCTGGGATGACTCAAGATGGGTGGCTTCCTGGTGATTCCCCCCATCTGAGCCCACCTCTAATGGGTACCTATTAAATCCTATTAATTGCTGGCTGCCCTTGCCTTCCCTGTGAGTGCACAGGGAATTTCAGCTCTTGCATGCCAAGAGCTGATGCACTAATAAAATTAATGAGAACCTTTCTCCCTGGACACCGGAGCGCCTGCACAGCTGTGCTGCTGCATAAACATGGATCTGCTCACATGAGTCTCACAGGGACCTTTGTCTGTCCCCAGGGTTCCTCTGTGCCCGAAGAGCTCATGGTCTTGCAGCACAAGGCAAGCTCAAGCTCCTGCCCATGTTGTGAACAGAAAAGTTGCACTGAGCTTCATGCAGCTTCCCAGGAGCCACATCCATGGAGTAGGATGAGACCTGGAGGCACAGCCGGAGCTGCTGCTTGATCACCGCAGGAAGCACAGGGCAAAGGGAGCAGCCCTGGGCAGCAGGGAGCAGGCATTGCTCACAGACTAGTGTGAACAAAATGTTCATTAATTCCCTTAATATTTCACATGTGCATTGGGAGTTAGAGGGTCCTTCTTGAACGAAAACTCATTTGCAGTACAAAGCAGCCCCTTGGGTTGACAGCACAGTGGGCTTTTTCATTTGCCCAGGGAGAAAAATGGAATTACACAGCTCTGAAAGGAAAGAACAAACTGATTTAAAGGGATTTGTCCTTCACATCTAAAGAAGTCATTGGAGCTGTTCCTAAGGTCCCATGAGAATTGTCTATGTGAACCTCTTGCTTCTCTGAATAAAACCAGGACGCTTGGTAGGTCTGGGCAAAATTCTTATCTAAATACTTCATTTAACTGTGAGGATATATGCTTGGACCACTCAAATAGGAAAATTCATATGGCTGAGCTCATTTGACTTTATGTCTTCTCTTCTACATGACACATGAGGGCTTGAACAGAGCTGATCATCTCTTCTCCTCATGCTTCTAACCATTCTCCCTTCTTGGCCCTGCCCTGTGGCATCTCCAGTGCTCAACCAGTTCCTCCATTTGCCACTTTGCTTCATCCCACCACACTGGCTACAAACCAGCTCAGGAAACATCTGTGAGGTTTTCTGCCAGCTCAGTGGGCTGAATCTACTGCCCATGCAGGGCATCCACGGGCTGCCAAGGAAGGGGAGGAGGCAGGCAGCAAGAGCAGTCAGACTTGCCTACAGCAGGGGCAAACTGCTAGGGCAGCTTAACTGGAGCATGCCATGCAGTCCTGCTGGGGCTTTTTGCCAGCTAAAAGTTCATCTTAGAATTGGAAAGGGTGTTCAAGAAGGACCAAGTGACGATTGTGCTGTTTGAAAGAGCTGTGTCCTCCAAAGACATGGAACATTGCTGAGGGCTCAGTGCTCTGTGTCTTAGTTCCCTCAGTTAGAAAGGATTCCAAAGGCTGGCTGTAGTTGCCCTGTAAATTTTGAGCTTAGTACAAAACTCTCAGGATTTCTGCAGCAATTTTGACATGAAAATGGTCAGACAGACTCTCACTAGCCAGCAACAGCAAAAGCTAGAGCTATCTTTTTCAATGTTTGGCAAAGAATGCATTTAATACTAAGTAAATATTGTATTCTTGGAAACATTCCCCTTTAAAAAGAGCAAGCAGGATGAAAGGCTTCCCTGGCTCTCCCTACCATGTAAAAGGCAAGATTTATTTTCTTTCTCAGCCTAGCAATGCTGCTGGATACCCGTACCTCAGGTTTTCCTTCCTGCTTCTATCCTGTCTGCTTATCAGGGAATATCACCTGTTTACTCAAGACAAGACAAGCAGAGTTGGCTCATCCGAGGCCTCTCAGAGACATCCTACAAGCATCCTTTGCAGTGGGAACCAGACAACCTGCAGCCAACACCCCAGGAGCACACAGCTCAGGCTGGTCAGATTTGACGTGCTTTGAGCTGCATCAGTGTATATTTCTAAGGAGATCCAAGGTGAAAGCTGGGCTGTGCTCCACAGGAGCATCTGACCAACTGTAAAGCTTGGAACAGAAGGAGAAAGCAAAAGCTGCTCTCCCCAGAAAGCAGCAGGGACTGGTGCCTGTCCAACCTGACCTTGACTTTTGTCCATGGGAATGGACATTGTTGCCATGTGTACACAGATTGGTGTTGCCTCGTGGCCCCTGGCAGTTGGATGGGATAAAATGGGTAAGAATAGGCTGGAAGTGGCCTGAAGTCCTTGGCAGGAGTAAAAAACCCACCAGTAGTGAGGGGGTCTGGTCTATGCTGGCTGGTAGGAGAGGAAATGATGCTTTTCCTTTTGAACACATCCTGCAACATACAGCATCAGTGGAGGGAATGTTCCCACAGCCCTCACAGCGCATCTACCCCAAGAGCACAACCCTGTGAAATCAGCAGGGCCAGTTTGTGAAGTCTGTGCCCGAAGCACTTGCCCACACTGTTGCCAAGGTCGTGTTTATGCACCTGCAGACTCCGTTGTATTGGAAGCATCATGTTGTCCTCTGCCTCACCGTGCTGGGACCATGAGGATGGGGGATTTGGATGAACCTGCAGTGTGCTGAGCCAGGTGCTGTGCTGGGGGAAAGGAGAGAGAGCAGGGGATGTGCCACCAAAGAAGTCCTCCTGACTGTGCCTCTTTCACCTGCTGCCCCTGGCACAGCCATGAGACCCCTGTTAGGTGTGTCAGGGGGCACCACGTGTCACTCCACATTCCTTGCCAGGGTTAGGACAGGGACAGTGCTTTCAAGTGCAGACTAGTCCCAATAAATTTATCTTGCCAGCTTCCCTTTCGTAACAGGAAGGATAGGAGGCAAACAATAAATGCAGGAAATGTACAACTGACCCAGGAGAAGGTAGGTTTGCTCTGGATCAGCCTTGTGTGCAGATGGGAACAAGAAGAAAAGCTAGTGCTGCAAACTTTTGAGTCATCTTCATGGACTCTTTCTTAGCTGAGAAATGCTATTGTGTCACAAATGAAGTCTTGTGGAAGGGTTCCTGACTCCACAAAACTATGGATGGAACTTTATTAGAGATTCTTATTTAAGGTCCAGAGCAGGACATGTTTTGCTTTATGTGATGAATTTCAGCTGGAGGGAAAGTCCAAATTTCCATCACCTCTAATCTCAACTATCTTCAGTCTCCATTCCCCAGCCCCTTGGACAGATTGGACACTCAAAAATTGGAATGGGAGTATCAGCACTCCTGTAAGGATCATCATGTTCAGTGAACTGGGATTTGAGGAGGAAAAGTCTGAGAGGAGGGGCTCCACCTGCAAGTCCACAAGTCTAGTCATGCTCTCCATCCAGCTCTGTCTACAGAGGATTTACACTGGTGCCAATGGAGTTATGTTGATGCAAAAGTGGAGTGAGAGGAAATTCAAGCTAAATATTTCTGTCCTTTCTGTTCAGCTGGGACCATTGAGAAGGTCAAACCTGTGCCCAGGGTCAGCTGTGCTTGCTGAATGCCTAGTATAGCCTAAGAGTGGGGTTTATTTTCATGAACACAATCTACTGTTGTTTTCACCATTTTTGTGCTAACCACTCAGAAAGAACTGCCTTTGTGTTGCACTAAGAAAAGGGCCAGGTGTGCTGGTTAATAAACAAACAAACCTTTTCAATCCATAAACGGCATTTTCAGGATGTGTTAGCCTGACAATTTGGTATTGCCCTGTCCTGTGTTCCTCTTTATGTCTTTAGGAAATTTTGGGACACGCAGCAGGAGTATTTTTCCAGATCTGCTATACAGATGACATGTCTGTACTGGGCTATGATTTCACAAGTTGGTTTTTTTTTAATTTTTAAAGGTGAGATCCAAAAAGCTATTGGGACAAAACAAGTCTGGGAGTTGCAGCCCTAGATCTTTAACTTGGTCAGCTACAGCCTCCCTCTGTGGATGACACCTAGACCTGATCCAGGCTGAGCTCCTCAGGAGGGAACTCATAAACCTGCAAAGCTGAACATGGATTTACCCAAATAACTACTGAGCAGGAAGACGTGTCTACAGGGCTAGACATTAGCTGATTAGGACTTTCAGAGTATTCAAGATTGATAATGGATGGATAACTTGGCACCTGAAGTGGTGATTAAGTACTGACACCCCTAGGGGCACATAATTTTGTCCAGGGAGTGATCTCTTTTGAAAAGCACAAGGACTTCCCAGCCAAAATTGTTGTTGGACACAGCACCTCAGCCCCATACTTGTTTTACTTCAGCAACACCAGTATGATGCAGCACATCCAAGAGACGTGAATGAGGCCATGCCACAATGCCTAGCTGGACCAAACCCTTTCAGGTTTCTGTTTCAGCAACTCCTGCATCAGCTCTGCATGGGTGACAGAGATGCCACACTTAGCCTAAGGGATCAGACTGGTATGACTGCATACCACAGAGGCATTTTTGGTGTTGGTCAACACCAGAGAGGGGCCAAACAGAAGGCAAACTTTGGTCTCAGAACTGGGGAAGTGAGTTGCAAATCAGGCTTCTGTCTAGCTTTTGACCCATTGGCCTCTAACACTGAGATGAGTGTTTTCCTGTCTAAGAAATTTTTTTTTCACTGCTGGGATTTGTTTTCCTCTATTAGTCAGTCTTCTTTTTTTCTTTCTTTTTCATCATAGAAAGCACAGCAAACTGAAGCCACTAGTGAAATTGAGGCTCCCAACCAGGAGAAAAGCCTCTAAGTGGGGCTGTTGGGAGAAGGATCCCATATCTAGCAAGGCATAAGCAATTTGGTACTCAAATACCACCCTGTTCTACAGCATTTTGTTATCACTTCAGCTGGATCTGAGCCCCAAGGCCGCGAGGCCCTCTTGTGTGTAATGGCAAGATGGGACACTGAACTGAGGGTAAAGTATTATGGTAGGAGCAGATGCTTGGAAGTGATGTGTTGCCTCTTGAGATGTTCTTCCAGTTTTACCTTGGACCTGCATCTTCACTATGGGTTCTTTTGGGAATGAGACTGTGACTGAACTTGCTCAATGTCACCATACCTGCTCTGCTTTCTTTGTTCAGGTGCCACAGGACTGAGTCCATCAGTGAGGGCAATGCTCTGCCAGGTCCTGGCCCCTGCCATGTGGAGCAGCCAGCTTATTCTGCTCCCTGGCACTGGGTCTCTCCTTTCCCTGTAGCTTAAGCATCCACCCAGGTAGTTGTAATCCAAGTTCTAAGTCTCTCAGCAGATTTCTTTTCATTGGTTTCCTGGGAATTTGTCAGTGGAAACTTCCTTGGAAACATGCTGTTTCAAGTCAACCAGAAGCTGCACCAGAGTGAAGCACTTGAAGGTTAAGGGTAACTTGTTATCCAGCATTTGGGGGTACCTGTTGGTGGTTTTGATGGGCAGGAGGATTCAGTTCATTATGGCCCATATTTCTTGAGTAAAAATCAGCCAATGGACTGATCATGGATCAGGCACAAAGCAAAGGCACCTGGTGGAAGTTTGTCCAACAACCACAAGAACTTGATAGTGCAAAAATTCTACCAGATGGTCCCGTCTTGGGAGAGGTGGGAGTGGCATTTGTCAGCATTCTCCTGATAAGCAACTAAATTGTACCAGATTCCTTTCACTTTACCCAGAAAGCAAACTTTACCCTTCATTAATTGTTTTACAGGGCACAGTTTTCTTATTTCATAGGGCTATAAGCAAACATCTTCTGTTAGAAGATGGGAATTCAGATGAACTACCTCTTCCCCTCCAGTAAGTTAAAAAAGTCTGCTTAAATGCACCTCCAGTGGAGCCAGAGTGTCTTTATCCACTGCTCTGGCTCCAGGCTCACTGCTGTGCCCCACACCCTGGTTACTGGCCTGGGCTTCTCTCTCCAGGGTTTTTAGGGTGCAAGAGCATTTGGGACTCTTCAGCAACCTCCTACCTGCTTAGCATAGAACTAGTAAGTTCTATGCTAGTAAGTTCTAGCTAGTAAGTTACTTACTAGTAAGCAAAAAGAAAAAGTTGTCTTATCAACCACAGAAGTAATGAATTTTCCACCAGCTTTCTGTCCAACACCTTCTACTGCAAGATCTTGGAGTCCCACCATATTCCCTATAATACCACACCAATAGTCAAGCCACCTCACCTGCCCTAGACCCTCCTGTAGTCCTTCTGTGTCCTCTCTATGCCTCTGTTACTAATTTTCTCCTGCATTTTCAACAGACCTATCCCTTACCTCCCCATAGTGCCCCCAGTTCATTTCCATACTCTCCATCCCTTCCCAACATCATCACTCCACTTATGTGTTTCCTGCCCAGCTCAGTTTGACTGTTGGCCTCATAAATGTCTTCACCATATGGTTGGCGACCAATGCACTGGGGTTTGACTATCTGGACAGCTTTTCCAGCTGCTAAGTATCCAAACAAAATATATTTGTGTTTTAGGTGTTTGTCCTTTATGCTACCCCCAGCAGGAAAAATTTAGTTATTTATTAACTTCAGGATTACAGTAAGTAGCAAAATGTCTGTATGGTGGTGCTTTTGGGCCATATTATGATCTCAGAAGTGCTCCTTAGGCCTCAGCCTTGACCAACAGCATGTGGACTCAGCTCTGCTTGAGCTGATCAAAAACATTGTCTGCTCCCAGGGACTAGTACTGTCCAAGGATCTCCTGATTTTTAACAGCCTTGGAAACTTATTTTTCTTGCCTAAAAAACAACCTGAGCAGAACAAGATTTTTGTTACGAAACTTTCAAAGAAAGATACTGACATGAATTGTGGCCAGGATGGAAAACTGCTGTGACCAAATTCTCTTGTGACTCTAAGCAGTGGTCCTAAGTGAGACCCTTGGAGCTCTCCTGGCGCTCAACAGGCTGTGACCAGCACCTCCCTCTGAGCAGGATACCTCTCAGAGTGAGACAATTCTCAAGTTTGCTGTACCTGGAGCATCACTGTGAGACGATGATGGCAGATCCTGGGCTGATACCCCCACTCCTCAAGGCTCAACCCTTCACCTGTTGAGGAGGTGCAAAGGTGAAGACTTCCCTGAATTTGAGGGGGAATTTTCACCTGTATATCTCGTATATCCTTTAGGTCTGTGTGTGAGTGTGAATGTGCCATAGCAAATGTGCTATGAATGTCGCTCTCTTAGATTCTTTAGATTTGTAAGTAAGATAGTCCTGTGAGTTATTGTTGTGCCCCTATTAAATTCTATATGAATCTCCTGTTAAATTGCTTAACTTAAGCCATCAATTAAGTGCTGTGAAGTTTTAAGTGCTGTTAAAACTTCAGGCCCATGCTGTTGGTCAAGTCCAGGACTTAGTTTTGCGAGGGGGTCTACTCTGAACCTTGTGACTCAATGGGAGAGTTTTCCTTATTTCTCTTTATCCGTACCATTTCCTATCTTTACCCTTTCCCCACCTACACCCCTGCCAGTCTCCATGTAGGTAATTTTTGGGTGAATTTCAGGTTTAGATTGATTGATTTTAGATTTTAGTTTGCTTTTTTTTCTGTGTACTTTAACCATCCAGTAAGTTGTAGAGTGAACCCTGCCAATGAATTCTGTCCCACTTTCACTTTTTTATTAAACCTGCTCTTGCTCTTATCTTTGATGGTGATTCTTTAAGTGACCTTAAAACACTCATTCACCCCACTCTGTCTCTCAGAGAAACTGTGAGATCAGCCTAAAAGTTGCTAGGGAATGATTTAACAAATATCACAATACAGAAAGCACACTCATGGCTAGAAATCCCCTTCCTCAAATCAGTTTTCCTCTCCCAATACTCATGAGGTTGTGTCTTACAAGCACTGTAGATATCTGGCCAGGGGACGTTTGTGGCAATGTTGTCATCTTTTCAACAGTAGAAAGAGTGTTTCTTGTCCCAGAGCAAGGAAGGACAGCAAAGAATAATTAGATTTAATAAAAAAATAGGTCTGGGAGCTGGACCTGTGGGTCAGAGGGAACGTGTGATGGTCTCATTCATGTCTGCAAAGGAGAAGAAAGACCAGATTCACATGGGAAAAGTGCCTTCCATGTGGAATTGTACTAAATACAAAGGTTTCTGTATAGCCAGAAGTTTCTGCTTTGCCTAGTCATTTTCAAGCCCCCTGCTATGTAGAACACAGCTTTGCAGAGCTCTCCACACCCAAACATCTTGGGTGATGATCACTTCTTCTTGGTAGTGCACCATTGAAAAGCGTTTCCTTCATTGTCCATTGTCAGAAGAAATGATGGGAAAACAGACCACTGCCTAGACCCATCCATTTTAAACAGGGCCCAGCTAACCCAAAGGAAGCTGTTTGAAGCTTCAGAATGGGATGGGTGGGTTGTGCTTTGTGGGAAGGGACGCAAAAAATCCCTGGAGAAATTGCTGCTTGTATTCTGTTGGGGAAATCCAACAATTGCAGGAGCACAAAGGCTACCAGTAAGAGGCGTTTGCCACTTCCTCGGCTGGATTTCACAGGATCTCAATGAGTTCTCAGTCCTTCTGCAGAAGTCCCTTCTTTGGCCTGGGACTCTGCACTGGGATTTCCTACCAGCTACGAAGGCCCTTGGTTGCCTATTGTCAATAACTGCTTTTAGCAGATGAAGCTTTTTATAATCCCAGACAAAGCAGACTGTTAAAAGCACAGTCTGCTAAGGCACCCAGATCCCTAATGTAATAACGAAAGAGCTCTAGTAAGTGTAAAAGCTGAAAGAGTAAGTTCTTTATTGGGGATGTCAGATAGGTATATCTCTATGTAAGCCCAGTAATGAAGAAAAATGAAGCAGCTCCTGTAGGAAAGCAACGAGCTGTGATACAAACATGCCAAGTATCAGTGAATCACACAGAGGTTTATATGTATGGTTGACTGCTGGGATTAATAAAAATATGGACCTCTGCTTTTAAATTAAATTTTTCAGCTTCAGTTTCCCACACTTGCTTTTTCTGTGCTTTTTTCCCCTAGGAGATTAAATACCCATTTACCTTTCTTTGCATTCTGAGCCAGATGATTACATGACACATTATTGTAGTCATCCTCCTTTGATGAAATTCATACAAATACGGTAATTATCCTAAAAAACCCTAATTATAAACCCAAGTCACTGAAACATGAAAGAAACCCTTAAAGCTGGGCAGTGGCTTTGTGCAGCTGAAGTACTCTGAATACCCAAATTGATTATTCTGTCATTGCAATGTATTCCTTCAGGAAAAAAAAAAAGGCATCATCAGGGGCCTTGCTCATGCAGATAAATAGTTTCAGCTGACCACTGGCTGCAGCGAGACAGTCCAGAGCATGTTGCTCCTTTTGGTGTGAAACCATGCAGCCTTCAGCACTGCAGTCAGTTCTAAATATATTCCTCAAGTCAGATGTATAATGAGACATTTCATTGCTTCCTTCCTTCTCAGCACATTAGAGCAAAGTGAGCCAGGATTTTCTCTCCCCGGTATGAGCAAAGGTTAATTCTTCACTCTCTGCCAGAATCACCAGGACAACTGAAATATCCCTTTATTGTCCCTCTGCACATTAGAGCATTGCCAGTCATTCATGTCATGACACTCCTTGATGACAGGACAAGCTTGTGAGATGTCAAAATACCTGCTATATCATGACTTATGGCATTAATGATTTATACTGGATGTAGGTACTGAGATGCCTCAGTCAACTGCAGAGCCCCGTAGTGCTCAGTGTTTTACAAACTAATTAAGCTTTGCCATGCAAAGACAGAGCACAGAATATATAAAAGAAGGTGATTGGACTCCTCTGAGGTCTTGCAAGACTTTCCTAATCTCTAAAACAGATTAATCCAAACCAAGGCATAACTTGCATTTACTCATGCTCGCTCAAATATCCAGAGTTCAAGCTTTCCTTGTTCCCTTCAAAATTTTAATGTCCAGCCTAAGCACAAGTCTGGACTCTGGCAAATTGGATGGTTGCTGGATGATGCTGTTGCTGAACTGTACCTGTCAGCTCTTATCTCGAAGCCCAAAGTCCATTTGGTGTAATATAGCATCACATTGATTGCAGCAAGGTCTTTTCACAAAGAGTAGCTCACTCATCTCCCTCCACCTGAAAGGCCAGGAAGGTAAATACCTGCTCCCGAGTTGGTCTTCAAGGCTCCAGTTGGTCAATAGAGAGAATAAGCATCTCTACTCTGAGCTGATTTATATACTTTCTTCTGAACTGTTTTAGGTATTTACCTAAATGTTCTCTAGAGCGCTCATTTCTCTCCAGTTCCCAGAAGCGACAGCAAAATCTGCCCCAGGCTTTCTTGAGGATTTTAAACTTATCTCTGTGTTAAACAGTAACAGTTCTGAAATCTTGGAAATTACCATGGAGGTGAAAAGCAACCCCGCTTGCAAAAATATAGATGTGAATAGAAGCTGGGAAAACAAGACTGACCATTAAACATACTGTTAGTGCTTTCCATGTTCTTTGAAAATTAATTACTCAGGTTCTCTACTTTAAAGGAATAATCATTCTGTCACTTTAATCAAAGCATCTCAACAGGATTTTTTTTCCTAGATGTCCCAAACATCAGATTTTACTTATACTAGCCAGCAGAAGGAGATAAATAGGGATAAAACTTCCAGTGTTATGCAGACAGAAGGAAATGAAACAGAAAAGCCCACTGGAATGAAGTGACTGCTGTTAGATGTAGAGGCTGCTGTTAAATATAAGGAAATATGAATCATAAGCATTAATTGAAAGCATGTAAAAAGGGGTACATGGTCCAGGCTCCCTTTCTGTTTCTTTCTCTCCCTCCCTATTGCTAGAAAAAGTATATGCCAGTGAGCACGTGGGTGAGGTGTATTCAGCAGTGAAATGTTCAAATGTCCCTTCTTGCTTTTACAGGATGAACTGGATCATGTAGAGTAACTACAAAGTGATCCTGAGTGAAGATATCAAGTTGCTAAAATTAATTCTTGCTGTGTGCAGAAAGAAGGATACTATTAGCTGTAGGGTCTGGAGTTCTGGATACAGTTTTCCATCTTAAGACATCCTCAAAAAGATGGTCCAGATACACCCCACTCAGACCCTGAGAAATGGTGAAACAAGTTGTTCCCAGCTATTTGTACAGTCAAGAGGGAGAAGTTGATACCACCAAGAAAGCAATACTCATCACAGACAGCACATGCCCTGGGCCACCTGATGGTTGATGTTGGGCTAAGGTGCTGCAATTACCTTGCAATAACATCAGAGATGGTGCAAAGCCACGAGAGAAAACAGCAAGGGACAGGATGCCCAGAAAAGTGTCACCATCCCTGGAGCCATTTAAAAGATATGTAGGTGTGGTGCTTAGGAATAGGGTTTAGTGGTGGACTTGGCAGAGCTGGGTTAATGGTTGGACTCCATGATCTCAGAGATATTTTCCAACCAAAACAATTCTATGTTTCTGTGATTCTAAGGAGGCCATTACAGTTTCCTTCATTTTATCAGCATAACCAGGACTGAGCTTTGAGGCACCATCCTCACCTTCCTGCGGTGCAGTCATTTGGCTAGAGGTTGAAAAACCCGCCCTGAGAGCCTCAGTGTGAGGCAGAAGGACCTTCACTGCCCACTTTAGGGGTTATTCCAGGGGTAGATGTCCTTGTGGATGCATGAGCCTGCCCAGATTTCTTCTGCACCTTGACAAGGAGCCCTTGTGCCACAGCTGCACTGCTGGGGTGTTGCTGGACACAAGCTCCATGTGAAATGGCTCTCCTGTGTTAATTTGCGGAGCATCTCAGCACCTCTTATCACCATAGCTGAAAGTCTGAGGAGCAGCTACACAACCTGGGCTCCAGATCTTTATGTCTAGTGAGAACTGAGCCTCTCAGAACAGTTTACCCTAGGGGGGGAAAAAAAAAAAGAAAAAGAAAAATTTCTTTTACTTCCACACCCCTGTTGACCAAAAAAGTGTTTTGCTCATCTTGAAATCACACTCCCCAGCAGCTCTGTTAGCACCCCCGCCCAAGTGTCCCTTACATCCACTTTCCCCCCAAAAGGCAGGAAATCACTTAGAAAATATTTCCCAGGTTCCTTCCTGGCCAGAGGTCATCTCTGTGTCTCAGACCAGCAGGAATCACCATGTTCTCTGACACAAGAGCGGAGAAGGAAGATCTGTCCTGCCTATCCAGCACGGTGCTTTCAAGCTTGCGTTTTTTAGCTGCAACTCCACCCCGTGCTGGTGGGGAAGGGATCAGTTCCCACTGATCTCAGGAAAGGGAGGTCACGGGCTTTGCTTGATTAAATCACCACAAGCCAAAAG
The DNA here is from genome assembly GCA_013396755.1 of Sclerurus mexicanus. Taxonomy (NCBI): domain Eukaryota; kingdom Metazoa; phylum Chordata; class Aves; order Passeriformes; family Furnariidae; genus Sclerurus; species Sclerurus mexicanus. The sequence continues at coordinate 72,892 of VWZF01005546.1, read as the reverse complement.
GTTCTTTCTCTCACTCACGGAGAATTGCTCGGAGGCTGCTTAATTTGTTCCAAAAAAGCAAAGCAAAACAAAACAAAAAAACCAAACCCCAAGCCAAACAACCAACAGCACACACGGAAAAGCAGGTGTGTCTCGAGATCCTGGGAAAACAAAGGGCAGAGACCGAGGCAGGAGGTGACACTCGGATGGGAGGATTCCATCCCAGCACAAGAAGACAAGTTTGGAAAAGGCTAGTGAAGGACCAGCACTTGTCCTACAGGTATGGATGACGTGTGTGAAGTGTGACATTGTTTTAACCATTTGGGGAGGGTGAAGGAGGATTGAAGGAATTTTCAGGGCCGGATTCTGACAGTGTGGTGTGAGCTTTGCATCACCCGTAAACCCGCTGCGGGAGGACCGGTCGGCACGTGTTTCATTCTGCAGTGATTAGCTGGCAGCTCTCTGTAGGATGCTTTTGGCTTTTCAGGGTATGAATGATGCCATTCAAGTTTCTGACACGTGCTGCTGCCTGTTTGCTTGGCTAGTGAATGTTAATAGAGGTTATGATTAGTTCATTTTAAGCTGGGGGCTGCAGAGGTGAAGAGGGACGTGCATGGAAATGCCGTGCTAATCCAAACTGCATTTATTGCCTTCTAAGTCGTGCTCAACATTTCAGAGAAAAAAAAAAAATCAACGGCAATAGCATCCAAAATCTTTTTCCACTTCGTTTTATGCTTACAGTGGCCGGAATTTGCAATGCAGATACAGGCACTGTATTTTTGTCAACTGAATAGAACGGTGAGTTTGTTTCTTTTAAGAGCAATCTCTTGCATCTCCCTTCAGTTTCATATTGCTTCAGTGATATTTTCTGACAGGGGAGAGGGACTTGGGGCACCCATGTCCACAGGTCTTGGAGCATCACATTTATCTTGTTTCCATTCTTTTCTGTCTGTATTTTGAGCTGCTCAAATGAAAGCCAGTTTTATGGTGTTCTGTTGGAGCTGTGGAGTGTTGCTCCCAGTGCTCAGTGTTAGGGGGGATACAGGGATGCTTTTTGATGTTTCCACCTCTGTTGATGCCTATGTCCCCAAAAGCTCAGATCCATTTCCAAACATCTACATCTCCAAGCAGTATCCACTGTTTGCTTAAATGATCATGATTCAGAAATAAACACAGCTGCGGTATAACTTTGTACAACCTTGTTTCTCTCTTGCCATCCGTGGGAAAGCGATGCCCACCTGTGTGCACAAGGAACTTTTGGATTTGGGGAGAAAGGTGTTAATGTTTGAATACTGTAGCTCTCACTTTCAGTGACAGTTTTATGGGAGGCAACGAGCTTGTGACAGGCAAGGGAATAGCAAGGGTAAGGGTGTTGTGAATTTGAAAGCCCGAGGCTCCATTTTTCCTTCCTCCATCACTTGCTGTGATGAAAATGGTATTTCTCAACCCATAGATTTTCCTCTCATCCAGAAAATTCCTCATCATCACTTATGCTAGTCCTGCGATGTCTGGCAACATTGCAGAACAAAGTGATATATAAGGAAATTAAGGGGCAAATCTTTGGCATCTGCATAGCTGTGACACTTGACTGAATTCAGTGATGGCTCAGCCAGCTCAGAAGGAACCTGGTGTGAGTTTTTGGCATCTGTCCTTATTTGACTTCCTTAGATTTGTCTGGGTTTGCCTCCGGTGATCGAGGTTTAAGAAACAAACAAACAGAACATGCGTAGGCTCTGGGAAGATATCTTTGTCCTCATCTTCTTGGTTATTTTTATTTTTTTAACACCTTTCAGACAGGCTTAATAAAGCAGTTTTCCAACATCTGAATTGGAGACGTGGGAAATTCCTCAAACTAGGCAGAGCTTCCTCTCATTGTTATAACACAAAGGACCAGAGCAGCCTTTACTAGAGTTCCTTTTTTAACCCATTCATCCTGACCAAGAAAACCTCCCTGCTGCTGCTGCCACCACTCAGAGCTGCGATTCACAGTATGCCAGAAGACAGCAGACAGGCATGGATGTGAATTGCATCATCTATGAGGACATCATTAGTTTTGGGGCTGTATTTACACATCATCAATGAAATGCCCTTGCACTTGAAACTATTTGCTGCTGGAATTAATCTCAGCCTCGTGTGAGAATCATGGCTTCTTAAAGCAAGTGGGACGAACCTACAGTTAAACCAAACTCCTTGTGGAAAACCATTTCCAGTTTTCCATGAAACAGTGTCTTAGGACTGTGATCTCCAAGAGAGGTTCAACTGCAATTCATGAGCTGATCCAACATAATTGCATGACTATGCAGAGTTTATTCCTCAAATGATCTTGCATGTGGCTCATCCTGCCTATGGGCAGTTACCACCCTTCAGCTAATCTGATCCAGCACCTGCTGTGCTGGTAAGGGAGAAGCAGTTTGTCCCCCTTATCTGTGCTCAGCAACATCCTGAACGAGCACTGAGCCAGCACTGGGTGAGAGCAGGAACGGTGGAAGTTGTGAGAGTGGCCCTGGAGGGGTTGTATTCAGAACATGGATGAGACAGAAGGCACGAGGTGGGTGTGCAGCAACAGGGAAAATGCAAAAGAATATTTACAGTAGCTTTTTTCTCTCTGATGGAGAAATGGTCCAGTCCATGTTTGGTTTGGGGTTTGGTTTTGGTTGCTTTTTGGAACAGCTCCTGCAGAGCAGTCAACTCACTGTAGCAGGTTGTATAGTAATTGCAGTGCTGTATTTGTGTGTTATAATGCTGCTGAAATGGATTTTGTTAAAGAAGTTTTCACTACATTTGCAGCCTATTCTAAGGGCTTGTTACAATGGTGATCTGGGAGAGGTTTCACTCCAACAACCATCCCATGACACGGCATGGATGTTGTAACCTTAAATCTGCCATCTCTGCACCCAGTCCATATCTTTTCTCCAAACGTGCCTTTATTCCTATGGAAGTCTGCCATGAATTCTGCCCCAAAGCCTTCCCCTCTCCATCATAATTCCCATCTGAGCAAGCCAAACAAGAGGGACGTGCTGGGTCTGGCTGGGATGGAGCTAACCTTCTTCATAAGGTGCTGTGTTTTGGATTTGTGGTTGGAACAGTGTTGATAGCACACCAGTGTTTTGGCTATTGCTGAGCAGTGCTTGCAGGGCATCCAGGCTTTCTCTTTTTTCCACTGACTGTAGTGAGTGGGTTGGGAGCATCTACAGCCAGAAAAGCTGACTCAAATTCGCAGAAAGGATGTTTCAAACCATTTAACATCATGTTCAGCAATAAAAAGAGGAGTGGGGGTCAGGGTGGTCTTTCAAAGTGGCCATTGCCTGGAGACTTTCTGAATATACATTTGCTTGTGGCAGGCGGTGAAACATTGTTTTCACATCACTTTTTTTCCCCTTTCATCCTTATTTCCCTTATTAACCTTTATTTTTCTCAAACCACCAGTTTTCTCAGTTTTTCTCTTCCTGTTCTCTTCTCTCTTCCGCTGGCAGATGAGGAGTAAGTGAATGGCTGTGTGGATGCTTAGATTCAAACCAGGGTCAACCCACCACAACAGAATATGTAGCCCACCCTTTAGACACCTTCCAATGGACCACTTTTGAATAAACAGAATGGTTTTCCCTGCCCAGAAAGAAAAACCTCTTTAACTCCCTTGTGTCATCTCAATCTGATTTACACAAGGTAATACTTGTTTCAGGAAGAACTCAAAGGTCACTTAATATTGACCACTCCTGGCATTGAAATCCTTCATTCTGGATGAGAGGGGAGCAGAGTCTCATTTGCCTTTTAGGTATTTCCACAGGTTTTGTTTTATGAGACCATTAGCGCAAGTACCGATGGGTTTTTCCTGCCTCGGGGTCTCTCTAAACACCCTGTGAGGCAGAGGCAGCTAAGACCACCCTTGTCTGGCAGCAGAGCACTGAAGCACAGAGATGGCAAGGGCCTGATTACAAGGCTGGCTACTGCCAACCCAGGCTCTGCTTAAACCCACCTCAATGGGAAAGAAATGCTGTGACAGACCAGGTTTGAGGACGCCTCTGAGTAGCAGAGCTGTATGTATTCCCCATTTAAATCTTAATAAGAAATATTAATTTCCAAATGCCTTCCCTCAAAACATAATAGAGCTGTGATCTAGTATGTAATTTACTGTCCTCGGAAATGCCTCAAAACGGCAGAGTTTCCCCCAATTGTTCATGCACAGAGGAAAAGCTCTACTAGAGTTCCTGCTTCGGCTCAGTCCTGTGACCACAGGCTCGGCCCTCCATGACCATCAGGCTGAGTATGTGAAAACCATCTTCATTCCAAAGATGTCCCTACGTGCTTTATGACAGGCTATTCACAATGTGCCCCTTGCTCCTGAAACTGTTTCACTGTTTGTTCTTGAGACAGAAATTCCTTAAATTCCTGCAGGCATCCCTAAAATTTGGGTTGACTGGTCCTGTGTCTGAGATCCCAGATGGGTCTGTGCATGCCTCAAGTCTCTCTGGCTGTAAAACAGGACTGATGGCACTTCCTTCCTTCCTTCCTTCCCCTTGTTATCCATCCTGTTTCATGTATATGGCTTAAAAAACTCCGATTGATGTTCATAACTACTGTCCCTTATTGCAGTAATGACATACAAGGTGTTAAAATAATAGAATCACAGAATGGTTTGGGTTGGAAGGGACCTAAAAGCTCATCTGGTTTCAACCCCCCTGCCTCCCACTGCAGGGACACCTTCCACTATTCCAGGTTGCTCCAAGCCCCATCCAACCTGGCCTTGGACACTTCCAGGGATGGGGCATCCACAACTTCTCTGGGCAACCTGTTCCAGGGCCTCACCACCTTCACAGTAAATAATTTCTTCCTAATAGTTAATCTAAACCTACCCTCTGTTAGTTTAAAGCCATTCTTCCTTGCCCTTTCACTCCATGTCCTTGTCAAAAATCCCTCACCAGCTCTCTTGGAGCCTCTTTAGGTTCTGAAAGGGGCTTTAATGTTTCCCTAAAGCCTTCTCTTTCCCATGGCTGAACAGACCGAGCTCTCTCAACCCATTTTTATAGGGGATGTGCTCTGTGTTGTTACTGAAAAATCTGCCTTCAAAGCTGCCTGCTCTTTTCCTAAATGCCTTATTTCTGGGCAGCCTTGCACTGGTTGCTCCAGCACTGTTCCAGCATCATAGTACCAAACTTAGCAAAAGCTTAATCCACCTGACAGCAGTTAATGGAAGCTTCCCTTGTTCCTAATAAGTACAGGTGCTTTTGGGGGGTGTTGAAGCAGAGGAAATTCCTACTGAAGTAAGACCTAGATTGCCTGTACAGTCAGCAGAGAGAAACACAAGGGCTTCTGAAGGCTCGTTGTGGGAGATGCCACCAAAGCAGCACCAACCTCCTCCCCCTGAGGGCAGAAGAGCTGAAGAATATTCCTGTTCTTGAAATGCAGGATTTACCTTAGGCCATGATAGGATTAGGAGGAACACCTGTCACAGCATGAGTTAACCCTGGGACTATCTGCCGGGCACAGCTCCCCTCCACGTGCCTGAACTCTCCTTTTCTCTCTAAACAAGGCAGCCCAGGCTGTGCTGCTGACTGGGAATGGTCCCTGGCCCATGGTGCTGTTTGAATCATTTCTGTGAGTCTCGGCGTTGGCTGAGACACACAACATGCTCACTGTGGACTAGATCTCCTAGAAAAACAGGGTAGAAAGAGACCCCAGCAGGTCATCTACTCAAGCCCTGCATCTTGTGTTTGTTGAAGTTCTCTGAAGGCACCAGGAGCTGGATAAATGCCATTCCACTGCCCGGATCAGTGTTGTATCTCATGAGCAAGTCTGCCATCAGGTGCAGGTTATCTTTGTCTTTTTATGCCATGTGAGCCCAACAAGCACCCTAGGGGTTCACAAGGCAGGATCGTCCTCGGTCTCAGCCTGAAATGTGATGTAATTTTGAATCAGGACAAACATGACTGAAATCTACCGTTCCTTGAAGTCTTCTGAACATCAGTAAAATAAAATAGTCCCATCTGTGTTAATGATATGTTTTGATCTCACACATAATGTCACTGTTGAAGATACGAGAATTCTAGTGATTTTGAAAACATTATAGACAAGTGTAACCTTCAAAGAAGTTAAATATTAGTACTGTTTAGCCTTTCTAAGTTATCTTGTGCTCTGGAAGACAGACCAGTACAAAAGCAGTAAGGCTGGAAGTGAAATCAGTGGAATGAAATATAAACAATTATTTTTTCTCTCAGGCTTGATCATTGCAAAAGGGAATTAAGAGATATGGACAACAAAGACCTGCCTTCAGCAGTCTAGGGTGTTTTGCTCCATTTGTATGATTCTGTGTGGAAAAGGTGGATGCTATTTTGTACTTCTACATTTTTATTGCTAGGTGTGACAGGGCAGGCCCTCAGGCAGGAAACTCCCGCTGTCCAGAGCGGGATTATACAAACCCCAAATGGCTGACACCTACACAACTTACAGGAGTTTCCTATACAGCCAGCTGTGCTTACAGCAATAACAGGAAAAAAAATCAAGAGGTTAATAAAGTGAAATGAGCAGGAAGCATGCAGTCATCAGACTTTCTAGTACTTCAGTCTATAGAAGTAACCCGTGTCTGGCCTGACTTAGGGACCCAATCCAAAACTCATTGAAGCCCATGGAAATTCCGCTGCAACGGATGTTGTTAGACCTCACTCTCCACTGTATTGATATGGGAGTACATGGAGGGTTCCACCTTCCCTGTACTCACACGGTGCTGAGCTTCAAATATCTTGTTTTATTACTTCTGTCTGTGAGATAAGCCTGCACCAAACTGCAAATACTCCAAAGAGCATGAGGAGAAGAAGGGAAAGTTCGTGATTACATCCCTTCTCTCATCTCAGTCATCAGAGGTGAAAAAATGTCTGCTGGTGTGTGCTTTTCCACCTTTTTCCAGCCTTTCAAAACATGTAATACCCAGCTGCATGCAAAGAGCTGGAATACCACGGTGGAACTGTTTAGTTTCTCTTTTCTTTTTGGATTTTTCCTTATATAAACTTCAGCATGAAGGTCAAGCAGGAGCCCTTATCTGGAGTTGAGAAAAACCTCCTGAGCAGAGGTGAGAAAGAAATGTCAGGAAGAAGACAAGCGATGGGCAGGGCTTTCTTTTTCCAGTAAAGTGCTGATTTAAAGGCCATTTCACTTTGGTTTCAGCTATCAGTGTTTTCAGCCTGGCATAATTACGTGCCATTTGGCATGGGGAGCATTGTTCCCTTCACTTATGAGTGCCAGGACATCTGTTTGCACACAACTAACAAAAATAAGAGTTGCCCCCACCCCCCTACTCCCTCTATAAACAATACCTCTGCTCATGTCCTAGAGATCCCTGAGCATCCCATCAGGCTCAGCCCCCTGCTCCTTGATAGGCGCAAAACTGGAATAACACAGTTGCTCAAACATCACAGAGAAAGCATGTCACAGCCTGTTTATTGCCTGTTTGAATCCTTATCACTAAGCTGTTCAGTTTGGAGTCCTTGATTAATTTGTGTTTATTTTATTTTTGTTCTCATTCAGATGTGTTATCTAAGGTCAGTGCAACTTCCCTTGTCCCCCCTTTCCCTTTTAGCCAACTCTCCCATGAAATATTGTTGTGCCTGGGTGTGTATTTCTTAAAGGCATTGTGCGTTTTCGGTCTGAAACAAACATTGTCTGATCATCCAGCTTATTACGCACTACCCAAAGGTCATGCTTTATGCAGAGAAAGGAAAGCTCTTCTGTTTTGGCTGAGGAATAACAAACTAGACAGGCACTGAAAACAAGGCTTTAGTCCCAGAGAGGGAGCCTCTGAAAAAATGTAGCTGTTTGAAAAGGGTAAACCGAGGCTTGGTTGCTATAGACTATTGGGCAACCATGGAGCCAGACTGTGCTGTGCCCGTCACGTATCATTCCCTTCACACCTTCCAGCCTTTAGCAGCTTTTGGCTCCTCTCTCCCTGTGTCCTTCACCTCCACAGGTCTCACGACACCATAAGCCTTTCAACCAAAATAACTAAAGGGAGGCAGAGCTGTTTAAGATGCAGGAAAATGTTGGCATGGAGACAACTGAGCTTAATTAAGTTCAAGAAAGATACAGCCCAATTGGAAACATGCAGAACAAATACCAAAGAGGTGGGAGGACTGCTGTGCTAGAATGGCATAGGACTCTTCAGCCTAGACAGCTGATGGGGTATGTAAAAGCGATGTATGCTGATATGAAGCCATGTAGAAAATATGCATTATCCAGTTTGACAAAGAAGGACCAAACCCGACGCTAAGAGAAGCAGATTCAAAGCAAACAAAGGAATCCAGATCTCCTTGCTCCTGGGCATTACGGACACAGGACACTCCCCTAGGTTTTCTTTCAATTTACTTAATTTGTGTCATCTTGATAGGCCATTAGGGTTGTTAAACACCAAAGACTTGCTTTTGCCCCCAGAAGTCCCTGTACCTCTGATGCCCAGAAGTGGCAGGAACATTCTGAAGATGTGCTGCTCCAAATTTACTTCACTTTTGTAAAACTCTTCCCAAGGACCTCTGCTATAGCCCATGTTGGATACGAATCAACTGGGCTAGAGAATCCTTGGGTCCAACCAAGGGCAAATCTGCTCATGGCATTAAGCAACTAGTACCCATCAGAAAGGATGGGAAATGGTCTCCCTCTGTGAACAGAGGATTAAAGGCACGGAATTAAAGGCTTTTACAGAGAGACTTGACACAAACCTTTAAGGCAGAATACAGCAGGCTGACCACACAAGGGGCTTATGGCCTCGGTGACCAGGACGTGTCCTACAGCCCAAGGAGAGGGCCAAGAGCTGAGGCTATGGACTGACATTCACCTCACAAAGGACTCTGCTGGTTGAAAACATGTTGTGCCTGCAGAGTTGTTTGTTATCCTCTTCCTGCTTGTGCCAAAGGTGCGTTCATTTCCGCTTCTGCACAAGAGCAGCCACATTCCCAGACACAGAATATAGAAAAGTTTCAGCCAACAGCAACAAAATACCTTTATCTGGGATAGCTGCATGGAGATGGATAACTCTGTATTCTGACACAGAAATACTTGTTCCAACTTCTGCATTTATAACCCCTTACCAAAGAAATCACTGCAGGGTGAGCATCTCTTTAGGTCCCCTCATCAGTTCTTTATAGACATTGACAAGATCCTGCTCTGCCTTTCCTCTTTCAGGCTAAGGAGTCGCAGCTCTCTCAGCTTCCCCCTGGTATGACAGATGATCCAGCTCCCTAATCAACTTCATGGCCCTTTGCTGGACTCTCCGTTATGTCTATGTCTCTCTTGTACTGGGTAGCCTGGGAGCTGGACACTGTGCTTAAGATGCATCCAGAACCAGAAAATCTTCCCATCTTTTAGTCTGATATCAAATGAGAAATGTTATCTCAAAGGCTCTAGAAAGAAGACGTGGCTGGGCAGGATAAAAGAGGCTTCCAAATGTGTCCAGAGTGGATGGGTCAAACAGAAGGATAAGGTGGAATAGGCCAGGTTCTGCTGGGTGGAGAGAGGTGACCTGAGCTAGGGAATCCAAGTAAGGAGACACAGGTCTGTGAGAACGTCTACAGAAGCAGCCTGGCCACCAGACATGAGCTCCCAAACCCTGCTGCGAGGGGTTATACAGTGTGCCAACAATGTATTTCTGTCTCTGGTAGAACCCAGATGTCTCTGTATCATGCTACACTGGTAAGTAAGGCTGTAAAAACCATGAGCTATGTGGGCATCACCTCCCTGCTAAAGATGGCCTTCGTATCCAAACACAGCGACAGGGCTGTAAGTGCAGGTGAATTGTAACCTAGCCTGTGAAAGAGGCCAGCCAGACGTCCAGCACTGGCATGATACTTTCCCAGACAGGTCAGCTGGCCAGAACATGGGACAGTGCTCGTTCTGTGCCAAATGTGGCAGAGTGTTTCTCACCTTCCTTCTTCCCTGAGTTAATGCTTACCCAGTAACTATGGCAGTTGATGCTTATTCATCCAAGAACACCCTCACTGATCCAGCAGATTGCTGTTCTCCAGTGACAAGGAGTAAGTCCAGCTGTGAACCGTTCTGGGAGGGCTAGGACAGCATTCCAGGGCTGGCTGGCCCTGTCCAGAATATGTTAAAATGTCCATGGAAAGTTCTGTGGGCTGCTCTCAGAGCACTAGGAATGCCTGAAGGATGTGGTAATTTGGCCATTCAGACAGGCTCTCAGTCATCTGGCTGTGGTTCCTATTCCAGCTACTGTGCCCTGCAAACACAAGTCCTGCAGAGCTGTTTAATCCTTGCAAGAAGTTCTGCTTAGTCACGGTGTGATTCAAGCCTGATCCACAGATGGCTGGGCTTGAATTATTTTCATTTTCCATGTAGACTATTTGGGTATGTAAAAAAGTCATCACCAATTCACAGGAAAGCTTACAGAGGAATAGAAAAGTCATAGGTCAAGAAGGAAAAGTATATATTTAGTGAACAAGGATGGAAAATGTGAGTTGATATAGAAAAGGGTGTGAACCAGAGCCCTCCTCTGGAAATATTATTTTGGGGAAATCCTAGGTAAAGCTGTAGGTACAGTTTACCTCCTCTGTGCTTAAACTGGTGGCAATATTGTGCTGCAAAGGTCCAGAAAGGAATTCCTTAACTTTTCTAAGATAGAATCATAGAAACATTAGATTGGAAAAGACCTCTAAAATCATCAAGTACAACCATTAACCCAACACTGCCAAATCCACCACTAAAACATATCCCTAAGTGCCACATTTCCATGTTTTTAAAATACTTCCAGGAACAGTGATTATAGCACTTCCCTTGGCAGCCTCTTCCAATGCTTGACCACCCTCTAAGTGAAGAATTTTTTCCCAGTATTCAATCTAAACTTCCCCTAGAGCAACTTAAGGCCATTTTCTCTTGTCATATTTCTTGTTACCTGGGAGAAGAGAGTGATCTCCTTTCAGTGGTAGAGTGAGAAGGTCCCCCACAAGCCTCCTTCTCTCCAGGCTGAGCCTCCCTCGGCTCCCTCAGCTGCTCCTCTCAGGACTTTTGCTCCAGACTTTTCCCCAGCTCCATTGCCCTTTCCAGGACATGCTCCAGCACCTCAGTGTCTTTCTTGTAGTGAGGGGTCCAAAACTGAGCAGAGAATTCAAGGTGTCTCACCAGTGCCCAGCACGGAGGGAGGGTCACTGTCCTGGTCGGTCCAAACACAGCTCTGAGAACACAGGTCAGTGATCTTGCACACCTCCTCTGAATCTCTTTGGATTCATTCATTGCACAAACTGAAAAACTGCAGAGAAACAGAGGTAATTGGAGGAGAGAAACAAACAATCTACCTGGCACGCCATTGCCACAAACTCACATGGAGGTAGAATCAAAGGCTCTCTTTCGTTTCAGCAATTTACAGAAATGCTTGTTCTTAAAAAGCTCCACCGAAGGGATCTTTGCAAATGCCCAGGGTAGCCCAATTCAGTGCTTCTAAATGTTACAATTACACATTTTCCATAATCACCAACATATTTATCTTTGCTTCAGATTATGTGACTTCACATCATCCTTTACCCAGCTGTCACTGTGAACATCCATGTCAGTCCTCTACCAAACGACAAACTGTTGTGTCCATACCTGAGTCTCGTCCCATCTAAACTGCATAACCTGTTTGCAAGATTATGCTCTGCTCTTGTCTTAGCATTCACAAGGCTCTCCTTTGGTTGTTCTCCAAAACAGGAACATCCGGACACAGCGCTCCAGCCAAAACATCAACAGCATCACGTAGAGCACTTCTGTTATCTCCCAGGTCTTAAATGAAAACTATTTGATAAAAAATGCTAAGAATGAGATTTGCCTTATTTCAAACATCACCACAATGACTTTAGGTGGCAATGTCTTAGGACTCCCTCCAGAGTCTTTTCTGCAAGACTGAAGTGGGCAAAACTAACTAAAGTCATGTGATAGAGATAATAAATGAAACCCCAGGCACTGTCAGATTTACTCCAAAGTAATTTACCTATTAGCTCCAATATCCTGTCCTCACATTTTTAAAACACATCTTTGAGCGGCTGAACATTCAAAATTCAGCCTCAAAACTAGTAAGAATTGCAAATGGTGTAAGAACCTGCAGCGTTGCATCCAGCTTCTGAGAGCTTCTGGCATCTTTTTCTGTATTTGAATACTAGTGACAGTGGGATTTGGTTACACAAATTGCTTAGGTTGGATTCTAGAGATGAGACTGAAGTGTTAAGGGCCAGGACTGGAACGAAGATGGGTGAGTCAAGAGAGCTGTGTGTCAACTTAATTTCTAAGTTGTTTTCTCGTTAACTTTCGTTTTGAACAGTATCTCTCAGGTTGCACCCGTGTGGGAACATTACCCTGGTCTATTTTGTTCAGGCCAGATGAAATGTGTTCCTGTGCTTTTGTAACCGCACCTTTCCAGTGAATTGCAGGATCTGCATAGCTCTGCCTTGTTTTGGATGAGTGCTCCTCATTCAGAGCAGGTGTCCTCTACACACCTTTTGCTTGCTTTTTTAAGCCTCTGAAGGTTAAGTGCAGTCTCGGATGTTTAGACAAAAAAATGCTCTAGGACCGAAACTTGAAAACTTTAAAATCCAGGAAGTTCATGGTTTCTGGTGACATGACAGTATATGATGAATGAGTACAGGAAAAAACATCAGGATGATCAGGACATCCCCTGTGCTCGCATACCAAGTTGATTACATACCTAAAGCTCTGGCATTGTGTAATTTTTGCATTCTCCTGCAAAGTAAACCAAGATTTCTCATACCTTTAGGCTGCAGTTTGATGATACAATGTCTTGAGCAGAAACCCTCTTTTAAGAAAGCCTTGCTGACCTTCTTTCCCATTCCCACACCCCAAGGCGCTGCTGGTTAAAATTTATTGAAAGCCACGGCAATACCAAAAAGAAAGCACTGAAAAAAGGAGGGGGCAGGGGGAAGGAGAGTTTAACTCAGACCAGTTTCCCAGGCAAGTGCTGGCAATGTGGAAGGTGTGAATCCACCACAGCTAACCCAGTCTAAGCCAAGCCTGTCCCACACCTCAGCCTCTGAGCTGGCACTGATGCTTATCTAAACCTGCAAGCAGTCAGCCAGCAGAGCAATACTGGGTAAAGTGATGCAGCTTTTCCTGTAGGGATGGACCATGGACTCTTGTTGAACAGCTTGCCAGGGCAGAAGGGAAGAGGTCCTCCTTGTCTTTGCCCTCCTGCCTTGTCTGCCAACCCCTGCTCCTTCCCCATTCCCTGCTTGGGGCCACCGATCCACTCCTCTCCTAGTTCTGGCCCTGGCACTCACTGGACCTTTCCTTTTTGAAGCTGATTAGACGCACTCAGATAAAAGCAGTCTCGACACTTTACTGCTGCTTTAGTTTCCTGCAGGGACAGAGTGTTAAAATGGCTAGGAGAAGAGTCTGGAAAGCATCAGCACAAGGCTATCAATAAAACCTGTCGGCAGAGGGAGGGGTGGTGGCATTTAGTGCCATGGATGTAGCCTTGGTTTTCTGCTTGTTCAGATTCCTGAACCAGCTTGAGTGGCCAATAAATCGCCCGATGCCAGCACAACAGTGAAGACGTGCTGTAAGGGCAACGAGAGCATCAGTCATGCCAATTTAATCACCTTAAAACTGCTGCAAAAGGCTGAGGTCTGACTCACCACATTGCAAAGGGCAGCAGGTGACCAGCTTTGCAGACAGTGGAACAGACCTATCTCATGAGTTTATCACTGCTTAAAAAAATAATCCCCCACAACGTGACCTTAATCCCAGGCCTTTCCACAGACATTACAAGAGCTCAGTGTGTCACCGCCTTGAACACTGCTGTGGAAACAAACTCCATTGATAAACTGGCTGTGTTCAAACACTGTACAGAGAAGGGCTCCATTGTTATTTGGACAGATGTCCCCTGTTTGTGCAGCGGGTTCCTGGCTCCAGATTTTGTTCAAGGTAGAAACATACATAACACATCAGAGTTTCCCATGTTTTCTTGGAATTTCCCGCTCTTCCGCACCTTTCACAGTAGCCATCAGAGCCATAGGTCTGCACCTCTCTTCAGCTTCTGCAAGGGCATAAACATGTGTCCCTAGAGCCTTCCAGGACCAGCCCACAATGAGCATGCTGCCAGCTCAGGTAGGGAAATCTTCAGGGTTTTCCTCCTTTATAATTTAAGTTGAAGTCCGCAAACATTTTGCCATAGCTATAAAACATGATATTGCTGCTGTCAGTCCTCAACACCCTCTTTTGTTAGAACAAAGCAGGTGAGTAACAGCCACGGAACTAGTTAGTCCACTAATCTGCAGATAAGACACTGGAGGACTCCGATCAGTGCAGGGGGAAATAATGAGTACTACCTGATGAATGGTATCAGGAAGTATCTCCTCTTAAAATGCCTTGTGGGTTTTCTGCAGTGGCATATCTGCTCAGCCTCACACTTGAAATTTGAGTGCAGGCTCTAGAGACAACTTTTCTGGGCAGCAAAAACTTGTTCAACTAATTAGACAAGTTCCTGTGTCTTAATTTCTCTCTGAGAGAGCAGCCTGGGCTGTAATAGAAAGCAGAGGAGGTTTAAGATGGATCTAATTAGAAGATCTCTTTGAACCACCTGAGAAGGTAAATCATATTATATCTCTGGGTATTGTCTTTATTTTCTAAAATGTATGATGGTAACTATTGTGCTGAGTGGATTTGCAAGAGAGGGTGTGATTATTTTACAACATTCATGAAAAAGAGAAGCCTGAAGAAAAAGTAAAAAGAAGGTCATGTAGCTCGCCTGTGTCCTGGGTTGAAGTGAGACCTTGTTATTTACCTCTAGGAATCGTCTGCATTTTAGAATTAACTTTAAACAATATTTTCCAGCCTGAATGTTGTGGAGAACAAGAGATTCTGTAGCAAATTTGGGCTTCTTTAGCTCTCTGGGGCTTTATAAGTTGAAGTTACTTATTGCATCCCAGGGGACAGGTTGTATGAGAAATGAGGAGTGTGTCCACACTTGTGCTTTTCCCACTGAAGGCAGACAGATAACTGAGAATTTGCTCACTGAAGGCAGATAGATAACTGAGAATTTGCTCACTGAAAAATTTACAACAGTGCTGTATTCATTAAGTGGTTAAATGAATGAGGGGAACAGCTGCATTACTTATGAAGAACATTAATACTTTTTCCCGTTTTCAATTTGATATTTGTTTGCTGCTTTTCTAGCTTTCTAGATCCTGGTTTGGGATGTTTTGGAGTTTTAAATAGCTGTCAAGCCCGAGTAGCAGCACAGTTCTCATTGCATGAGTTGTCCTCTCTATGGTGTCTTACATTTATGACTAACAGGGCATTTGCTCTCAGCCACATGATCACACAAAGGATGTGTGTGAAAATCGAGGTGATCCACAACATTTAAATATGAACACAAGTTTGGGAACAGTGCAAAAGATACATGCAAAACTGTACCAGATGTTGTTTAGCCCCATCATAAATTTTGTTTAATGACCTTTTTCCCCTTTCAATTGTCTTTTTCATCAACCCGTCACCTATGTGATACAAGTTCTTTGTACAGATTAAGCTGTTTTACCATACACTGTGAGCATGTGCTGCATGTGCAAAGCTACCAGAAACCTTTGTTTTGTTATTAAGTCATGTCACTATCTCAGGGACAGCTTATAATATTTTTCTCTTGATCCACTTTGATCAATCATGGTCTTGGGATCAGCCAGATCCGTGGAAGTCTTGAGTTACAAGTGGATGATGTCTCCAGAATAGAAATACAGTATCTTTTGTAGAATCCTGGATATACTGGCAGACATATCCAGGAAACTGAAAAAACTTTTCCCTAATTTTTGTTTTGCTTGGTTGGCTTTTGTTTTGTTTCGTTTCCCAATTGTGCCAGGCATTTATCCAGTGGATAAATTAGAAAAAAACACCTTGTAACAGTCTATTTTTTAATAGATTTTAGGGTGGAGTGGGAAGATATTCTGAATCACTGTGATGTCCTGCTTGTCCTGCTTTCTGCTGGTTATTGCTGTGTAGGAATATAAGAGCAGCTATACCGTGTTAGCTCAAATGTCTAGATAACAGCATTTCCTTGCTCTCTCTCTTTTTGTTTTGCTTTTATTTTTTTATGTTGTTTTCTTCTGTCTTGGTTTTGGTTTTTCCCTCTGTTGCTGTCCTAAAATACCTTAAAATTAATTTTCCTTTTTTAATTACATCTCATAATTCAACTGACATTTCTGCAGACCCCAATTCTGAGTGGTGACAGTCAGTTCAGAGCCCACCACAGAATGCATAATGTCACTATCATTTCTTTCTACCTTACACTTACCAGTGCTGAATTTCATGAACTTCATGATCTAGTCACTCAGTATCCTGTGGCCCCAATGTAGATCTTCACAGGCAGACTTTTTCAATCATGTAAAGTTTTCCACAGTGTTGTATCACTGACCACTGCCTTTTCCAGGCCACTTGAGAACAGAGGGTAAGATACAGGCTTGCACCATGTCCCTGCTCTGGTGATGACATCTCTAGATTTGAATAAGTTATTCCTACTTTTGTCTCCTCTGTTTTCCCCAGGTCAGTATCCAGGCGAAATCTCACCCCAGATGGATCTCTCTAAGAACCACATTTGGTGATAAATCCCTGCTGGATACCCACGTTTGTGACCTCAAGTGCATGCTTGGCTATAACTCATTGCCATCCTCTTCTAATTCACAAGGTGAGACCACAGATCTTTTCCATATTATAATTTTCTGTCATGGTCTCTTCTGAGCTGAAAAGTCACAGCAAAGTTCCCTGCTTGCTTGGTAGCACCAGGTCTGATATGCAATAGTGGCAGTAAGCAGCCACTGCCAATATTAGTTATCATCTCAGGAGGTGCAGATTTTTCTGCTTTCACCTTGTGATTCGCAGCCTCGGAAAGCCTGAGTTTGGGTGAACAGCCTTTTCAGTGCAAAAAGATCATAATTTTACAAAAGCTCATGGCTTTAATCAGGCTGGTGTTATCCACTCAGATACTGTTCAGTACTATTCTTAGAGTCTTTTCTTGGTGCTTTCAGTTCTTAAAATGATTTTCATAATCTGGGTTATGCCTTTTTCTGTAGCTCACTGCTAGCTATTATTTCTGGAGCTAGGGAAGTGCTTTGTTAGGAATAGCCAGAAAGTGCATATTCATAGCAAAATATGTACTTTTTTAATGTATTCTTCACCTCCTATTTTTCTATTGCCTTTGGTTGCACAAATGTGGCAGCAGCTGTTATAAGGGTCCATGCTTGTTTTACCTCGCCCTTTATGTTTTGCCATCCAATCTACTGTGTGAGGAAATTAGCTGAGGTGTTAATTAGCTGGAAAAAGTTATTTTTTCCTGGGTTTTGATTTCAGGCACCACATTATATTCTAGCGTGTTGGAATTCTTGGGTTCCAGGTTACTTATTTGTTAACTTTATGTCCTGGCTGTGCATTTCCAAGCCACCACTGTAAGGAATATTTGAAGACCCAAAGTCAACTTTTTTCATGGCAGATGAATTTCCAGCACCTCATTTGTCTCTGTTAGGAATTTCTCAGGACTCTGCTTTCTCCAAGCAATTTCTTTCTTTTATTTTCAGTAGGTACAGCCAATATGAAAAAAAAAAAAAAGGATATATGAGAGAAATAGTCTGACGGCAGTGGCAGAGGAATAATTACAGGGCTTATTATGTGCCCTGTCTTGGATGGAGTAAACAGGCAGAGTGTGCTGAAGGAGTCTGAACACACTGTTTGAGTAAAGTGTGCTGGTATTTCCTACTGGGTGAGTCAGCTGAAAATTCCCTTTTGTTTCATTGTCTTTTCAGGTCACACAGCAAAGTCACTGGACAAAATGCCATCCCCCATCACTGCAGGTCTCCTCTGCCTGTTTCTGCTGGTCTCGGCTTGCTGCCAGACATCACAGGGCTCAAACTTCAAACCATTACCATATGTAGTGAGTATTCATTCCCAGAGCCATTAGTTTTCACTTGGTCTCTGCTTGTAGCACCCTGATGCTCTCCTTTACATCCACAAAACCTTGGAGGAAGTCAGGATAAGACCAGGTGTAAAAACTGAACACAGAATGTGTGAAAGAGATGGAGAAATCCATGAACTGGGCTATTGTTGCTCCCCATGCTTAAAGAGTCTCCAGAAGGCACTGAAAAAACCACTTTTGGTTTCTTACCTGTGTTAATCTGCAAGGGAATTCAATTGCTGTCCCTGGAGCTAAGCCTAGGTAATGTGGGCTAAGCTAAGCCCAGTTATGTGGGCATTGCTGATGGAATTCACCCAGCCTATGACAGACGGCTCAAATATATCTTGCCTAGAAGTGAAGCGTCAAGAAAACCAGCTCAGGCACAAAGGTGTTTACAGGTAGGTGACAGGAGTTTCACCACTGTCTTGAGAGTAGGACAAGTCCACAAGACCAAAATGCCACTACTGAGTGATTTGTGTTCAAATGCTGCTCTTGGACACAGATTTCACTTCAGTTTCCCACTTTCTTGACAATCCTCACATACCTCTTTTGCTTCATTGATAGTGTGAATTATGAAAAGCTGTTTTGTGCTTCATCCTGTATATGGGTTTGTTAGCAGACAGTTTCTGTACAAATAGTCCCTAACAAAAAAGGACAGAAGAGGGACAGAGAAACCAAGTTCATGGAAGCTAATATAGTCTGGTAAATAAAACTAGTCTAAAAATCTACCAACTCTTCTTCATCACAATAATTATTAGACCAGAAAATACTTCTTTTGTCTTCTCCATTGTGAGAGAATGGGAGAACCTGCTTTTTAGAGTAGGCTGAAAAAAAAGAAAACATGAAGAAGAAGGTAGAAACTCCCTAAGCTGTTTCTACCACTATCCCCAATCTTGTTAAACCAAGATATGTCTTGTTCCAGCAGCCTCACCTGCACTTCAGCAGATGTCTAATAGTGACCAAGTATCTTGTTTGGTCTGTTCTTTTCGAGCTGCCACCATCTCAGCACTTGGGAGTTTTCACGAAAAAAGCAACTTTTTTTTTTTTTTAAAGCATCACTGACCCATGGTACACCCTGCAAATGAGTCATTATTTAATGGTGTGAAATATGTGAAGCATTTAGGAACATAGCAATACCCTGCAGTTGTTTGGGACAATAATTGAAAAAGGAAACCACTGAGTCCAAACCTGGAGCAAGATGCGGATCGCAGTGGGATTTCTGTAATTCTTTCAGCCAACCTCTAACGTGCAGGTCGTGCCCCAGCAGCGCAAAAAATGCCAGCGCGCCTTGGGATCTTCACTCCAGCACAGCTGCGACGCAAAGCCCAGCTCTAATCACACACCAGATGGTTCCTTTATGTAAAGAGATGACTTAAGAGTTGCCAAGCTATTCACCCTTTCTGTAAATAAAGGTTTCAGTAGGAATCAAGAAACTGGCAAAGCTGCAAATTTCCTGCCTGCGTCTGTGCTTGTTCTTTAGCCTTTCTTGCTAACGGTGGTGCCAATGTATTTTTAGGGCACGATTAAAAGAGATAAGATGGTCTGCATCTCACTTGGCTGCAGCCTGTGTAAACCAGTCAGACTGAAATCGTGGCACCACTGCCCTGGTCAACTCATGGCCCCAAAGTAGCTGAGCTGGCAACTGAGCTGGAGCCAAGACTTTTCAATCCCCTTTCTTCTCCTACTCAGACTGGCTTTGCTGGTGCAGAGATGGAAGCTCAGAGCAAAGAGGAAAGAAAAGAGTGATGAGAGTCCAGTTTCTGGGTTCAAAGGCCAAGTGGCCAGGTTTCCTAAGCAGTTCACAAGGCTGGCCCAGCACTAAGTGCACTGTATCAGCCCCATAGCAGGGATTGCAGCTCAGACACAGAAATCTTTTTAAGCTAGGGCAGTTACCTCGAAGAGATATGCAAAGAGGCATCTGCAAACTCAATACATCCCTCAGCTGGTGTTTAACCCTTCCCACTTGGAAGATAGAAATATTCTGTTTAAAGAGGAAGATGGGGTGGGAGGTTGGAGGGGTGTGGCCAAAGTTAGTGAGAAAAAATTATCTATGTCAGTATTTTCTTCACTAATTTCTTTTGCCAACAGCAGCATCTAAAGCTTTACTTTGTTTTTCTCACAGAACTTTGCTTTTTTTTTTTTCCCCACAGATTGACAGCACACTAGGAGAGGAAAGCTTCCATCCAGATATGCAAAGGCAGAAGCGAAACAGTACGTACACAAACGTATGGTAACAGAGGAGGTTCCCAGTAAACCAAAGGTGAAATCACTGTTAGGGACAGTATCTCGTGATGTACTGAACTGGGAACACCAAAGGGAAAGTGCTGTTGTGCTTTAACCCCATCTAAGCAGCACAGTGCCACTCACTCTCCCTCAGTGGGAAGTGGAACAGCATCAGAAGGATAAAGTGAGAAAACTGCCAGGTTGACATAAAGACGTTTTACTCAGTAAAGCAAAAGAAGAATTCATTCATTACTTCCCATAGTCAGGCAGGTGTTTGGTCATCTCCAGGAAAGCAGAACTTTCCAGGTCCCTCTGGAAGGTATCCACATGATGACATGTATCAGCACAGCTTCTATCCAAGTTGAAATATAAGTGTAGAAAAAACCCCCAAGCCCTTAGCAGGACAGGCAACACAAGATCATCCTCATTTGCCTCAGTCTGTGGTTGACAATCCGTCCACTTAATGACTCAAAGGAGGGAAGGGATGAGACAGTTTTTCTTTGTATGGATTATGCTATTTTTCTCTGCTTCTTATTGCTCTGAGACCAAAGAAATCTGGCTTTTGTCAGACAAGTAGCAGATAAAAAAGAGGCAGAATGTCTACTGAGTGGGAAGCAAGGAGATTTCCTAAGCAGAATGCCACCAAAGTTACCATTAAATAGCAACAAAGAGCCCAAATGCCAAACTAGAAGCCACCAAAATGTGATCTACCTTTAAACACAGCTTTGCAGTCTCATTCTATTTCTCTTTCAGTGCTTGTTCTTGACGTTCCCCTTCCAGAGTACACCATTGACATTGAAGTAAGCCTTATGGATTCATCCTATCTGCAGCCAATCAAAGAGTTTTTAAAAAATCTTACAGTTCCAACAAACATTTCAAATATACAAACAACAGTCACAAGCATCAACATTACAACAGGTGGGTTGGATATTGATTCTTTATATTCTGGATTATGTGAGGTTTTGTCAGTATTTGATGTTTCCCACTTCTACCACCCCTCATGCTTAGAAACCAGCAAACCTGATCCATCTCTGCTGCCTCCTGAAACACCCAGCAAGACTGAAGCTCTAGCACAGAACAGCATGTTTTATTATGTGTCTTACCACTGTTCTTTATATAATGTTGGCATTAGGAATAGCTCTGAATGCTTTTCCTAAGGAAGGGACAAAGCCGGAGGAAGCCTGAGCCAAAGGATTCTGCTCCACTTTGGCTAACAAGCAGTCTGAGTTGCTTTCAAGTTTCAGGAAGCTGAGACAGGGGTTATCAGACTGTTTACTTCCCTTCTCCTGTATTTGGGACATAAAGCTCTGTAAGAGGCTGTACTCTGACCCTGATGGGGACAGGCTACATGAGATGCAGTCTTTTCCTGTATAACTCACTTAACTTATTCTTACAGGGCAAGATATCAGGCAAGTTTTATTACATAAGTTGTATTTGCGCAACATCACATCTGAATAACTGACACAAACACACTGATCATTTACAGCAGTAGAGGAGATTTGGTACCTTCTAATTGCTGGCCCATAAAGCAGTGAAAGAAAGTGTTCAACAATTCCCAAAACAACATGCAAATGGATCTTTTAAAGCCCTTCAGGGTCACATGTGATGTGTGAGAATAATTTTGTTCAGGACACATTAAGAGCAGAAAAAGTTACAGCAAAGAGTTTTGTTGGGTTTTGGTTTTTGGTTGGTTTTTTTTTGTGTGTTTTGGTTGGTTTGGTTTTTTGGGTTTTTTGTTTTGGTTGGTTTCTTGGGTTTTTTTTTTTTAGTGCTTTAAAGCACTTTATGATGATGTTAACTTCTGTCACAGAGCATCTGTCAGGACACAGTCAGAACAACACAACAGCCCAGAATCCACCTGCACTCTGAATGACCTTGCTCTTACAATCTTTAAAAGCCTATACATTTGCTTTCAGCCCAGGAAACAGAAATATCCAATCTGAAAAGCGTCACAGGACGCTGGCCAGTACGCCAGGTAAATTTTTAGGATCAGGCTTCACATTTCCATTCATTTACTTCAAAGTAATTGATCAGACTGGTTCCCTTTTCTGGTTAGTGATTTCCAATTAGTATAGTAGGATTTGCAAGTATTCTGATCATCCTGTTTGCACCTTTCAAGTGAACTCAGAAAAAGGGCAACATTTGGTTGGGACCACTGTCATGAAGATACAGAAAGGTAAATACTTACCATGCAATAGTTATGCCCTGTTTCCCATTCTCATGGCATTTCTCTGTCTCTCTGACAGTCTGTCTGCCCAGTGGTGGGAAGAGCAGCTGTTGTTCCTGTGAGGAGGGTTATGCCTGGCCGAGCAGGGTGTGCAGTGACATGATACCCTGCCCTTCTTTCAGCCTGGAACATGCCCTGCCCTGCAGCTACATGCAGGAAATGCCTTTCTCGGGACCTTACTGTGAGCCCCAGACTGAAGGTAAGGGGACACAGTGCTGAGCTCCATCGCCGTACAGCTCTTACACTGGTTAGAAGTCATAACAGTGATAAAAGGTGGGATAAAGCAACGTGCCAGGGCTGAGCCGGCTACCACATTGCCTGTCAATGTGGAAAGCCAGTAGAGATGGTCTAGAGCTCTTCTCCTTGTGATATGGGCCCACCCTGACCCAAGTGCTTGCAGAGATTCAGTACCATTTGGAGCTCCAGCTCCTGGAGTAACTCACATGCCTCTTTGGGATTTTCAGCTTTTGCTAAGCAAAGAGAGTTTCATCTCATCAGATTTTCAACAGAGGAACTTACGAATGTGACCAAAGTGTGCCATAGTCCTCAAAAGAAGAGAAGGAACTAAAAACCCCAGCACATGTCTTTGTTGTTATTTCATGACTGTCGTGACAAGGTGCCCAGGAGTTTTTAGGAACCTGACCGGTGACAAAAGGATGGATGTTTAGGTCCAGCAGCACTGGGGTGGAGCAGTACCTGTCTTCTCTGCAATCCCAGGCAAACCCCCTTGAGGATCTGCTTTTTATTTGTGAGGGAGTAGCATGCAGAGATACCCAGAGGCAGCACTAGATCTGGAAGCAGTCCCATGTTATCAGCATGCCTGTTCCAATCAACTCTGCTTAGAGGCAATGCTTTTATCACAGGACAGTCCCATACCAATTTTGCTATACTGTTTCCAAGATTAGAGCCAATACCTGTTCCATGTGGAGGTGGCACACCCCTTAGAAGTCCAGGCAGCTGAGTCTAGAGTTCCTTCTCTGCATTATATGGACATGTCCTTAAATGAACCCAGCATAGAAAATTCCAGTACTTCTCCAAGCCCTTTATATTTGTGCTCATTGATGAGTCTCCACCCAGAATATTACCCTCCCAAAGCACTGAGGACTTTTCCACTCACTGCAGGGAAACATAGGTGGAGATTCATCCTGTGTACCTCTCACTATGCAAAAGTTAAGTCTCTGATCAAAGTTATTCATCCAAATAACATCCTCATACCTAGAGCAATGTAGGAATTCAACCATTGCAGGAACGTTATCATCTTCTGAATGTTTCATCTTCTAAAGGTGTCTGCAGCTTTGCATCAAATGGAAAGGGAGTCTGGGTATCTAGCAGATGTCAGACACCTAAAGTAGATATAGAAAATTAGAAGAATCACAACTTTCTTATTATACAGATGAATCTTGGCAAGTTGTAATTGTTTTAGACTGAAAGAGGGTATATTTAAATTAAATATTAAGAAGATAATTTTTAAGACCAGAGTACTGAGACACTGGGGTAGGTTGCCCTGAAAAGTGGATGCCTCATTCCTGGAAGTGTTTGAGGCCAGGTTAGGGAGTTGGACTGGATGATCTTGAAAGGCCCCTTTCAACCCAAACCATTACATGATTCTCAGATTATTAAGATAGAACCAAAACCTAAGAAAACATTTTGTAGGGATTGCTTTTGATTATTTTGCATTTATTTTTATGTCTTTCCTTACAGACTCATGTGGTATGGGAGAGCCCATTGTAATGAATATGTCAGTCAGACTCGACATAGACTTCCAGGATGATCTCGGGAATTCTTCCTCTGTATTATACCAAAAATACAAAGCTGACCTTGAAAAAGCGGTAATGACTTTAGTTTTTCATCTCTGAAGGCAGAGAGCCCTCTAAGAAGTGTGGTATTTACCCTGTCTGGGATGTAGGGTGGCCTGTCACTCTCTGTGGGGACAAGGGAAGTATGCAGCAGTGGGAGCTACAAAGTGGACCAAAGCTGACTCCACTGAAAGGCAATAACAGTATTTCCATTCTTTTTAATATGCTGGCCAAATGGGAAATCTTCATGGATCTTTACTGTCTAAACCCTGACAAAAAAACCCAACCCCTCCACATTATTGATTTGAGCTTAAATACACATGAACACACATGGAATGAAACCATCAACAGAAATTTACCCCATGACAGTGGTGAGAGCACCAGGCCCATTCTATCAGACATGCTACATGCCCTTATACCAGTCTTGAGTGGAGGGTTTTCTATTTTAAGCACACTGGGGTAATATACAGAGCACTTACATCACGTTCTATGTCTTTGTTTACAGTTTAATGTTAGCTACAGGTGTTTACCAGGCTTTGTGTCGGCAACAGTAACTGGTTTCAGGTAAGCAAATTATTTCATTTTTTCCTGGAAGGCACCAATATTCCTGTCCAGTCTCAAGGAGACCCGGGTTAGCCAAGGTTACATTCACTCTGGCTAGAACCCACTCCCAGTGTACACATACTGAATAACAGCATAATTGCTGCAAGGGAAAGCCCAGCTATGAGCATGGAAACAGGGTGAAATTTATCACTGTGCGAAAGTCCAAGAAACATAATCATTCTCCATCTGGATCATTGCCTTTTATGGGAAAGACTGAGTTCCATCCAAAAGGGGAAAAGGATGCGAGTAATCCTAACATAATTTCCTAGGTCATGAGGAAGATGAATTAGTACACTGACTCTTGATGCAACATTGGATATAAGAGACATTACTTATGTCCACACATATTTAAGTGCAGCTGTATTTTAGTTTTTCTAAGGGATGTTTGCTAGCAATAAACATCAGATGCCACATAAAGTTGTTTGTTCTTAGGAAAGAGCTGTAGCACAACCTTCTTGTATACCAGAGCAAGTCTGGAGTCCCAACAGGAGCCTTCATGGGTCAGCCCTGTGAAACCTTGCTAGCCATGCAAGATGGGTCGTCACAACACAGAAAACCACCAATAGACAATAATATTTAATTTTGGTGCTTCTCTTATTTTTGTATCTGTTCAGACGTGGGAGTGTTTTTGTGAACTATGAAGTAAAAGCAGGACCAGCAAGCTTTGATCAGGTTGAAAATTCCAACAAAGCTGTACTACAAGTTCTAGAGCCATTGTACCAGCTAAACCCGGCTACCTTCACAACAGAAATAACTAGTAAGTTTAAAACTCTCTCAGTACTTTCCTTCAAGTTTTACATTAGTATTTTTAGCCTGAATCATGTAACTGCCTTATACTGCTGAGTGTTTGGTACTGGATCTTCAAAAAACATTTATTTCTCTGGCTGTTTATTTTTGTCCTGTGTCACCAAAACTTAGTACTTTCATGAGAGGACTATGCATGCAGTACTTTCCATGAAAAACCAAAGCCTTCCAGGTACTCCACTGGACTTGATCTTAGAGGTCTTGTCCAGCCTAAATGATTCTATGGCCCTCTCTCCAAGGGAGAGAGAGTGAACACCCTTAAGCTCACCCCCAGAACTGAGACAGCTCTTAGCATGTCAGGCTACCAGCGCTTCCTACTCCCTAGAGCAAAATGAAAACCTTTTGCAGTTTACATGAGAACACATTCCCCTTGGCTTCCTTGGCACATTTTCCATGATGCTGCAGGACAGCGTGTTACAATTCAGTCACCTTATCAAGTGCTCCAGAGGTGCTGGAAGTGCAATGAGTGCTGGAATGTCTGTCTTAGAGGATTTCTTCAACCTGGTTGCCTCTCCCAGTTTATCTACTTAGAAAGTAGCGGTGGTGATATTTTTAGCTCTCTGCATAAAACCTGTTGGGGTCTTTGGCTGAGAAAGATCGAATATGTTGAGGAGAAATCCCATGGCTTGTATCAGAGGTAACGCCCTGCAACTCATGCATATTATTTGTGAAGCACCTGGGAACCCTGTAAGAAGAAAGACACCATATAGACGTGAGATGAAATGACAGTAATGCAGAATGTTGCTCTCTGTCTTCCCAGATCAGGTAAACTTCAGCGTGAAACCCTCAAATGTTTGTGCAGGGGATACGGTAACACTGACCTGTGAGATAAATTCAGCATTTCATACTGCAACGTGGTATCACTCTGGTCAGATCATCTCAACCGGCTCCCGGCATTCAATAGAGACAGTTTTAGAAACCAGAAGATCGATTCTTAAAATCACCGACATTATGGAGAAGGATTCTGGTATGATTTTATATCATTAAAATAGCAGATGTAAATTGCTAGTGGGGCTAGTTCTATAAAAAGCAAAGATGAATGCATTGACTGCATTTTCCTGGAGTAAACATGAAAATTACACTGTCCATTATAATTTTCCTGTTATTTTTGTTAATGAACTACATACTGACTGGCATTGCCAGTAAGGTGTGAGCTGACTGAAGTGACTGTGTGTGCCTGGCTGTTCTCAGTGCCAGGCTTCACTACTGTATCACAGGGGACATGGCTGTGAGGCCTTCCCGCTCTCTTGGCATGGTAAATGGAGGCTGTGATTGAATTTGTCCCTAATGCCTTTGCCCACTTTGCACCCATCTTTTCATTCTCACGGCCAGTGACAGGACTGGAGGAAAAGGCATGAAGCTGAGTCAGGGGAGGTTGGATATCAGGAAAAGGTTTTTCCCCCAAGGGTGGTTGGGCACTGAACAGGCTCCGCCAGGGAAGTCGTCACAGCACTAGCCCTGACAGAGTTCAAGGTGTTTGGGCAATGCTCTCAGATACATGCTGTGAGTCTTGGGGTGTCCTGTGCAGGGCCAGGAGTTGAACTTGATGATCCTCATGGGTTCCTTCTCCTTAGAGCATTCTGTGATTCTGCAATTCTATGATAAATACTCTGCTCTCTTTGGCAACACCTTCTGAGCAGCCTAAGAGCCTACACTCTGAGGCCAGTTCTAGTGCAGTCCACCCTGGGCACTCAAACTCTCACCCATTCTCTGTAGGAACCTTTTGCACAGTCAGCCTACATTCTTACCATGACATATTGCTGCCAGAAGGACTATGGGCAATACACAGATCTCAAAAGCACCAAATCCACCAGATTTTAAATATTTCAGTCCCAGAACACTGGTCTCCTCTCAAGTACCCATGAACACAGATCCTTATTCTGGATACATTTGGCACCAGGAGTCTGCAGAAAGCATCCTGCAGGTGACCTGAGGGTACATGATGATCTGCAAGTAGCAAAGCCACTGCAGAACAGGGAGTTGTGAAAACTTGATGTGGAAGTAGATCCTAATTCTAAATGTAGAGGCAAAACCAGCCAAACTGTTCTCAATGCTAAAATACTGTCTATGTTTTACAGGTGACTATAAGTGCACTTTCATAAACAGCAGTCAGTCTTACAGACTGATGTACACGGGCAATGAAACAATATCTGTCTTTCCGCTACATGTCACTCCAAATGTAAAGGATATTGAAGTTATATGTAACAGTCCCGAAACACAAAAGAACGGTCCTCAGATGTTCTGTTGCACTGACAGACACTTACCGTCACTTATTGCTACCTGGCAAGTAAATGGAACAGTCAATATTACAGGTAAGATTAACAAAAGATTGTCTTTCACCTGCTAGGTTTGTCCATCCTCCTAACTGGCTACCACAAAGTCCGAGGATAAAGACAGGGTATGCTCCAAAGATGTGGCAGGGGGAGGTATAGGCTCCATATGGGTCATGCAGGTGCCAGTGGGGTTCTGGGTATCTCCATGCACTGTGCAGACATTTATGCTTTAAACTTTGCCATCCTGGATGGAAACAGCTGCCTGGACGAACATCACACCAACTTCTTACAAAAAGCTTATTTCTGCGTTGTCTAATTTTGAGAGCAGGGATGAGTGCATCAGTCTCTACTACTATCCACAGAATCACCCTTGGGATATGAAGAGCTTCTGTGTACCACATAGCAAGGTTTGGCAACCAAGAGAGGCAGGTGCTTTGAAACAGCTGCAGCACAGCTGTGTACTGAGAATACAGCTTCCCTCTCCATCTGTAGCTGTGGTTCTACACATATCAGTTGTGTCAGTGGCATCCCATAAGGCTTTACTTCTAATGTAAAGAGTTAATAAAGCACCAAGTCAGTGTGCTACAAAGAGTTACAAAATGGCAACATAAATGCTCATAAATGTCCACTGAACAATGGTCCTAAATAGTCTATTGCTCTCCTAATATTTTATGTGTATAGTTTATTGCTAACTGTTGGCTAAAAATGAAAGTTAGCAGAAAGCAGGACAGCAAAATGAGAGAAAACCTTCAAAGCTCATGCACACAGTCATTTCCAGAGGACAGAGGACAGGTACTGGTGTGCAGTGCCTGCAGAGAGAGGGGGGATCCTGGCCTTCTGCAATGAGCTGTTTTGTCCTTGATTCCCTCTGGCCAGGCTTTCCCCCAGGAACTCTGCTCTGCTCTCGTGCTAGATGCACTGTCAGCTAAACAATCACTCTTCAGATTTAAAGTCAAATGACTGTTAAGTACCTACAAACTTTATTTCAAAGTGAGATGGCACCAATATCTGCAGCATTTACTCCTGTTTTACTTACCTTTACTCATCCTAAATATCACAGATAATGAGATTAGGCTAAACCTGAATGCTCCTCACTGTATCTTACCCCAGGGTTTCCAATCAATGCTGTTGCTCTCTGACTGCTTTTGGCAGTAGGTGCCCAGCACCATGTTGAGATTTGTCTTCCAGCATTTGGAAAACCACTGTGAGTGTTGCCAGAATAAAAGATATGAATGAACTTTAGCAATGATGCATTAAAAGTGCTGTCAATTACATAAAAACCCGTAAGAGTTTCTTTACCTAGAGTGATTGCTTGTAATTTCCATAGGTGTTTTTGGACATCCATGACCCTTCAAGGATGTTTATTTCTCTCTAGGAGTCTCCAGTTTGGAAGGAAACTGCACTGGATACAAGCTCAACATCAACAAGTCACTATGCCCACCTGAGGAGTCGGGTGCAGTGACGACATACACGTGTGAGGTGCAGACTGGACACGGCGCCAGGTGCAGTGAAAGCATCAGAGTGACGTACCTCTGGAAAGGTGAGAGTCAGGTGGCTATGACAGACCAGCAGCTCTTTAACACATAAGTGGCCTCTGTGGCACATGGCATTTGCAAGAAAATTATTAAAAGTGACTCCCTGTAATGTGACTTTTGTCTTGTGTTGTCTTAGCCCACGTAACAATATCTTCAAGCGCAAACTCATCAGTTTCCGAGGGACACCCATTCAATTTAACCTGCAAAAGTGATGCAAGCAATTATGACAGTATCAGTTGGAAAATCCAGTCTGGAAGTGACACAAAACCGGTGGATTGTGATATGTGCATTAAAAATAGCAAATTTCCAGCCACCTCTGTGCTCACAGTGAAGTCTGCCACACAGGACTGGAGCGGTGAGTGAATGTGGTCTTATTGGCTACAAAGGCAATGAAATCTCTGTGCCAGATAATTTGCAGCATCCCTAGCCCTGCAAATCACTGTGAAGTCTGGACAGAGTAAATAAAAAAAACATAGTTTAAATTATAAGTGTTGGAACACAGCAAGGCATGATGCTGCCAACAGCACTGTGCTTGTTCAGCATTAGGGCTCATCACCATGCGAAAGCTGAAGAGCACATC
This sequence comes from Sclerurus mexicanus, assembly GCA_013396755.1. Taxonomy (NCBI): domain Eukaryota; kingdom Metazoa; phylum Chordata; class Aves; order Passeriformes; family Furnariidae; genus Sclerurus; species Sclerurus mexicanus. The sequence continues at coordinate 42,961 of VWZF01005546.1, read as the reverse complement.
TGTCAACTGAGACACGTTTTTTTGTATCACTTCTTTTAGGCACCTACATCTGCACATTCTCCCAGAGTAACTTGGAGAGCTCTGCCAATATGACAATCAAGGTTATTTCCTTGCCTCTGAAGAAGAACATCCTGGTAGACCCCATTGTTGCATCGATACCTTGCAAAGTGCCACAAGCCCTCGAGTGCTGCATAAGTGCAGACATCACAGAAGATTACACTGTTACATTTGTGATTGGACAAAATGGATTTCCAGTTGGTAAGACACAATTAACTTGCCGAATCATTAGTTTCACTATATGCCATAACACGGCTGGGGTTGATGGAAGAGCAACTGAAGTCACTGCTGTAGTGATAAATACATAATAGGTAAACTCAATGTTTGGGTTGACTTGCAAGGCAGGGAGAAGTGGCCATCCTTAGCTCTGTTCAGATTAGAAGTTACTGAACTCCATTTCTTTGCCTGTATCTTCCACTCTGCCACTGTTTTAAATGGAGTATTGAGAACATGTTACTTAAAAAATTCACAGAAAATGTAGACTAACCCATTAAGGATGTAATTCAAAGTTATTCTGTTTTCTTGAGGATACAGGTAACATCTTTAACATTAATGTCTTTAACTAAAAAAGCCTAAGTCTCTACATCTTAAAATTTAGGGCAATTCTGACATATTTTTACATACTAAGTTTTTGAGCGAGTTGGTTTTTATATACTGGAAGTTTTCAAGTGAGTTACAAAACAGTTAATTTGAAAAAAAAGCAGGAAACAACTTGCAGGAGTGCAAAACCAACAGGTTGAAGAGTAAAGCAGGCAGAGACTGAGGAGTCCTTTGGTAGCTAAGAAAAATGCCAAGATCTTGGAAGAGACTGCAGCCAGGGACCCTCAGGCACAGGCTGAAAAGCAATGGGAGTGTGGTACAAATGCTGGGTTCAAAAGAACCATATAAGAACACCAAAAAAGTATCCTAGTCCAAATGAAACACCTGTGGTAGAGGCAGGAACAGTACTCTCCAAAATGATTTTCAAAGCAAATTTTGGTTCCTGAACAGTTAAAAGGGTTTGGGCAGGATTTGCTCGTAGACCAGTAAGAGAAAACTTACTGATCATGCAGAAGCTGCCAGATGTATTAAGTGGGGAGTACGAGACAGAGATCAGCATGCAAAGAGGGAGCTTTTGCACAAAGGAATTTTTCTTATCTAAGACCCACAGAAAAGAAAGTTTTGCTGAAGCTTTCCGCTGCTTTTAGCTGATTGACCCCAAGTCCGTGTTAACCTGTCTTCATCCATCCATACAGGGAAAGAGAAAAAAGGGAATTTGTTTTGCTACATGTACAATTACACAGAAAGTGACTGCAGCAAAGAGAAAGAGCTCACAGCATATTGCAAGTTCAAAAACAGCCTTCAACAGGGAGTCGACAGTGAACACATAAGACTGCACCTGATACCTGGTAAGGAAAAAGTTATTATTTATAGCTGTTAAATAGGAGATCCCATTGTCTTTGTTCAACCAGATGCCACAAATTCTTCACCAGTGACATCTAACAGGAACAGTTTTTGTCAGCCAAGAATTTTTATCTCCTCCTTTTTATGGGAAATTTTTATATACAGAGGAAAATGCCAGTTTTGAAGTAATTTTAAATAGTTAATTATTTAATGAATACTTTAAATAGTCAAGGTGTCTTGTATTTGACAGTGGTCCCAGCATGTTCCAAGCAACAACAGTTTAGTCATCTTCTGTCTCTACTTCCTTCTGGTGCAGGCTGCACCACCAAGCTCTGTCTCCTGTGCCGAAATGTGGTCATGCATCTCCCAGCTTGCACCAAAAATTTATCAAAACCCAAAAATTGTGGTGACTCAGGAAGAAGCGGTCTGGCTCAGGAGGTCAGCCTGTGGGAGAGCATATTCACTGTGAACACAAGCAGGGGCTGCAAGACCAGGGCAGATCCAGCTTCCAGTCAGCTCTGCAAGGAATGGTTGGCAATTAGAATTCAGCATCACTAAATCCAGCTTTGATGTTTAGTTTTCTGACAAGAGTTTGGATATTTCATCTCTTTTTTCTACATTGGAGAGAAATTAATGTTGGCCATTCCCATAAGGAAGAAGTTTTGGTTTTTCCACAGTTGTGGTGCTTACAGTTCAATCAGTGTATCTGCCAGATTTCACTCTCTTAGGCAATAAATACGCAGACACTTTAATTACTTTAATCAGCAGACACTTAGTGGTATGACTAACCCAATCAAAGCCAATTAGCAAGACTCACTGTTCATCAAAAAGATGGTGAGGCCTCACTATCAAGGTCTTAATGAATTTCCTATTAGTGTTATTAGCAGCGTTGAGTCCCATAGCAGAATAAACTTTTTATGAATTCTTGTTCATTTAGTGGTCAGTATAATCTCACTCCACTCCTGTTCTACCCTGTAATCTGACAAATTAATCCTAAAACTTTGGGTATTGTTTTTTTGATTTGATTCAGTCCTCAAAAACTGTAGCTTTACTAGATTTCCTTTTTAATTTCATCATTCATATTAAACTGGGAATGCAAGACATACACATCCTGAAAGGTCATAATTAATGAAGAGAGCTAATTGAAGTCCTGATTTAAAGACCCCTGAACTTCAGGAGGTCACAGGTTTGATGGGGGTAATTTATTCATCTCCCTGCTCCTTGTTTTCTACCTCTATGTCTTTTCTCTGTACAGATAAGCAAGTTTCCTGCTCAGATAGTTTAGGCTTTGGAAGAGAAGGGGCCACATTAATAAAGCCATGCCGTGAGTTACATAATCCAGGTGGTTTTACCCGAGGCAGTACAACTTACAAGTGCATCAACAGCTCATGGAAGGTCGCAAGGAATGATTGCCTGTCTGTATCAATAAGCAACCTGCTGAGTAGCGCTGAGGTAACATTTATGTGTTTTCTAGACATTGGGGTGGGGAGGTGGGCAGAGAAGAAAGAGAAAAAAAATATTTGCATGATTTTTACTTGTCATAATCTAGAATATAAGAACCATTGAAATTTTCTTTTAAAGGCTAAAGAATGTTTGGCTATATCTACACAAGGCAATGCAAGAGGAAAGGTCCCTTCCCCTGGCCCAGAGGCCATGGGGCACTGAATGGTTAATATCCATTCATGTGAATGCTCTGCTTCCCAGGCCAGGTGACCTTGTTCACAGCAACCATAAGGAGCAGCCACTGGCCTGGAGTGTTCCCTTGAGCCATGCTCAGGCACTGCAATATATGAACATGGTTGGCACAAGCCCAGGACATGCTACAGAGCACACTAACAGCTCCGGGCCACTGCCCAACCTCATCCCCAGGCCCTGTTTATAGTGCCCACTTCCTTGGCCACTGCACTTTATGGGCAGGTGCCAGGCGTCAGTTTTCAGCCTTGGTATCCTGCCATAGTGCTCTTCACTTCCACAAACCATCCGGAGTCACCTTTCTCTCAGTGAGGCTAGAGAGGGAAATGCCACACATGTGATGTACTGTTGTCTTCTGTTCCAGTCCTTGGTCAACAGCCCTGAGTCAAAAGCAAAACTACCCAGCTACCTTGCAGAGCTTAAGGAACAGACAGAAAAGGAGCTAAACACAATAAACAGTTCTCCTGCAAACCTAGGTGCAATTGTTTCCATCCTGGATATGGTCTCCTCTATCCCAGCAGATGCAAACGAGCTCACTATTCAGGTAAGGTTTTATTTTAAGTCTTCCCTACACCTATCAAGCCCTTTGGCTCCTCTTGTCACAGGGGATGACATTGTCCCTGAAGAAGTTTTACAGCTAGTCAGGATCAGGAACAGAAAAGGAAGGTAATGAGGTGAAATGACAGCCAAGGTACAGAGGAATTTATAAAAAGTCGGCATTATGAGGACAGAGGGCCTATGCGTGAAAGAGAGGCTGCTGTATGCTTAGCAACTAGGAGTGTTCTAGGGACTCACAAATGTCATCAGCATTCTAAGACAGAGGAAAGCACAAAGAGTGATGGATGGAGAATTGGACATGAGCCAGCAATGTGCTCCTGCAGCCCAGACACCCAGCTGAGTCCTGGGCTGCCTAACCAAAAGTGGGACCAGCAGGTCAAGGGAGGTGATTCTTTCCCTCTACTCTGCTCTAGTAAGACCCCACTTGCAGTGCTGCATCCAGCTCTGGGGTCCCCAGCACAGGTTGGAGCAAGTCCCAAGGAGGGCCACAAAAATGGTCAGAGGGCTGGAGCAGCTGTCATATGAGGATAGGCTGAAGGAGTTGGGGTTGTTCAGCCTGGAGAAGAGAAGGCTCTGGGGGGATGTTACTGAAGCCTTTCAGTATGTAAAGGGGACTTATAGGAAGACTTCTAACAGGGCCTGTAGTGACAGGACAAGGGGCGATGGTTTAAACTGAAACAGAGTAGGCTTAGATTATATGTTAAATTCCAGGACCCATGGTCAAGAAAAGAAAATAAATCAGATATTACAACAAACTAATAACAAAAGAAGTCCTAGAAATAGTTGGGAGCTTTGATTGTAAGGTACAGAGGAAAAGCATTGCTTTTCTAGGCAGAAAGGTGCAAAGAGAATTGATGGTTTGTAGATGGAGAAGCCTACATGAGAGAGATCAAGAAACTAAAGAAAGCACAAAGGCTGAGAAAGAAGGGAAAGAAGGTTGGAGAAGAAAAAATACTAAGTAATATGTAAAAAAAAAATTTTGGAAACCTTAACTTCTAAGCAGAGCATGCAGAGGGTTAACAACTGAAGATTTCACATGGTTTGAGCAAAATAAGAAAATACTGGGGTTTTTCAGAAGGCAATCCTGCATAAATTACCATCAGAAACAGCAATTATTTGTATGGCATTTCAGTAACTGCATTATTCTGTTGTTGTGCCAGAATTTCCTCTCCACAGTGGACTTAATTGTGGGTGATTCCACAACTGAAGCTTGGGAAGACCTGAATAAAGAGAAGACACTAAAAAGTTCTTCGTTACTGCAGTCAGTAGAAAATTTTAGCCTGCGCCTCCAACCAGTTAATAACACCATTCCTTCTGTCTCTGCAAACACTGTGCAGCTACAAGGTATGGTTATCGAAGCAAACAGCACCACAGATTATAATAAGGGATTCCACAGTACAGAAAACCTCACAGTTAATGTGGTCATTGGTGAAACTGAAATTCAGACCCTAACCCAAAATTCAACCATTGTCAGCGTGATGTACTCAAAACTTGGACATATTTTGCCCCCAAATGGGTCTGAATATGTGAACGGCTTATTGATAACAACAACTGTGAGCAGCAACAGAAGTCAGAGGTTTGAGGTTAATATGACATTTGCAAAGATAAACTTGTCTCTAAAGATGCCCAAATGTGTCTTTTGGAACTTCACACTCAACGAACGTGGCGGGGACTGGGATACTCGTGGTTGCACACCCACAGAGTTAGAAGATGATGTCATTTGCTCCTGCAGTCACTTGACATCATTCTCCATTCTGATGTCACCTGATAAATCCTCCCAGCTCATCTTTGAAGATTATATTTCCTATGTTGGCCTGGCTATTTCGATCTTGAGCTTGGTAGTCTGCATTATAATTGAATCCTTGGTCTGGAAGTACGTGACAAACAACACAACGTCCTACATGCGCCACGTCTGTATAGTCAACATAGCTACATCACTCCTGATTGCTGATGTTTGGTTCGTTGTCACCGCCTCCATCAATGACCAAAACCAACAGATGAGCAGAGACATCTGCGTCATGGCCACCTTCTTCATCCATTTATTCTACCTGTGTGTCTTTTTCTGGATGCTGAGCCTGGGCCTCATCCTTTTCTACAGGCTGGTGTTCATCTTACACAACACAAGTAAGACTGCTCAGAAGGCAGTGGCATTCTGCCTGGGATATGTGTGTCCCTTTGTCATTGCAGTCACCACCATCGCTGTCACACTGCCAAGGAACAGTTACACCAGAAAGAATGTCTGCTGGCTCAACTGGACAGACAGCAAAGCTCTCTTGGCCTTTGTCGTACCTGCCTTGATCATTGTGGCCATGAATTTGTCCATCACTGCTGTTGTTATAATAAAAATACTGAGGCCAACCATTGGGGACAGATCAAACAGGCAGGAGAGGAACTCTTTGTATCAAATTGGCAAAAGTGTGGCCATCCTGACACCACTGTTAGGCCTCACCTGGGGTTTTGGCCTTGCCACCATCATCAGCAACAGTCATCGAGCTTTCCACATCATCTTTGCTCTGCTGAATGCTTTGCAGGTGAGTTACACACATTTTTGTTTCCTCTGTGATCATTTAACACAGTGGCATTATTGCAGTGCTGTGCTTGACAGGGCATAAAGACAGCTGGGAAATGCTCAGATTTGGCTTACATGGTCTTGTTCCAAAAGGGCTCTTTGGGAAACCCATTCCAGGAATTCAGCAGTATTTCATATTCTCAGCTGCCTTAACAGATGTACCTTATAGATAAAGCTGACCTAAAGATAGCTTCCAACTTTTCCAGTAGCTTTGGGAAGGTCTTCATTGCTGAAGATCAGGAAAGCAGCCCTATTATATTCAGGTGAGCAAGGCTGAGCATCTCTGGTCTCATTTACAGTGCACCTGGAGGCATCATATTATGCTCTTGTGGGTTCAAGCATAAACAACATGAAAGTCGCCAAGAGCAGTGAGCAGTACTAATAATAAAGAGAGGAACTGACCAAATACACATGATTGAGAGTTTTCAGTCAGTATGGTTTTTACAACAACATATTTAGGTGACCAGTAGGATCCTAATACTGCAAGATTTCTTAAGGACAAAGTAGTTACGTCTACCCTCTCTTTAAGAATGGCATCAATACCATGTGCTTCAAACCAAACTCAGTGACCTTTTACATTGTGAACCTGCTAGTTCGTCCAAGGAGAATAGACAAAGCATGTCTTCTATATCCAAAGGTTCCTTCTTCTGCATATATTCAGTGCAATCAAACTATCTGTGTCACTTTGTAGACTACATATACAAAGAATTCCAACAGGCCAGGCCTGGAGAGCTCCTACCACATCAACAGTCCATTATGTGATACAGAGTTAGAAAAATGCCCTCTATGAAGGAGTTCAGAGTTCAAATAGTCAACATGGACAATGTTTGAGATAATTATGAGGTACTGCAATTAAAGGTTGGTGCCAACAAACTGCATGTAATTATCTCTCTCCTAGGGATTATTCATTTTGGTGTTTGGGACTCTCTGGGACAAGAAGGTAAGAATTCAAACTATTTTTTACATTATGTAAAAATGCTGTTTGAATTTGAACAGATTTTTTGTATTTACTGATTATTTTTTTTAACAAATAGATACAAGAAGCCCTGTTGAAGAGGAATTCAACACCCAAATGGAGTTCACAGCAATCAAAGGTTAGAGCCTTGACCTAAGAATTCAGTTACTGCTGAAAAATGCAACATTCTCCAAGAATCTCTTACATCAAATTCTCTTTATATTCTGGATTATTTATTAGAACTAGGCAGAGGAGACACTAACAACATCAATATGAATATATCCCCCTTTTTACTTACAATTGGTAAAAAATGAGAATGAGGTTGGTGGACATTTGCTCTAAATTCCACAAGAAAAAATATAAAATGTAACAAAAATTCTGGTTAGAATACAGGAAATTTCTGTGGCATTACTACTTATTCACAATGTGAGAGAAACGCAAAGGGAACTTCTTGGGGAAGATGCCCTTCAGATATGAGCAGGAGAGGATGGACTTACTGCAACTTGAACTCATGAGAAAAGGAGATAGGTTAACCTCCTCTTTGTTCTGGGAACAGAAAATGGGAGGAAGTATGAATATTTTGTCAAAATCGTGTCTATGTGTTGCAAAGACTCATATTTTAATGAGCAAAAGATAGAAGATAAAATGAATGTGTTTCTGGAAGAGAAGAGACTTTGGTCCCATACCCAGCAAACTCCCAGTTTAACACAAAATATTCGGTGCTAAAAAAAAACCCAAAACCCAATTGTTGCAATCAGGGAGATCCTGGAAGGCTTCTCTTCCATCCACAGTGTTTCTCTGGCCCACTGGTTCTTGCACTCCTCCTTGCATTGAAGCACAGCTTGAACAGACATCTGGAAATACCTCTCCTCAGGACAGGCATTGACATTAAAGGGGGAAAACAGTTCCACTACCATCTTTAAAAGAAAAATAAAGCTTACACAGTTCCCCAGGAAAATGGCTGTTGAAGAATACAGTTAGGACAGAAACATAGGCAATGTTGCTGCTGAAAAGAGACGTCAGAGAATCCCACTCATCAAAGAAAGGTAAATTAGAGCAGGTTGCTTAGGACATTGTCCTGTCAAGTTTTCAGTATGTCTAAAGCTGGAAAATACACTAACTCTTTGGACACATAAACCAGTGTTTTGTCACCACAAAAATATTTTTTTCTTAAGAGTAAAGGGAATTTCTTCCATTTCAATTTGTGTTCCAGAGGTCAAGACTCTGAATAAAATGTTCTGTAGCTTTTTGAAAAGGTAAACCGAGACTCAGTTGCTGTAGGGTCTGGGCAACCATGGAGCCAGACTGTGCTGTGCCAGTCACATATCTCTCCCTTCACACCTTCCAACCTTTAACAGCTCCTAGTTCCTCTCTCCATGTGTCCTTCACCTCCACAGATCTCACAGCACCACAAGCCTTTAATCCAAAATAACTGAAGGGAGACAGAGCTGTTTAAGCCACAGGCATGGGGAAAATTGGGCTAGAGGATCCTTGGATCAACCCAAGGGCAAATCTGCTCATGGCATTTAGCAAACACTGCTTAGAAAGGATGGGGAATGGTCTCCCTGTGTGAACAGAGGAGTAAAAGCACAGAATTAAAGGCTTTTACAGAGAGACTTGGCACAAACCTTTAAGGCAGAATACAGCAGGCTGACCACACAAGGGGCTTATGGCCTCGGTGACCAGGACGTGTCCTACAGCCCAAGGAGAGGGCCAAGAGCTGAGGCTATGGACTGACATTCACCTCACAAAGGACTCTGCTGGTTGAAAACATGTTGTGCCTGCAGAGTTGTTTGTTATCCTCTTCCTGCTTGTGCCAAAGGTGTGTTCATTTCCACTTCTGCACAAGAGCAGCCACATTCCCAGACACAGAATATAGAAAAGTTTCAACCAACAGGAATAAAATACTGGGATTTCTGCAGGAGGATGGATAACTCTATTCTGACACAGAAATGCTTGTTTCGACTTGCACTTCTGCATTTATCAAAGATGCCAGGATGTGCAAGAACCTTAGAATGGTTTGAGTTGGAAGGGACCTTAAAGATCATCTTTAATTCCTATCAATGCCCACCTCCCTTCATCCCCCAGTGGTGTTATCATCATTCTTATATGGCAATAAAGCTTAATTTTATACTGGTATCTGAACAGGGTTTATTCAGAAGAGCCTGTACAGGCATTGCTAAAGAACTAGGAAGCTCACTTAAAAAGCCAGGATAATTAAGAAGATGAGCACATAGGCTCAAAGGAATTAAGGAATCCATTAAGGCTGAATGGTCTGTTCAGAAGAGCTGCATTGGATCAAACCACTCGAGCTTCCACAGGAATCACAGAATTGCTGAAGTGGGAAATCACCTCCAGAGATCATCTAGTACCACCCTCCCACTGAGAGCATGGTCATCTAGAAGAGCTCAGAGCTGTGTCAAATTGGGCTTTGGGTAGCTCCAAGGATGGATACACCAGAATCTCTCTGTGCAGTCTTTTCCTGTGTTTGACCTGTGTTTGAAAAACCTTCTTCCTAAGTGGGATTTCCTGTATTTCTATTTGTTCTCAATGCCTCTTGTCCTTTCACTGGGCACCAAGGAGAAAACTCTGGCTCTGTCTTCCCTCTGTTCCGGTCAGACAGTCCCCCGCATGTCCTGGTATGTGGGTTTGTTCCTCCCCAGGGACAGAAGGCCTTTGCATTTCCCTCTGCTGGACTTCATAAGATTTCTGTCATCCCATTTCTCCAGCCCGTTGAGGTCTGATGATTAACAAGTAAAACAATAACACAGTCTTTGTTCAAACTTTTTATACATGATTCATTTATCTTCTTCCTCTACCACCTTATGATATAGGTGACAATACACAACACTGCTTGATTTCCCCCAACACAATACAAATAACAAATGAAGAGGGACCAAACAGAAGAAGATGTGTTTTCTGTGCCTTTTGAGACACATCTTTAGAAGTAATTAATTAAATTCTCAAACCAGTCCAGAAATGAGAAACGAACTTCATTTTATCATCGAGAAATTCCTTCCTTCCCATCTGCACTGCAGAGAGTTGTGTTCTAATGCCCTCTAGCGTGTCAAATTAAATTTGCCTGGGATTATCTCAGGCTATTGGCCGTCATGGACAATCCCCACTCACATAAATCTCAGCTTTTCTGTTGACCTTAATGGCTACACTGCCTCGGAGAAGGGACCAGAACCCCACACTGCCCAGTGTGACTCTGGAGCCTAAGCTGTCTTCCCTGGCCAAAAGTTGGAGAGGAGCTGTTTGTGTCCTGTAGTTTCTTTTAAAGTTGATCTCCTTTGTCTCCACCATAAACATGCAAATGTGTGACCTTGATGCCTCACCAACATTTAACTTGGCCCTCTGTGGATTGTTTGTTTGTACTACTGAACAACAGTTTAGGGGAAACTTGTTTGTTTGTTTGTTTGTTTTTCTCCCTCAAATGTGGCTACAAAGCAATTTTCTTTCTTACAGTCATCCTCCCTGATCCTGGTGACACCAATGCTTGCGATGAGCTACCCATTTTCAAAAACCTTTAACAACTTATGTGGGAAAACAGGTATGTGGCAATAGATCTCCCTTACTGAAGCATAAACAAGGGTTTGGCTGCGTTCTCACTCTCAAGGTCTGTCTGTCCTGATATCTATCAACCTGTTTGTCTATCCACGCATCCATAGATGGTATTTAATCTTCTAATGCAAAGGAACCATAAGAAGACAATTGTACCTTAATGCTAGCAGCATAATTGTGTACCTCTAAAACGGGTATTGGATGATGGCATGTTTCATCCATTCTAAAACCTACCAACTGAGCTTTGTTTTGAGCTTAATGAGATCATGACACAGTTCATTCATTATTCATGTACTCTTCACCACTCTAAAGCTGTATCTCTTCTAATGTTCTCTGGCTGTCATTTTGTGGACATCACCATTTCAGTATGGCTTTATTTTCAAAAAGAATTGCTGGAAATATAATTTCATTCCTAAGCGGGTAACCTTTGCATCCAAACATTGTCCAGAGAAGACAGTGACATATGGTCAAAGCAGGATATGAAGGAGTTTACTGCAGACAAGCATCTGCTTTTTAAAAGCCTGTTTGTTAGTCAGGTAATGGAACAAGGAGACATGGACACTTTAGCCAAACACAGGAGCCTCCCACCAGAAGAATGAGACTTTCCCACAACTGCTTTCCATACTTCTGCCACCTGAAACTCCCCTATTATTACTATTCTTCCACACTCTGCTCTTGGGTTCCGTGCACTTGGGTTTTAGCCTTGAGATCACAAGAGGGAGCCAGCTGGGGTTCTTCTCAAAAGCCTGTGTTCTGGATGCGTGCCTATGCTCAAGGAGAACCACAAAGACCCTTCACTTGTGTGAGTAAATGACTATCCTATGACATAATTGGCCATTCAAGCTGACAGATCCTGGCTGTGTCACCAAACACGGTGAGTTCTGTGGTTGCTGGCATTGCTGTAATCCAGGCAGTGTCAGGGCTGCAGGGCAAATCAAAGCCACCTGGGTCATCAGCACAGGTGTAACTGTCCCTACTTTATGCTGCCAACATGTCCCAGAATATCTGTCCTATTATCTTACCACTGTGTTTTGTTTTGCAGGAAAATACAGAGTATCTTCTTCAGAGCCATCCACCTCTTCCTCTGAAAACACTTCCAAGGCATATTCTTTGCTTAACTGAAGCACTTCAAATGCTAAACCACGTAACTCTGAAAGGACCTCTGCCCTTTCCAAGATACACACAAAAAGTACCTGGGAGTCATGGAGAAGTGAACTGCTTCACTTTGACTAAACTGTGCCTTGGTGCATTCTTCTGGAATAATCATTTCTGGTTAACGTGTAAGGCAGGGAAGCTGTGAGAGGTGGAATTTTACAGGGTCTGCCAATCCCAGAAGAGATGACAAAGATCTAAAGACCTTCAAGTGCAAGAAAGGACATTGGGAGTGAAGAATTCTCAGCTCTTAAGTGGGTGCTTAGCACTATGCAGTACTGAGCCATGAATTGCAGTGCTATACACAGCTGTTGTCCAGTGGTTTTGGTATTTCCCCTATCAACCCTCTGAATGACCCCAAAGGCCTGTGTAGATACACAAGTACCTCATAGCTTCTCTCCTGCCCTTGTATTAGAGTCTGGAACAGCCATAGGGTATAGTGGTCTCCCCTTTCTATTTAAGACTTCCTGGAATCAAAAATTCCCAGCTGAGAAGGTCCATTTCAGATCTTCCCTTCTGACTTAGCTAAGATGAATACCATGATGATTCCTGCGTGGTCTTCTTTCAGATGGAATGTACTGAAAGCTCCATGTGGTATATTTTTTTGGAGAAAAGGAAGCTCTATATCCTTAACAATATTTGTCCTTCCCTTGATATGTAATGTGATAAGACCAGAGATGGTTGCTGTCCTCTACTACAGAGACGACTGCATTTATTTAATGCATAGTAGTGTTAAGTATGCAAGGAGTGTCTCATGTGAAGTCTGTATGTTTGGGTCTCTTCTCAGAGGAGAATCACACTTGGAGGGGTCAGAGAGTCAACTCTGCAGTGAATATAAGTAACTATGTGCCAGGCAGGATGAATGGTTTGATATAAATTATTGCTCTAACATTATATTTGTGGAACCGGTTATTTCCAAGTCAGTATACCTTTAAGGCAGGACTCGTGTCTTGAGCAGAGGGCTGTAAGAGAGCCTGCAAAGTATTTATAACACACACAAATGGACAAAACTTAATCTAAAACATGATAGATGGAATAATGAAGATTTAGATTTGAGGCCAATATCAAATTCTGCTGTGAGGTGGTACAGCCCCATTTGGTTGTCAGGGAATCTGGCCTATGTTTACCAGTAATGAACCTGTTTCCAGAACTTTGGGATGAATCAGGAAGGGAAACTGTTCCCTTCAGTTAGAACCATGTGTGACAGTTTGGTATGGGCAGGTGGTGATGACTGAAGACAAAAATCAAGCATCAATCAAATGCAATATTTATATTGAAAGCAATTGCCTTTTGCTTCAAGATAAATATAATATTAGAACTAGAACACAGTTAGAGATGAAAATCCAGAATCTCTGAACTGCACAGCTGGTGGAAACTTGAAAATCTGACCTTTGCACATTATTCCAACCAAAACTTGCCTTTGGGCAGCCCTTTGGTCTAAGTCACTCTGGAAGTAGCTTGTGCAATATTGACTTGCTGCAGGACCATTCACTCACACAAGGCTTCACTTGTATACATACACAGATCAAAATAAAATAAGAGAGAAGAAAAAGTGGGAGTGTAGAGCAGAGAAAGAAGGGAAAACATGTGGCAGCAGCCATCCTGTACCCCTTGCTCCCCGCTCTCAGCAGCAAGAACCAAATCTTTGGCATAGGCAATGTGGGCAGTGGGCTCACCAACAAATTTCTCCCTTCAGGAGTCTGGCATTTTTGGCAGCTAGCCCAATTATTCCATTTGTCCTGATCCAAATCCCTCCATTCACACCCCATTCCTGAAGTCAAGGCTGTCACAGGGCTCATTCTTTGATGACTCCTGTCACTCGTACCTCCCCCTGCTTAACTACAAGGCACCAAGTTACAGCACATGGCAATGTGAGCCTACAAGTTTACCTAACATTTGGAAAAGGTGGGATCTCTCCCTTACTCACATTTATAGCATTGAATAGAGAACAGTCACTGCCTTAGCCCCTTCCTCTGATTTATTGCATCACAAGAAAAATAGTAAAGGAGGGGATTATGACATACAGGTGGCTGCAGCACAGACTTGCCTTCTCACATGTTCCGTGTTTAGAATTTTTGGATTGTGACAGTTGCTGAACAACTTTTACATGTGCTTCAAGCTCACATTTCACCCTTCATTCCTTAAAAACTTTGGGAACCTCCAATATGAACAACGCAGCCAAGACCGTTTTATCCACACTAATGTGAAAATCAATGTGCCCCAGAACTGGGGTGTACAGCTGTGCACTTCTGATACGTTTTCTTTGGACCACAAAGCCAGTTCTGCTCTGGCCCCTGATGTTTGCATAGCTCAGCAGTCTGGCCGGAATGTTTATTTCTTACACTGTCCCAGGAAACGTTTGGGAAACAGTGTTAAACTGCATGTTACCTCGTGGCAATGTCAGGTGTATGCATTAATACCATGAGCAGAAGAAAGGAGATTAATTTCTTAGAGTTGCTTTCTGTACTCTCCAACACTCTTCCCCTTCCAGTCATGTGAGTTTCCATGGTCTTCTTCACATATCTCTGCCCCACAAGTTTAGGGCCTCCCTGAAACTCTCCCCCATAGGCAGAGTGTTTTCTGCTGGCATTACCTCCCTCGCCCACCTTGTCACCAGCAGCTGGTAGGAAACTGGATGTGCCATGGGGAGGGCAGACCCATGGAGGTCTTGCAGATCAGTCTGGGGCTTGCCAGGGGTGCGATGGGCATGTTCTGCCCATCCCTCCCTCTGTGGTGGCTCTAACAAGCTCTGCCAAACTTTAACGCTTGTGAACTCACAACAAGAACTATCTGAGGCTTTTAGTCCTCAGCAGCTGACAGGATTCAATGCTGTTGACAAGACATGGGGCTGACAGTCAGATTCACAAATGGAGCATGGAATTTCCTTAGTACTTTCCTGTTAGAAATCCAGGGTAAGGCATATGATACAATCTACACAAAAGCTAGGATAATTTCCTATAACTTTTACTCTTTCCTAGTTCCTTTTAGCTTTTTTTTTTGTGATAAGTTATAGAATAGAAGAATCCTCTAGGTTGGAAAAGACCTCTAAGATCATTGAGTCCAACCATTCCCCCAGCACTGCCAAGTCCACCACTAGACAATGTCCCTCAGTGCCATATCTACATATCTTTTAAATACCTCCAGAGGTGGTGATTCCTCCATTTCCCTGGGCAGCCTCTTCTGAAGCTGGTGCAGGTTGCCCAGAGAAGCTGTGGCTGCCCCATCCATCGAAGTGTCCAAGGCCAGGTTGGGTGGTGCTTTGAGCAAACTGGTCTAGTGAAATATGTCCCTGTCCCTGGCAGGGGGTTGGAACAAGATGATCTTTGATGTCCCTTCCAACCATTCTATGACCGTATGGTTTGAGTGTCTCTACCCACCTGTGAGCCCATGGGAAGGGTTGTGCATCACACAGGGTAACACCACTGTCCTCTTACAGGCATCCCCTGCAGTTCTGCAGGCTGGCCTGGGCAGCTCCCTCCCCTCCCTGGGCAGCAGTGCCCCTGCCATGGCTGTGGTCTGTCCCAGGCTGTAAATAAAACAGCACGTAGGCCAAATAGATCTTGCAGGGGTTTTTCCACTTGCTGCCTAGCTGGAGCAAGCTCTCAAAGCAATGCTTTCAGGAAAGGGTGCTGGTTGTCCCTGGCTCAGCACTGCTGCAGGCATTGCCCAAATCACCGAGCCTACATTTTCCCTAGGGGAGCCAAGACGGAGCCTGTCCACAGCCCTCCCTGCAGCAGTGGTGGCCACCAGCCCTGCAGTGAGAGCCCCTGTGTAACTGCAGGTCTGCAGCTGCCAGCCACGCTGGGCAGGATGAGGTGTTTTGTTAACAGCAAAGAAAATATTTGCTCGGGAGAACCATCTCATTCCAGTCAAAGCCTTTGACAAGGGAACAGATACACAAGACTCAGCCTGCCCTTCAGTGATGCTCTGAAGGGAGCCAGGCCATCAAAACAGGGCGCAAATGCACCCAGGATCACCTGCTAGGACATCCTCTTTGACTGAAGCCATTGCAAGTTCTCCTAGCAGAGAGGAGTCAGTGTGTGGTTTAACAGAGTGAAGACTTGATCTCTGTTTCCACAAGCAAATGGAACAGTGCCAGAGCCTATGTATATTTTTGGAGAGCATAGTGATAACTTGCAGTCTTATTCTTGGTGTGCCTTTACTCTAGGGACACCAAAATTATATGCAGGATAGCACTTGGCCAAGACTTGCTCAGATCCTCTCTACCTTTGGTTTCTCTGTCTCGCACATTGACTAGCAAGCTGCAACAACACAATTTTATTCAACTTTACGGATCCCTTGTCTTTCATTCAATAATCCTGTGAAATTTATGAACTTGTCAACTTGGGTGGGAGACTCCCTTGACCCAAGGGAGAGTTCCCTAATCCATCTGGCAGAAGATAATCAGATCTGTAGTTGCCTTTTGCCTGTGATGAGTCCAGCCAGTCAGGCGTGTTGCAGGAACAGCTGATATGTTTGTTTTGATTTCATCCCAAAGGCAGAGAATAAGAGGGACAAAGTATTAACTTGCTGGTGATGCCTTAATTAAATGGATGGTTTGTCCCTGCTCTCGGGACTGCTGTGAGCATCAGGATGAATCCAAGTGGAAACCAGATCTCTGTATACAACCTACTGCCATGAGAGTGCATTTTCCCTTGGCTGCCACCTCTTGTGACAGGTGTCTGTTAAGTACAAGGGTAGTGTCGCCCTCTGATTATTTACCATTTGCATTCAGAGCTCCTGCAGACAGGAAGAAACTGCTTTTGAAGCAAGCCTGGGTATCAAAGTGTAAAGCATGGAAACTGTTAGAGCCCTTGAAAGCAGAGATTTTAGGTTATACCAGATCAGTTACTTCCTGACATCTGCAGTAAGTTTGAGGGGGTTAACACCTTATCCAGCACATTGTGGCACCACAGACCCAGTCTTCAGCTTCATATACTCCCACCCTTCTTCTTGACTTGTGAGATGATGACTTCCAAAGAGATGGGACTTTAATGACAACCATGACAGATTCTACCTTATGATAACTGATACTCTGCTCCAATTTTACTCAGAGCCTGCTGAAATCATGGGAGTTTTATAGCTGTTTTAAAAAACCTTGGATTAAGCCCAAAAACAGATTTACACTTGAATATTTGAAAAACTCACATGATGAAACCTTTTAGAAAGACAACTAGCTTTAATGTGAAATTATTTACCAGCTAGAGAATTGGCCAAAAACACGCAATAGTAGTTTATGAATTCTGTGTAATAGCTAATCAGCATTAGTGAACCAGCACAGCTCCAGGGAATGTACAAGTCAGATTATGTACTGATATACATAACTAAGGATTTGTTCCCTTCAGATTTCTTGAGCAACTTTTGTAGGAACATTTCTAGAATCTTCCTGTATGTGCTTCTGTGTGACCTTTACCAGTGTTTTGAGAGGTTCTACCAGTTATTTAATCTAAGTTTGAACTGTGGCTGAGAGTAAATGCATGGACTCTCAGCACTGCTGCTTGTTATGGGATGAAGAAATGAAACTTTCAAAGAACAGGAAAGGCATTGTATGAACTTTCATCAGACAGCAGCTCTACGTGACACACTTTAACTGCCACATCCCTCAGAGAAAACAGATTGCTGCCAAGCTATTGATAGAGCCTTCCATCCATGGTCTTCTACAACTTGTATTCATCATTTTTCACTCAAAACTCATGTTTTATAAACCATGAAAAAACACCAGGTTGAGATTTATTGCCCTGCAGCTTTTTTATCTTCTAGCCATCATGGAAATGAGAACGATGGTTAAGACAATGGTTCCAGCAATTCCACCAATTGCCATTCCCAGGACGTCCCCATGGACCTGCCTTGATTGACACCTCTCACCCGTGAAGAAGAAGGCTTGTCCTGATGGGCACCTGGGAAAAAAAAGTATAGATTCACATGGATCAGGAGTCTTGTCCTGCCCTATAGACTAACCTCAAAGTCCTCACATTCACTATCCTGGATGAGCAGCTCCCATTCAAGGAGTTCATTTCACAACATCCCCACCTTGTTTTGAGGCTATTTACATATCCTGGAAGCACCAAAGAATGGGGTCTCTTTGTCTTACGCAAAGAAACCTCCCCTCATGGCTGCTGGTAGAAAACAGTGGGGTTTTTTCTACCATTCCTTGGAGATCCAAAGGCTTAGACCTCTGAGATCTGAAGCTCTGAATACTGATTAGCTGCATCATTTGAAGAAGAAAGCCAGAGCAAGGAGGGAAGAGGTCTGTGGTACCTGCAGCTTGCTTTTCCTTTCACATTCACACAGAGCCCATCATTCTGGCAAGGGTTTGGGTCACAGGGGTCTTGCAGAAAAGACAGCTGGTCTTGAATGGGCTCCATGTCCTGGGCTGCTCTCCTCTGCCTTTCAAGAACGAGGCCTCCCATGAGGGCAGATTGGGTAGATTCAACAGGGACTTCAGTGTTGTTGAGGTGAATTATATCTTTTAGAAAAAGAAAGTGAAGAGAAAGACATGAGATATCAGTGAGTGAAGCTATATGTGCTATAGCCTCTACCAGGGGCTCACACTGTTTTGTGGACCAGAGGGTACTCCTTGTCCATTTGCCATTTATAGAACTCTTACTGCACCACAGCACATTCTGTGTATTTAAAGCACGAGACAGAAAATAATACTGAAATTACCAAAACTGTTTAGGTAAATCTGTGATGTTCTGTACTTCAAAAAAATTATGCCATGTGGGTTTGAAACTAAACACAATGGGGATGGTCTTTCAGTTAAAAATGGACATAGCTCCTGGTCAGGGTGCTTAAAGGTGTCTAAGAAGTTAACCTTCCAAAAGTCACTGCCATTTAGATCCCTCTCAACTCGTAGTCACTTTAGTCAACATCACCCAACTGCAACTAAGACATAGAAACGCTTTTTAAAGTTGATCCCCATTAGAAAAGAAGATAACTTGGAGACAGGTGACAGTAGTTACTTGAATGTAGGAAAATACAAGGAATCACCCATTTTGTAAGGAGAATCAGGAAAAGGGTCCTTACCATTAAATTCTGCAAAAATAATCAGGTCATCATTTTTCAGGAAGTTTCTGCGTCTCATCTCACTGTGGGATATGAAGTTACTCCACCCCCGGGATATACTTCTGTAGCAATTGCATGATTCATCAAATGTTCCAGAAATCGGTTTATCCCATATTACAGCTCCACTACCATCTGCAAAGAGAATATGAGTGATGAAAGAGAGCCACAAAGTTCTGCAGCTGGAATTATGACGACTGGTTTTTTTTTTGCATAAAATTGTTAAATGGGATTTTATGCTATAAAATCAAGTTCAGAGCTGAAATTGCCCAAACAAACCACAGAGGACAGACAAACTAAGTGTGCCAGTAGATTGTTATGTATGGTCTGCACGAGGATTCTTAGTCTATGTGAGGGCATTGACATTCACAACTTCTCTTCCATTGAGAACTAATGAAACACAAGTTGCCTCCTTATTGTCACCAGCTAAGAGCTCCCTCCTGCATAAGGACACTCCCCTATCAGTATTTAAATACCTATGGTTTAGAATTTATCAGATTTAGTCACTTCATTGGTTCTGTTAAAAATATTCACACTTAAGGTTTTAAACCTCCTACTGAAAAAATATGTGCTAAACTTCCACTGGAAAAAATGGAGAGGGATGAAGATTCATCTCTAATGTTTTATTCTTTAGCAAACTCAACGTTATCCTATTATTCTTATTTCTTTCATAGAATCATAAAATCATAGAACTATCTGGGTTCGGAGGGACCTTAAAGATCACCTAGTTCCAATCCCCTGCCATGGGCAAGGATATCTTTCTTCAGATCAGGTTGCTCAGGGCCCCATCCAACCTGGCCTTGAACACTTCCAGGGATGGCGCAGCCACAACTTCTCTGGGCAACCTGTTCCAGTGCCTCACCATCCTCCCAGCGAACAATTTCTTCCTGATATCTAATCTAAACCTACTCTCTTTCAGTTTAAAGGCAATTCCCCTTTGTCCTGTCGCTCCATACCTCTGTAAATAGTCTCTCTCCATCTTTCTCATAAGCTCCCTTCAGGTACTGAAGCGCTGTAATGAGGTCACCCTGATTGTTCAGCCTTCTCTCCTGCAGGCTGAACATTTCTGAATTAACACATCCATGGGCAATCCTAGGGCTGGGTATGAATCTATGGTGTTACATGCTACATAAACCTGGAGTTAAAAGGTGATCCTTATTTGAAAGGGTTCATACTCTGCAGTCTGCTCTTAGCCAAGCAAGACAGGCTTGAAGTGCTGCAGACAGATCTTGTAAGTGTCTTTAGGCATTGTTTTCTTAAATACATCTACAACATGAATGCTGTGCCTTCAGACCATGTATGTTGAAGTTAATTGAGCCCCCAAAATTCAGTTTTAACTTAAATTATCGCTGATTTAGTAATGGAATACAGCACCTTGTTGGCATTGCACCAAGTGGTGACATGTCACCTATCAAAATGGACAAACCACAGGTACACTGGGAATTGTCAGAGCTTGGGAGAACTGTCTATTTAGAGTCAAATTCAGATATCCCAGGGATTGTTTGCAACAAGATCAAGTTTTTATGTATCACTTTTCACATTAGATGTTCTTTCACAGACAGGAACTCTGAGTCACACACAGGACAGGTACACAGGAAAGAGTCCCAAATTGGGAAATGGAGTCAAAGTTGCCCAGATTTTGAGTCCTACACTCAGTTCTTGGACTCAGATTCCTCCAGGCAGACACCACGTACCTGAGCTAACATGATCTTTGCTTGTGGTGAAGCTTTTGCTCGAGGACATCCTTTTCAAGACGTCAGGGTCCTGGTCCAGCACTGTCAGCGTGGCTTGGCGGTTCAGAGCCGGCCACTCCAGCACAGCATCGTTCTCTCCACTGCACAGGTGAAAGGCAATGCGAGCGTAGCCACTGCTGTTGTAGTTGGGGATCACAGTTATGCCAAATCCATAACCCTCCGGGCTATAAAACCGGGGGCTTTGAATAGCACCAATGGATGTGTTCTTCAGGATTTCACTGAAATTCCGAATGACCCACACAGCTGTGGGACAGGGGGTCTCTGTCAGCGTGACGTCATCGATAGCAATCCCACCAGAGGAAGAGCTGGGGTTGCCCTTTAGTCCTTGGAAGAGGTAACGGAACTTCTTCTGAGCATTAAGGGTTACATGGGCAATTTTCCACCGGGAGTCACTATCCGCTTTGGTAAAAGGAAAGTAAAACATTGCCATCAGTGTGATCAGAGATATTGTTCCTAGTCATCCATTTCAGCTGTGATTTTAGACAACTGGACCTCTCACGGAGTCCTGAGGGCTAGAGACCTGAAGCTGATATTGTGATTATAATATATCACATTGCTTTGTCATCTAAATCCTTTGGACATGTGTACAAGGAACTGTTCACACATTAGGGAATGAGAGTCTCTAGTATAAAGGACAACAGGCTAAGGGCTAAGAAAAGCAAGAGGATAGGAATCAGTGACCCAATGTGTTACAATTAGCTGTTCCTGACACTTTTCCATGGACTTATCCTGCCCTGCAAACTGCTGCAGCCTGATAAAGGCAGGTCCTGTCATAACAGGTCTTGAGTTTTGACAACATAAAACACGGTCCAGCAGTAGCTGAATTTGTCCTATTTAGCAAAATCCCACCAAGTGGGAATCCACATTTCCAAAACTGCATATGCTTTTATATTTCCAATCATCTAAAAGTCAGACTGGGATTCTTACTGACTGCAGAGGAGCACAAGTATTTACATTTGAACTGCTCACTGTTAGATCACAAAACAGTCAGTGGAGATACAGCCAACTGATCTCCAGCACAGCTTGGAATCTCTCTCAACCACTGACTGTAACATAATACTAGGAATGCTGTGATTTCTGCTGTGAAACACCTAAATTACATTATTAGAACTCAGAGTTTTTCTGCTCTCGTGTAATACCAAAATCTTCAGCCATACTGCAAAACATTCTGGCAGCTTTGGGAAAATTTTTTGGTTTCTGAGCCAATCCTTTGCATTCATGGTCACAGTAATACAAGTCCTCCTCTCTACCCAAACATTCATCTCATTTCCAAAATTACCTTGAAAGGTTTGGATTTTCCTCATCTTGCGAACATTCCCAGTGCCATCATCCTCTTTAAGCCAGATGATCAGCTTGTCAGAGGGGCTTCCTGTGGTCCTATAGAAGAACTGGAGGCACTGCTGAGTTCTCTTTGGATAAAGGATTCGAGACTCCAGGACTGCCACCTCCTCTGCCATGCCAGAGCTGGTGTCGAAGTACATGAAATAGCCAGCATCTGGGGAGAAAGAATAGGCTCTCACTGCCTCTCTCCAGATTTTTCACTAGCTGCATGATGTACATTTATTATTTCAACTTCACCCTTTCAACAATCAGAAGAGTAGTATTTAACATGAATAGTAGAGGAAATGGTATGGGACAACCATCCAGGACTGATCAAAATAAGAACAGGAGTAGCAGTTTAGCATATTTATGGAACTGATTGCTGTCATCTCTTGTCAATTTTGCATTAGTTGGTCTAATTGGAAGTTGCATTCCTCAGGAATGGCAGAGATTTATGAGACAGAGCATTCAGTGCTGACCACAAGCAATATATATATATATTTTATTGATTTATACTGGAGATAATTTGAAGATGATATTCTTAGAGATTATATGCTATAATACCTTGTAAAGATAATTTCTTATCAGCAATAACAATAATAAAAAAGGATTGGACACAAAACTAGCACTGTCCTGACCTTGAACTTGAAGAAGCACCTTTTTTTTAGCTTGCCCAAAGGTTTAGAAAACTCAGTTTCTCGGCCTAGGGAAATTACTTGTTTCTCGGCCTAGGGAAATTACTTAAAAATTCCTGCCCCTCTAGTTTAATTTCCCATGAACATTTTTTTGAAGTGTGCTTTACTTTAGATTTGAAGTGTCTACTTGCATCCTTATATTTACAAGGATTTACCATTTGCACACATATCGTATCTTGGTATCACATGAAGTTGTGATGTCTTTTCTGCATGGTGTTGCTTTTTACTTATTCATTCCTATTCATTATAGTCAGTGGTAAAATTAATAATTCTTTTAGTTGCGTGAAAGTTCCATGAAGTCTTGTCCAAGATAACATATCACAGAAATACAGGGTGGTTTGGGTTGGAAATGACCTTAAGGATCAAGTTGTTCCAGCAGTTAAATCTGCAGCTGCATGAAGGCAGCACAGCCTTCTGCATTGTTAGTGGAGCTGTTTGAGCTGTTTATCAGGTTTTCTCTAACCAGGGCAGGGGAATATTTTCCATTCCCTCCCACATGGTAGCAATGCTTTGAACATACCCATAGAAACCTACTGCACCTATGGCAATTAAAATATGGCCCTAGAAGACCTCAGCAGACTCCCTAAATGTTATGCTGTGCTTTCCCTCTTTCAGTTTAGCTAGCAATAAGTCAAAACCCCAGGATATAAAAACTGTCTGGGAGAAAGGTGATCCATGTTTGTCAGAAACTTAGAATTTTCCCCAGCTTGAGATGACTGCAGAACCAGCCATCAAAATAAGTTTAAATTCCTGATGGAGTCAATGACCCTTTGGAGGTGCCAAAAGGAGTGACACTCCCTACTCATGAAATTAATTCCAACACTCTGGAGCTCTTCAGAGGAACCCACCCCTCCTCATTAAGTCTGCAATAGTTATTTTGTAGTGAGTCACTAAATGCTAAAGCCCAAGTGCAAGTTAAGTGCCTGGTTCAGACAGACTGGATTTTACCCAAAACATTCAAACAATTCAGTTAAATTATTTTTTCAGCTACAGTTGTATTGTACAAAGTGAGAAAAAAGAGAGAATTAAGAGTCAATAGAGGGTGGAAGCATGTACTTCTAGAAGCTGTCAGATGGTTTTCTTGGATTATATTATATTCTTGGACCTGATTGACAAGTACCAGCACTGCAAGAAGTTGGGGATTTGTTCTTTCCAGTGGGTGGATCACATAAGGGAAATAACCTACTCCTGAGTGCAGCAAGTCAAAGTTTCCCTTTATCAAAGACTAACAAAGTGTAACTGAATGTGCTTTAGGGCAGGATTCCTTCCCCCTGCACTTAGATGAAATTTACCTCAGAAGTCAAGTTTTCCTTGCAAGTGTGTAGTAGTTCACCTTGTCTAAATAACAACAAGGCTCTGGGTTTTCAGAACTGCCTGTTGGGATTTAGTCTTCATTCTCAGTTGCCAGCTAGAACCGTGTGACTGCGGCTGCCTCTAACCTTTTTGAGATCTTATTCCTTTCAAAAAATGGCAAAATTACCATGGGAAAAGAAAAATTATCCCTAAATTACTACCCTTACTTTGTAATGTTCTGCCTCCAGAACCAGCACTCCTCAAACTTAAATAACCACATGCACTGCAAACACAACATTTATGAGTGGCTATGAGTGCTGTTTCATTCTTATCATGAGGCAACACCACTCTTAATCAGACTTTGGAAGTTGCAGTAAATTATTTTCCATGCTATATTGAAAGGCCTCTAGTCAGGATTGTTCTTTGTCCCCTTTTATCTCGCTGGTGTGGAGAACATTTCACTAAGTTGAAAAAGTTTGGTGAGAGCACGAGTGCAAACATAAACTCACACTCAAAGAGTCAACACAAGTGAGAAGAAAAAGGGCTTTTTGCTTAATTGAAAACATTACAACTCAGATGTGCCTTAAATATGGTCACTTAATCCTGCGTTTTTAGAGTAGCCAGGGCTGGATTTTCTCAAGGGTTGGTTACAACTACAGGTTCAGAGAAATTGTTAAAGACTCTGTATTTAAAGCACACAGACACGCACGAGGCACTATTACTCCAGCTAAGCCTTTTTCCATAGAAAAGTGTTCTGTTACTTGGTGTTACCTCTACAGCGCCCAGAAAGTGTGTGGTCCTCCTGCCCTGTCACACTGCTCTGCTGGTGGACCCAGTCCAGGTCATCTCTGGTGCCCTGAATCATACCACAGATGTTGTCAAACTCAAAAGAACACTGGTCCAAAAAGGTGTGAGTTGAAGCTGGGGGAAAAAAAAGAAAAGCACACATGGTCACCTCTGAGTAGTATCTCATTAAAATTTGTGCTCTATTTTTATGGAGGTTTGTTTGCATCAGTAAAAACATCCTGTGGAGAAGACACATCCTCACATTAGCAGATGTGAGCCCAACGACTCTAAAGAGGAAACATTTGATTTCTGGAGGGATTCCCTGCATAAAGACAACAACATTTGACTGCTTTGCAGAGGGTTAACAAACACCCATGTGGTAGCGACTGCTGGTGTCTTTGTGCCTGTTTATCAGCCTTGGAGAGACAAGTCCCTTTGTGGCCCTGCGGTGGTGTATTAAACCATTCCTTGGCTGAGGTTACTGCTCTTCGTGTCTCACTTGTCTGCTTGATGAGCATGAGCACTGTTCTTCCACTTCAAGCAAAGTCCATTCCAATTCAGCTGAGTTTTCCTACAAGGTGATGCTTCTGCTGACAGATCCTTGGAGACAATAACTTCTCTGTGACAACCACAATCAGTGATAACACCTCCAACCAGATTAGCAAAATAGACAGTGTTGGACTCTAGACTTGGATAATCGCAGGCACAAAATAATCTAAGACCAAATGCCAGCAAAAAAGGACAAAGTGCAGTTTCATTCACCTCACAAAAGCACAACAAAGCTGCCCACACATGAGCAGAACACAGCCACAGGTCTGAACCCCTCAGAGCAGCGTGGAAGAAAATATATGAAAGGACTGACTTTCCTTGACTAACTTTCACAAGTGTAATGACAGCAGAACCAAAGAGAGGGATGAGGAGGGAATAAACTGTGTCTTCACCCTGCAGGTCCTGTCCCATCCCTCCTCAAGCACAACTACAAAGAGTTTTTGTGGTTTTAGAGACATAAGAGAGGTGAACCAGGCTGGCTCAAGCATAACCAAAGAAAGAGTTTGCCATGGTTAAATTATGACTTACTGCAATTGTACATGCGATTCAGTCTTTCCAGATCAATGGCACTGAAGTCTAGACGTTGTCCAATTATGTCATCAAATACTGGTATCTTTGCCGTGATTGTGGGGACGCCCGGATTTTTATTAAATGAGAGTGGTGCATAGTGCATCAGTGATTCATAGTCATAGGGGGTGTTCAGATCAGTGATGTAGCTGTCATTATATGTCACAAAATTGTGCTCTTTGCCTGGTAAGAGAACAGAAAAGTGCTTCATTTTTAGAGAAATTGGAACCCTGGGTACAGTTTTCTACAGCAGAATTAATATACCTAAACCCAATTACTTTACAGGATAATATTCAAACTTAGCAAGATTTGTGTTTGTCATTTGGCAATTCTGTGCCCTCACAGGTGACTTCAGTAAGTTCAAAATCAAATATCAGTGAGCTGTAAACAATGGGATATACAGAAAGTCAGATTAGATGGTCTAATAGCAATGATCCTGAAGGATTAACCTTAAGGATTAATGTATCCATTCCAGAACCTGAGAATACTGGCGCAAACATTTCCCAGGATATTAGATCATATATATGGACAAAGAGAATCCCTGGAGCTCTCTGTTCACTAAGGGGACAGCTATGACAGTCCTGGAGTGCCTCCAGGTTCTGTTCTTCTTTGAAGCAAAGAATGCATTAGCAATCTGAGGGGAAAAAAAGAAAGGTGTTTTTACCCTAGATTTACAGTTTTGATATGATATTTCTATCGAAATGTCTTTTGGAAACATGTTTCTCATGGTTTCTTAGTGACATTATTTGTCCTTAAAGAAAGTTTTTCCTTATGAAGGTGTCAGCTAGAGCAGAGAGAGGGAGCCATTCCACGTTCTTTGGTATGGAATTAAAGAGAGATTGCCAGCTACATTTCCAGCTACAAATGATAGTTACAGAATATTTGACATTCTTTCTCAAAGAAGAAACAGCACATGATTGTGCTGGTAGATAATTACAGCTTATCTCCATAAAGACTGCCCTTCCCTTCTGCAAACCATAAAGGTCTTCAGTCCAAGGTTTGAGAGTATATAAGAGTTTGGGATCGTTTTCTTACAGATACTTAATTTGCACCTTTTATCAAAAATTAAAAAAAAACCACCTCCTTTAGTCAATCCATTTCAAATAAGTCATCGGATCTAATAATTTTGAGGCTTTTTCATGTGCAGAGGTATTATTTCCAGTTTCAGGAAAGCTTATAAATATAAATATGAATATAAAAACCTTTCAGATTTTGAGAGAACCAGTGATTAAAGAAGACTTACCTCAAAGCTCACGAAGTAAGTTTATAATTTGCATTAAATGGCAAAAGAAAACAAATTCACAGAGGGGGAAAGTGATTTTTTCAAATTTAAGAGATCACACCAGTGCTGGAGCCAAGGTGAAATAAAGTCCTCTGACTCCCAAGTGGGGTCTCTCACTTCTGGCCTTAGAGAGGCTCTGGTCTTTGGCCAGAAGTTGTACTGAAATTTGTTGATTTCCAGTGGTCTCAGGTGTAGTCCCCCCTTTCTAAAATTATATCTTTAGGAAGGTCTTAAAATTTATGAGTGAAAATGAGATACGGATACACCTGCACTCCACAAAATCTGACTTGAAGGTTAATACCCACCTGGAATAATTTCATCCCACCAGATTTTCACATAGTCATCCCGGTCTGTCCTCGACTGCTCATGGTAAAATCCTAAAGCATGCAGGATCTCATGTTCCACAATTGCTCTGTAGTCACACCTTTCCCCAATTGAGAGGGTCTGTCCAGTCTTCAGGTCCCCCACCATGGACCAACACCTGAGAAAGAGAGAGAGCTTTCTCCGTTAAGTAGAGTTTCCGTCTCTGTATTTAAATTCTCAGTCTGCTCACTAAACTAAAAGTAATAGAATGAAAGTTTTGAATATAAAAGGAGTAATATAATTAATTATTTAGATGATGATCACATGCCTTGATACTCTACAGATACTGTACTCTGAAGGCAGATGAACTTCCAAAAACACATTATCACTTGCACGAGGCCAGTATTTTACTTATCCTCTATGTTAGACAAGCTCACCATAGATTTTTGAGATACACAGAAGTCTGGTCTCACATCAGCTGCCGTTTTGCCAAGAAACATAACGCATACAATCAGTGAACTCATCAAGACAGACTGAGCTGTTCTGCAATCACCTGCTAGAGAAAAGATCCACGAGCATTGAGAACAGCTGCATCTGGTTCTTTCTAACAGCAGCTATGCCTTGTGTTGGACGGAGGTGTGAAATCACATTTTTCTGCGAGTGCCAAACCCCTCATCCACAATTCAGCAGAAACTAATCATAAGTGATGAGGAAAGGAGCTCCTCAGCCAATTTATTGGGAACTTTTTAGTGGGGCCTGAGGGTGGTGTGAGAGACAAGTGCTAAAGAGCATCTGCTTTGGCTGTAGCTTCATTTGCTCATCACGAAGTAGAGTCTGGTTGAGTTTGCTGAAGGAGCTCTGAACACACTGATGTGGGTATTGAAAACAAAGAGCTTGAGCCTATGGTCTCATGAATAGCTGCTACCAGGGGGCTTCCAGTATCAGGCTCTGCAGCACCAACTTGTCAAAAATCATGGTGCTTGTAGTCTTGTAAGAGAAATGTCATAGGACACATTACCCAAGGAAGAGCTGAGGGCGGAAGTATTAGTGCCTGTAGACCTTTAGGAAGTTCTGGAGAAACATGAAATATTCACAGCTGATACAGTAAGAAGATTTTTGTGCTTTTCTATATTTTCTTTCGAAACGCATTTAGCTGTTCCTGAAAAGTTGAATCTCTGCATATAAAATCCTTTCAGATTTTGAGAGAACCATTCATTAAAGAAGAGCCACATCAAAAGAACAGAAAGAGTACAGTAAACAGGCTTTTCACACCCTTTTTGACCTGTCTTCCAAAGATTTCAAAATCTAAATTTTAGCTATTCACGTCCTCAGTAAATAAAGAGGTTGCACATGGGGGTTGTTTCACTCTCCAGTGGAATGGAAAACAATCCTAGGTAGGAAAATGGAAGCAGTCAAAGAAAAACCAGCAATGCTGGCATTCACTTCATTGAAGACACCTTTCAAACATTAGATTCCCATCCCAAGTTCATCATCTAAATAGCCTCTGCAGTCAGCAGAGGGAGGCAGCTGCTTACAAGTTTTGCGACTAAGAAGGTTAGATGGATTGTTTTCTTGGTGGCCTCTTTTCCTCTGCTGGCAATGAACCTTCAGACTGCTGAAGTCAAATGGAATGAATTCCCAGATCATTCCACACAGCAAAACTAAACAGAAATTGATGTAACGCTCACCCGTCTTCTTTTCTAAAGATTATGTAGGTACTTTCTCCTTCATATGGCTTGAAATCAACACAGGACTTCAGGCGGAACATTTCAAACGCCTGGAGAATGACTGCCTTGGCATTCAGATCTGGAAAACACGCAGCAGGAAGGCACCTTTAACAAACTGCACATCGCTCACTCTAGAGAGGTAACGTGTATACACAGATACGTGCATGGGATCAAAAGAAAGATGATTGAAAAGAAAAAATATCGAATCTGATTAAATTGTGTTTTGTATGTTTTGATATAAACGAGTTAGTTTATCTAGTCATTAGGGAATTTTAAAACTTTAACATGAGAAAATCAGTTCTGGAAAAGGCAGATTTTTTTTTATCACAGTGACTCCAGGGCAAATAAGGATTGGAGCTAAAATCTGAATTAAGCATCTGCATTACCTAGGTCATCACCCAGAATATAGGGAATGGGAAACTTCCATCTGGAGTTCTCATTTCTTAGGCCATTTCGCTGATCTTTCTGAAAATGGAATTAACAGCTGGTGATGCATCTGCTGTGGGGAGATGAACTGATTTGTAGCAAAAATACAATTAGAAAAAATGACAGACAGTTTTTAATTACTTACAGAGAGCAAGATATCACCCTGAAAGAGGTCCAGTCCAGTAGCTGGAAAGCAATTTAACGAAAGATAATGTAAATGAAACATCAAATGTATTTAATTTCATAAACCATATTGAACCTTCTTATACAAGGTTAAGGTCCCTGGGCATTTACAGAAAATATTTAAGGACCAGCCTCTGTACACTCAAATATAGATAATAATAACAGTAACAGGAGTTTCTACTCGATATTTACTACTTGGCAATGTGTGCATTTGTGATGGCAGAAATCTGGTGGCCACCATTATCCATGTCTCATTTGATAACCTCTTGCTTGCTCTGAGGCAGTGACAAGTGTTGTGCAGAGAGACAGTGCTCTGGAGAATATAGTAATGTCGAGCAATACCCAAGGAAGAATATTGCACAGTGCACCATCAAAGGAAATATGGAAATCTACAGGAAATAAAAAAACACGGAGGAAAACAGTAACAGTGTGCTGTGTCTCTTGCCTTTAATTTCTTACCACTTATACAGAAGCTCAATAAACAGTTGCTTTTCATCTTTGAAAAACTTCATAAAAATCTTATGAAGATGGGCAGAAAAGGCTCTTGGGATTCCAGAGCCCTTCCAATTGATGTAGTTTTGTTTCTGCTTTAACACTGTGGGTCTATCCAAACTTCAGAAATTAAAGACTTCTGCATCCCTTGTTTACATGAGGTTATAGTCCTGATAGCCAGAGGAAGGTAATTCAGAGCTCACTTCATTTATATTTCTCTTGTTACAATGGGCTACCTACCATCAGGTTTTTTTACAACACAGAAAACTCAGCATTTTGCTCACAACTTTTCAGGCCTCATTAGAATTTAGACATGAACTCACCCAAGTTGATGTCGGGAATGTCTTTGAATATCTCACCAGCTTCAGCATCTGCAAGACAGATGAAACATTACGTGCTCAAGTGTGGTGACACGCGCAGCAAACAGAAGAAAATGCTTCAAAACTCAAACCAGCTCACACAGCACTTACCAGATACACTGGAGTGGTGCCCCACCTGAAAGAGAATGAAATACAGCCAGTATAAGGTATGAGATGTCTGTGGACTGAGAGGAGCCTGTAGAATTTGGGTTTTACTCAGAGTCTGTAGAAATCAGGTTTTACTTACAGAGACTGGAGAACCATAAACATAACATAGTAGAAGTGTCAGGCACACTGGGAAGATGTTGGAGCCCATTTTTGCAATGGGAACAGAAGCTGGTCCCCCTCATCCCTTGCAATATATAGGGAATGCTGATGAGCTTTCCACGGAGCATCAGCCAACCAGCATCGGTCTTTCCACCTTTGAAACATTATTATAACAGCAAAACTTCCCTCCTGAATGGCACATGATGGCATTGCTGTTATCAACTACCAAAGTCCACTTTGGAGAAACATTACAAAGAGGGATGTGATAACTTCATGTTTTCAGCACAGCTGGGTTGAAAGACCCACCCAGACTTCACACAAGAGGTTCTCAATCAGGCCCAAAGTTGCTGATTCCTTCCATTGTGCTTGTTATCTGTCAGCACTATGATCTTGACTGCACAGGAGAAAAGCCACACTCTTAAGCAGAATTGCTCCGGGTTTATAGCACTGCAGTGCCATTAGAATTTCTCCCAGTGCCACCTTCGATTAATAAGTAACATCACATTGTAAAGATCAGAGGTACAAGAGATATGATTATGAATGCCCTGACAGTGCTTTCCCACAGCTGATCCTGTCCCAGACCTGAGGCCCCCCAATGCACAAGAGGCCACTCTTTGCCTTTAGAAGTGTTCACACGTCAGTAGGTCCTTGGCCTTCCAGCTTGATGTTACTTTTTCTGGTGGGTTTCAGAGATCACAAACTCTTGCCCTGCCCTTTGCTGTCTTCTTTCTCAGGGGATGTGGAGCAGGAAGGGCACATAGGCTAACTGAGCCAAGGCTCCAGAAATTTCTAGTTCTCCCGCAGGTCCTGCATTGTTCCTGTTATCCCCTTGCAAATGTCCCATGTGCCCTGGAGTGCCTCAGTGCCCTTAACTTGGGCAATGGAATCCTGCTTCCTCGTTTCACATCTGATGTTACAAGACATGAAAGTCTGCATGTCCACCTCTGTGTCCAGCAATTAGGTAGGAAAAGCTTGTGCTGCGGGCACCACCACCCACAGCACAATGCAGAGGGTTTGACTGGGAAGAGAAGAAAAAGTGCTTTGGAGGTGCTTCACACACTGCACCCAGCAGTGGATTTCCCAGGGAAGAAACCTTTCTTCACTGTGAAGAAACCTCAAATGAAAGATTTTGAGTGGGAAATGTGCCTGGCCTAGAAAGGAGTCAGTCCTTCAAGCTAAGCAACATGTTTTCCTCCAAACAAATCAAAGTAGGAAGCTATTGGTAAGAGATCACATTGCGGAGGGAAAAGTATGGAGAAATTTTCTTGTTTTGAGAAGAATGGCCCCAGAGGACTGATCTTTCACATAGCATAAATGGATTTTCTTCAACACTTGCTTTAAGGAATGATTGTTTTGAAGGACACTGGTACCTAGTCTGAACAGGACAAACTCCTAGTAAAAGAGGAGCACGTCTCAAGGTACATCATCCTTACACAGGTGAGCAAAGAGAGTCAAAACACATCACAAAGGCCACATTTGCAGATGTGCAGCAGTGGATGTGAGAAACAAATAAAAAACTGAAGCAAAATCAGAGTGGCATGAAAAACACTTTGATTTTAGTCCCCTTAACTTGAAAATAACCCAAGAACCTAAAAAGGACATCTAAAGAAAAGTAATTCTGAGGGCATATATTTGCTTTCATATATAAAAGGGCTCTCTTGGGGCCTGTTTTAAACACTGGAAGTGGCTCTAAGGTCTCCCTGGAGCTTTCTCTTCTCCAGACTGAGCAGCCCCAGCTCTCTCAACCTGTCCCCACAGCAGAGGTGCTCCAGCACCTGTTTCATTTTGCCCTCCCTGGAGGGCAGTGCAGGTACGTTCTTCAACTGGCTGCAGTTCCTGTAAAGAAGTTGGTGATGGGAAATGCTCTTACTCTTCCACTCTGGGTAGTCCCTGCTCAACAATACAGGGTGGAGAGTAGCAGAAAAAGAGAGCACAGGAAAGTACAGCAGGTGCCTTATAGCCCCATACACTGCCTTGTATAAAGTGCCCAAAATTGCTGTGCACCAGTATTCCCACACCCAGTGGCAGATCTACCCTGGATTCCTAGGCACAGGCACTAAATGGTGTCACTACATGCAGATAATACCTTTTGTTAATCTGTTTGCACTGGTTTTAACTCAAGTGTAACACAAATAAACTCCGAGACAACATGGCTCAGGTATTTATGTCCTTCATACAAGCAAGATTGAAAACAAATGTCTCCTGAGTTGGAAAAACTATCATATCAAAGTGGTACCACCTAAGTTGTTAATAAAAAATTACCCA